>JAUMHP010000080.1:7161525-7206186 GCA_032361065.1 Enteromius trimaculatus
TTTCACAGCTGCTGTGTCGAACCAACGAAGAGGTGGGGCTGTGAAAAGAGAGGGGGGAGGGAGGGAAGGTGAGTGAGGCAGACGGACAGAGGGGAGGGGGGGTGTTGGAGCATCGCCAGTGTTTCCCAGCAACCACAACAGCAGCAAGAAGCAGGAATCCACCCGCTCTTCATTCACTCGCTCATTTCCACCTCGTTCTTAATCCTTCGGTTCTCCTCTGCTGCTGCTGCTCCTCTTCATCCCTCGCTCTCCCCCTCTCTGTGGCCATGAAATGCTTCTCTTATGACCTTGCATTGTGCTCGCGGACTACCAGCCCCCCTTTCTCTGCACACACACGCGTTCAGGATTAATGTACACTCGTGAATCTATTTAATGTTCTTGCAGATGAGCTATAAAACCGATACTAATGCCAATACAAAAAGAATTGAATGGGTAATAGCAGTAGCTGGGTAATAAACAAACAATGGCCGACGCTTCACAACGTTACACACACACACCTGCTGGCACTATAATGACCGGTTCACACAGAACGCCTTTTTTTCGGTCTACCGCGTTGTTGTTGTTGTTTCTGTGGAACGTTGAACGTTACGCCACGTCGAAGTTCAACTTTTTTATATAAGCGTTCTTTCAATTCCGCTGCGCCTCGCTTTCAAACGCAACACGTTCTTTGTGAACCCACTGATCTTACACCACGCGAGCGCGCGCTGTCATGTGCTAATGACTTATCTGTCACATCTAGTATGCAACGCATGTGCAAATATTTGAGTAGCTCATTAGATCCATTATGGTTATGCATACAATAAAAGCAGGGCATAAGTTTTCAGATGAGTTCGCACCTCACAGGAAACGGTGCCCACGAAACCGCCAATTTACTCGGTCACATCGTGACTGCAACAGCTTCAAATGCTAAAAGGATGCTGAGACGTGTTTGTGTGTGTGGGTCGTGACTTGTGAATGTGCCAAATGATTAAATTTGTTGTTGAAACATAAATATGCTTGGCTAATGAATTTAGAAGAGGCAGTTGTATTTTATGCTTATATATATAATGCTTATGCATGGGAACAAATTTAGTTAATGATGAAGACCTTAATGGGATTGTTCATTCAAAAATGAATATTCTTTCTTCAATCATTCACCCTGGTGTTCTTGCAAACCATGGCTTTGCTTTCTTCTGTAAAACACAACATAGGATCTAAAATCTAGTTAAAAACTCAATGTAATTCTCATGTAATGAAACAAACGTAGCAATGTACTATGTGGTTTAATATCTAATGAATAATTCAATATTTTTGGCCAACTGTAAGCTACAGTAAAATTCCTGTCTTGAGTTTTGTAAGGTGCAAAGAGAAGTTCAACCCCTTCACCTCCCCCATCTTTCCTGTGCTTGTTTCCTTCCTCTCTCATGTTAAGCCTGTGTTCGCGCTCTTTCTTTCACTATAAAATCCTCAGGATGTGACAAATAAAGAGAAATTAAGCCCCTTAAATCCTATAATGTGAAACAAACACAAACACACACACACACACACACACACTCACTCACTATATATATATATATATATATATATATATATATAAACTAACACATAAAACCAGACAGAACACAGAGCTGAGCAAAACATCTTCAGCTGCAGTGCCGCCCAATCTCACTAGATATAAAAAGATTAATGATTATTGATCCCTAAAGACAAATCCAGTGCAGCGGCAGCACTATTAAACAGAGTGCACATATAATGAAACTGTATATGCGCCTAGTAAGCATAAACAATATATATGGGTGTAGTTGGTCAATAAGGACTTACAAAATCATGGATATAATAGCTGTGACAAGGATTGTTGTACATGCTCCAGTTCCCTTGTGGCAAACGAACGGTCTACGGGAAGCATCACCCCACCCATGAGTGCTTGGAAAGGCGACTCTACTGTGAGGGTGGCTGGGGGGAAGCCATGATGGGACTCGGACATCATTGCGACGTGAACATTATAGCATGTTGTCAGATTTGTGCAATACGAGAAGCGATTTATAGGGCCCAGCAGGTAGCAAACATATAAGCAGTTTGTCAGTGCTGCCTCAGATACTATTGGTTCTACATTTGCTCCTTTTCCCGCATCAACCCTTACTACCCCGGCCCGTCCTCCCTAGGGACAGTTCAGTTTCCACTTGGTCAGTCAGTCCTCACAGCTTTGACCTAGTTCATGTCTCTGGCTTCATATGCATACTCATAGACTCACACACACACTCAAAACTGCACATGCAGCGATGCAAATGAATGCTGAGTGGTGATTACAAAGCTGATTTCACCTGCTGTGGTCTGACGAACACATCAACAAAGCTGCTGTTCAGAGATGCTGATTGACTGCACGATGTAGCAGTGACATAAACGGAGCACGTAGACACGTGTGCATGATCATAGAGTGGGGTTCGAAACTCTGAAACCACACAGTCAACGCTGAGATTTAAAATCAGTCATCAAGGGAGAGTTTATTTTAAAATATTAAACCAGAAAAAAGAACTTGGCGACATTGCAACATGTGACTCTCCACTGAAGCTCTTTGGATCATTTTCAAATCATGCTAGAGAACATGATGATCAGGTTTCACACAAACCTGTAGAGTTCGCGAAATTTGAGTGGCGCTGACATTAAAGCAAAAGAAGAACAAAGCAAATACTAGCATTGTTTTTTAGTTCAATGCAATACTTAATACAGTTTGTAATAAAGTTAAGAAAAATAAATAGGAACAATGCAAACTAGAAACGGATTGATCTCACATATTTTAGACCCCCTACTTTTATGTTTTCCAGAATATATGGCGAAGTAAATAAAAAAATAGCCTTGTACTGTTAGTGTCGGCAATACAAATATGAACAAAATGTTTCTGTTACTTGCAACAAGATATCCTCATTTTTGTCAGCAAAAGACATATTCTGTAATCCTTTTTTAAAACCGGTGCTTTTGTAGAAACTAACATTTTTTGTAAATTGCATTTCTACTGTAGACAGTCATGAATTCCGTGGAACTGTTCCTTAATAAAAGGGGAAGATGAATTGAGGGTGGAAATAACTGTACTCTCGTTTCATCATTGATGGGTCTTATTTAAAGCTTTCTTAATTGTAACTTCGTCGAACACTAAAGGTTATGTAAGACATTAAGTTAGCCATTCTCTAATACTCCAGTAATACTATTTGTGGTCTGCAACACTGGTGCAACCAATGGTTTGAGTTTTGGGGGGTGTCTGTCTGCTAAGCAATTAGGATTAGGAAAAAGTCATTATTTTTACAATACAATTTAATAATTAAAGCAAATTGCAAACACACAGCCAGATATACAGACATGCTTGTAAAAGAGGAAGTCTGGTAGCGCAACTCTGTGGCCACTCTAAGTACTGCAAGTGTGCTGTTGTTAAAACCTTAGCTTTGATTAACAAAAATATAAGCCTTCTAAGCGGTCGTCTGTTTATTAGTCAAACCAGCATGCACAATATCTAACTCTCATGAACAGATCTGATAAATTCAACAGATAGTATGGTAATGGCGTATAAGTCTCTTATGCACCTCGTCATATATAATATATTACATTTGCCATGTGCAAATTATACAAGCTCATATTAACAATTGTTATGAGGTATAATTATTGCAACATCCCACAGTATGTCCAAATATATAGCAAACAAAAACAATCTCAATTAAGTGAATTTAGTGTCACACTTGTTTTTGGTTAACAGTTAAGGCCCTGAGCCTGAGAGACACAGTATCTCTACAGAGAGTACCCGCTGTATAAGGTTGAATCTGCAACACAGGGTAGGATGAGGACAAGAGGGAGTTTCTACTGGCAATGAGGGGGGTGGGCTACTGTGATGTAGCTGTGGCCCAGGGGTGAAAAGGCACCGCTGTGTAAACTGATGTCAGTGTGGATCACCACTGCGTGTGTGTCTCATCTGCTCAGCCTGTTTCACAGCCTTCTCCAGCTCCCCCTGGGACAGCAGCCCACAGCGCTGCAGGGCAGAGTGCAGCTGGGCCCGAGAGTTGCTGATGAACGAGTGGGACAGGAAGTAGGGGAGACCACCTCCATTCTTGAGGAAGTAGAGGGGCACTCTGACCATACCTAATACCTGGAGACAGATAAGAAAGTTGCATAATAAGATTTTGTAAGTACAATGACACATGTGAAATAAAATACAGTTTTAACCTCTAATCCATGGTCTGTGGCTGTAGCTACAGCTGCTCTCTCGATCTCTATCAGCTCTGACTCCGTCATCTTCTTGATGTAGAAGTGCGTGATGAGCCTAGGGCAGGATGGAGAAAGACAGGAGGACACGTGATTATCCACGCCCACAGGCACGGCCACGCCCACCTCCTCGTGGAGCTCTCTGCTAAGCCCCGCCTCCAGCGTCTCCTCAGACGGGTTCACCAATCTAAAAAGAAACCAGAGCCTTCATGAATAATGCAGGTTAATTTGTAAACAACTTAAAATTCATTCAAAGTTTATTTATTTATTTATTTGCATAAAGAGTAACTCACCCCCCTGGGAAGCCCAGCAAGCCATCAAAACGCATCTGCATCTGAATGACAGTAACGTTAATCTGAATTCAGGTTCAGGGCGTTTATTTACATATTATTTTTAACTTCCTGCTTTAGTATAGTGCACCTGTCGTAGTCACACTCTTCACATAAAGGTAAAAAAGAGGTGCAGGTCAAAGTCAGTGCACTCTTCCTTACCAGTACTATATGTTTGATTGGGATTTTCCCGAAGAGCTTGGCACTGGAGTCGCCGTACAGCATAATATGACACGCATGTCTGAAGCCCTCCCGTGTCAACGCATCTTCTCTCGTGATCTGTTCCGCCATCATAGGACGAGCGATAGACAAACAAATCAACCAGTCAGTTGTGCATTTAATAACGCGTATTGGTAATTAAGGAGGAACACAATACACTATGTGGGGGTGTGTTACAACTACACGCAATAACGTGCAACTATTTCATAATAATAGTCCATTGCGAACGGATCTCTAAATTTTTTCCATAACTTTTAAAAAAAAAATACTACCATAATACACCATATAAACTCGACACTTAACACAACAATTTTTTTATTTACATCATCTGTCAAATAAAACTATAAAAAAAAAAAAAAAATCCCAAATTAATTCAAATAAAAATAAAAAAAGTTTTGGTAACAATAATTGTTTTATGTAGTGATCAATTTATGTAGTGTGACAATTATTGTAAGTGATTTATATATATATAGCCCTATACTACAGGCTTAAACAAATGTTTATTGTTAATATTTATATACCTATAGTATATAACAATATTGGAGATATATATATATATATATAATATTATAATATTTAAATGTTTTGAACATTAATAATTCATTACGGAGTTTTTATTAACTTTTCAGAAAACGTACGTCTAATGTCCTATAGATGGCAGTAGCAACTAAATTGTGCACCTTAAGACGTTAACATTCACTCAACAAAGAAAGAAAGAAAGAAAGAAAGAAAAAATGTTCTTGTTGAAGGAAGAAGCCAGAGGAGAAAGCCTAAGTGGACATAGATAAGAGTGCTTCCCTTTCTCTTTTATGTCACTCCAAATCTATGCCACCTGTGCATAGCACTAGAAATAACCTCTTATATCTAAATGCAGTGTGGCTTCAAAAGCAAAGCCGATTCCGTGGCCATAACTGTTAATTCCTCACGCATGCACCGACTCTAGTTTCATATTGCCCAATTAGTTTGCAAAGAACCAGTGAACTGCTATGACCCTCACATAGCGTCCCAAGTATCAGACATGCTATTTCTGTGACAAACAACAACAAAACGAATATAAAAGTCGTTCTTATTGTATTTACATTGAAATGATTGTACATATCTTGTATTGTAAATCCATGTGGTTAAATAAGTAATTTATTTCATAAACAAACTATTAAATATCTGAGTGTTGTAGCAGCCCTGAGGGAATGTGCGTCAGACATCTCAAGAGTGTAAGACTACACTGCTTCCACGCCATACAACACTTGACAGGATTCTTCAGCAGCCTTACAGCAGCTTTACAAGTTACACCATGATGCTCCTACCATCTCTCTGACCTTGTGCATTGCAAGGTGATGACTGGAGGAAATATTCGGTTTCACAACCACTCCCTTTTTCTTTATCATTTGTCTTCTCAACTCTTGGGCCAGCTGGACGCAGAACACGCAAACACGACGCCCTAGCGAATAATACAATGAAGTTTATACATGTAAGCATTTTTAAACAGCTAAAATGGTTGCATTTATTTAGCAGGGGTGAGCACTCTAGTAGTGATGGTAAATATACAGCAAATACAGATTCACTACAAGGTGAAGGATGAGAACTGTGGGTAAATATGGTACTGGTGTGTATGTGTGTGTGTGAGTGTGTGTGCATTCTTCAGCAGTTGTTGCAGTGTTGGATATGGCTAATGTGGGTTTTGAGTCAGCCGTGTGAATGTTGCCATCAATCCCTTGGCCTTATCTATGGCAATATCTATGGGAGACTGACTGAATTAACCCATATTCACTTCCCAAGGTTCCCTTTGTCCCACGGTAGGAGACAGTGAATTAATGTAGAGATGTGCAGGTGTATATAAGTGGGGCTGAGAATTTTAATTGCAGGTTATATGTACTATTTAAATCGGACTGATGGTAGTGTAAGACTATACTGGGAATGTTAAGAGACAATGAGACAGATGGAGTGATAAGCACATGGTCACATTCATCACAGCCCTTGTTTTTTCAGTCACTGTAAATGTATAGCAATTTAAAATCCTGATATATAGTAAGCTGGAAAAGCAGTGATTTACCATAATTATTTATTTTATTAAATTAAAATGATTTAATTATTACTAAATTAATATTAATTATTGTTACACTATTGTAATAGTTCATTAGCCTCGCTGTAGGTAAAATAACAAAGCAACTCTATGCTTTAATATAGAATTCAACTGATTTGCCACAGGTGTGTGTATGTGCATGCATGCAATGGCTTTAAACACGGTTAACCCAATACAATTTTAGAGCTGAATCAATTCGTTTTATAAAATGCAGCTGAAACTTTAAGCATCAGTGACCCATAGACTTGAATCAGGCATCTGTTGAAGTCAGTGTTGACTCAAGGCCTTGTTAACTCTGTCCGTCCTCTCTGGGCTTACCGTGTGGCAGGGGATTGCGCCAGAATGGCTGCGCTATTCTTGAGCCTCAGCGCTTTCTAAGTTTAAAAGGTTTATGTGAGCTGCTGGCTATTGTTCTGGTGAAGGCGTCAGGGATTGTTATGGGGGATCTTAGGGAGAGAGATATAGTGCTGTCAAAATCCAGACTAAAATAAGCAGACAGCTGTGGGTGCTCATATCTAGGTTATGTGTTTGAGTGTGTGTGAGGCTGATGGTGTAGCAATGGAGAACTAACACAATGCAGACGGGCCATGTGTCGGAGCCAGATGGGGGAGAATGGCACTGGTTGTGTCCATCCAATGAGTCACTCGCTAAAAGACTGATTAGCTTACATTATAGCTGATTTGTGAGGACGGGCTAGCTGGTTATCCTGAGATTAGGACATCTAGGGTTTCCCAAACTCTCCTACTCTTCATTCTCACTCTCAGTCACACACACAGGTGCAGGGGGTCACTGTGTGCCAGGGTCTTACGCCTTGTCAGAGGCAGATCATTGGGAAAAATGTATGTAGAATCCTGAATTGTGAGGAGGCGAATGCTGCTCAGCTGGGATCTGGTTCACATGTCTGCGCCTGGTGAATAGATCCCACATAGGATTTAGAAGACCAGGAGATACTGTATGTTTTGATTGGCAGAGGAAAACATTTATTAAGAGGCAGTTTGTGTGTATTTTTCTTGCCCCCGCTGGGAGTGTATATAGAATGCGACTACCCTCTTCCACCTCTGACCTTTTAGCCTCTGTGTTAGAGCTCTGTGCCACTGGATGAGAGCTGATAATCTGTAACAACTGCTCACCATGTGTACTTCAAACCCTGGTTCCTGGAAGCTGTGCCATGTCAGCCACTCTTTTATGGCAAATGACACTGTAATGAATGGTATAATATCGGAGAGAAACTATCTTTAAAGTACATCACTGTTCTTAAACGACTGATGAAATAATCGAACATGTTTTCCTAAACGCTCCTCTCTTTTCTCTTGTACTATGTAGCCATTTAATCTTAAATGGTTCACTCTATTCTATGTACTATTTTAAGTCTTTTTAATAAATCGATTCATTTTTAACAGTTCTGTCTGTGTCTCTTTTGTGCTGCATTGATAAGTCAGATAAATTGGTTCTTCCAAACAAATAGATTATGATTTGCATATTCAAATCCTTGCTCCATGTAGCCTACTACTTTCAATGTATGTCAGTAGGATGTGCACTGTACATATAAATTGATCTGTTAAAACATATAATACTGCCACTCCGACTGTTAGAAGCCCTCGTCGTTTTAGAGTTAGCTTTGATTAAATTACAGATGACATCACTGAGTAGTTTTATTTTTCTCCAAAGACATTTTACACCCTTAGGTAACATCTGTATAATTACATCTAAAGTTTTAAAAAAATGTTTCCTCAACTCTGAATTGCTGTATGAAGTAGTAGCCTAATTAATGACATCATCCGTGACATCAATACAAACCGATAAATACAATAATTTTAAACACAACAAGTAATTCTAGGGTTGAGATAGTGTGTACGCTCTTTCGGTGTTTGATCACTGGCAAATCACTCTCAGTAATTTCTAAGGTAAACAAAACAGAGCACCGCCTCTTTAACCACAAACCCATGCCAGACAGCACGGCTATCTCTGCATGGAATGCCGGCTATTGCGAACAGGAGTTGTATTCTCTTCTATTTTCGGACTACATAGTGGGCTCTGGATTCTGCTAGAGGACACTTATCTCAGCTTTACCCCTCAAGGTCGACAGCTTCTGAGGCGCCTATTTGCTGAGGAGGATCTGATTGTATCAGTAACCGAGTATGAACATCATGCATATCTTGTGCGTTCTACTGAACATATCACTAATCTTTCAACTAGTGTGTCAAATAAGACAGATACTCTCCTAATACACACAGAAATAGACTGCACCAAGTAGATAAATTCATTCCTTATCTCAGAAGTTATAGGAAGCATTTAGTTAGCTACAAGCACAGACTGATTTCATCCTGCCATAACCGACTCTTAAAAATCCCTTGATAGCTCTTGCCTGAGCTGGCCCATGTTGTATGCTATGAAGTTAAAAACGAGATGCATGCAACTTGTATTTATTATGCTAATTAAACTACACATATAAATACTACATAGCCTACGTCTTGGTTTTGATACTGTTACTAGTTATGGTTATCACTTGTAAACGTGTCTTTTTTTAAGCGTCAGTCAATAATTTAACTTTTGAGGTAACAGGAATATGGTCTACAAACGTTGTTGTAGGCACGAAATAATCATGTTCTTTCATTAGGCCCTCGATTCGCATTTTATTGTAATAATTTTCGCCTATTATTACATCACTTAAGTCTTTAAAGAATAGAGAGGTTACGTATTTAACCTCTGGGCAGCAGTGTATAAATCACAACCAACAACAATGTCGTTTTAAAAATAAACCCTTACAGTACGGTTCCTCAAACCTGTTTGCCTTTTGTGAAGGCGCAGGGCCGGGCCGCACGCGCACACAGCCAATGAGCAACTGAACACACACGGACACATGGGGATATCTGACACATCTCCCCAACTCTGACCTTGAGGGAAACAATAAAAGAGGACCGGGCCACTTCTTTCGAGGCCAACCCGTTTAGACATTACTGAGGTTAGTATTCAAACGCATGTGTTTCCACAGCGGTGTTTGGTTTGGGGGCAGCGCATTGCATGTGACGAAACGTGTTTTTTTTTTTTTTTTTTTTTTTTTTACACAAATACTTACCAAGACTGTGGATTAGAGATATGATTCCAGCACGACAAACACAGCAAGGTGGATAAAGCTTTCTTCTAACAAAGTTTCTACGACGTTACAGGTGTTTCAGCGCAGGTCCGGGACCAGAAGCGTTAATCATGTCCCGCTTTATGGAATTGAGGGATTTTGGAGACGCGGCCACATTTCTGCGTAAAACCAACCTGGAACAACTCGCTGCGCAGTCCCATGCGTTTGATGGTACTGTCATACATCCTGTTTGAGTCCTGTGTGAAAACCAGATATTTTATTGGTGCACAAGCTTATCACAATACTGAATTTAAAATAATATTCGATTCTGAATGAAAGGCTTACACACTGAAGCGAGTGTGTATTATGCATGTAAACGCTAGAACATTGTTAATTACTAGATATTTTTACATAACATCAGCTGTTGTTTTTCCATGCAAAATACATTTATATAATATCATACATAGCGTAATAATAATAATAGTTGTAGTATCTTTAATTGATTTAGCATAAGCATAAGAGGACATTTACCATGGTATGCAATGTAATGAGTTAATTTCAGAATTAACACATACTTCTGTGTGCAGGGAAGAAACGTGTTTGGATTCCAGATGAGAAGGAAGCCTACATTGAGGTGGAGATCAAAGATACAGATGGAGATAAAGTCATGGTGGAGACCAAAGATGGAATGGTCAGTGAAACTTTAATTGCTCTATTCTTTTCCGTGACCACACTTATAATAATAATAATAATGATAATAATCTTAATCACTATTTTTTTTTCAGTAAGTATATCAAGTACATCAACAAGATATATTGACTTGAGAAAAATAAATAAGACTCGCTTGAAGAAAAAACACTTACGGCAAATATTTTTTGTTTAGAATATTTTTCTTCATGCAACAAACAAAAATGTATCTAGTTTTTTAAAAAGGCATTTTTACTAAAAAAATATTTTATTGCAGTGTACGTCAAAACAATGCTGTGTGTTATATTTTATTCAACAACAAAAGATAAGTTAATAAGTAAAAAAATGCATATTTTCTTGGAAGTAACTAAGCTTGACCTAAACAGGAAATCAAAAATGTATCACAAGGTTGTGATTGAATTTCTTTAATCTAATACTGACAGATGTTAACGGTGAAAGAGGAAGACATTCAGCAGATGAATCCCCCGAAGTTTGACATGATTGAAGACATGGCCATGCTTACGCACCTCAACGAGGCCTCTGTTCTTTTCAACCTCAGCCGTCGCTACAGTTTCTGGATGATCTACGTGAGACACCACATTATCATTTACTGCTAAACAGCTGTCTGTGACCAAAAGAGGTTTAAGAATTACTTGAGAGTCATCCGAGTTATCCGTTTCTGTAACGCTCTTTATGACTTGGATAATTTCAGGGCTGTCTCAGTCTTAATGCTTGTGCTTTTGTCTGTCTGCAGACATATTCAGGGCTGTTCTGTGTGACAGTTAACCCGTATAAATGGCTTCCCGTCTATTCTCCTGAAGTGGTTGCAGCATATAAGGGCAAGCGTCGCACAGATGTTCCACCGCACATCTATGCCATAGCAGACAATGCCTACAATGACATGTTAAAAAGTATGTTATGAAACCATGTCCTGCATGTCGCATTTATTTTGAATCAGAATGCACTTACTGTAGATCGAAACTTAACCGATACATTTAATGATCTTTATTTTTTACACATGTACTTTTAGAGTGATCTGAGCTTCTTTTTTTTTTGTCCCTGTAGATCGTGAAAACCAATCAATGCTCATCACGTAAGTGACCCTCCATTTCTCCGTAGCATCTCTATTCTACAACGATTAGGTTAAAGTGTTCGGAAATCCTTTTTTTCTCATTATTTAATCATGAAGCGGTATAAAAAAAAATGGGTTTTTACCATTTTGAAAAGTTTCTTTTTTTTCTTCTTCACCACTTCTTGAATTTAATATTGTTTCATGTATATTTCACATAAATTTTGTCCATGCCTAGCGGAGAATCCGGTGCTGGCAAAACTGTCAACACGAAACGTGTAATTCAGTATTTTGCCATTATAGCTGCTCTTGGCGATGCTGGGGGCAAAAAAGGAGTAAGGACAGAAACTTCACTTCTGTCTTTTTGTCATCACCCTTCCTTATCCTTTGTTTTCGTTCCCCTACATCTTGTTTTGGGGGATTTTTAATAATGTCTGAATGTTATCTATTCCTTTTGGATTTACAGACATCCTTTTAACCGATAAGGAGTTTTGATACCCTAGTTTTGTATTCCCGTTCCAGTATGTTTTTACAAACCCTTTTTTATACCACTCTTTACATTGCCCTTTTCCCTTTTTGCAATGTCTCTCATTATTGTCTCTTGTTTTTAACATTATAAACTCCTTTTTGCATTCTTTGTCTTTTTGAAAAACAAAAACCCAACTTCATCTATTTTCCCCTCAATCATGACGGATAATATTTCATTTCCATTGGTTTGTTCTGTCGCACTCATAGATATAATTTTGGTGTCGGAATAAAAACTCACACATTCTTCTGTTTTCAACGTAAATAGGGTACACTAGAGGATCAGATCATTGAGGCAAACCCAGCTATGGAAGCGTTCGGTAATGCAAAAACCCTGAGGAATGACAACTCATCCCGCTTTGTGAGTGAACATAATAAGAGGAGCACATCTCATTTTCTCCAAATATTGTTCTCCATCTCACTTTCTTTCCTCTTTTTAACACAGGGCAAATTCATACGAATCCATTTTGGGCCAACAGGGAAACTAGCATCTGCTGACATTGACATCTGTAAGCTAATCTAAAAAAATATTCCTGTCTTTAATAGATTGTATATTTTTCAAACCCTGGTCCGTTTCCCATTCTCTTTTGTTTAGATCTTCTGGAAAAATCCAGAGTGATTTTTCAGCAAGGTGGAGAGAGAAGCTACCACATCTACTACCAGATCCTCTCACACAGAAAACCAGAACTCCAAGGTATTCGGAGGGATCCCCTACTGCATGACTACCACTTAAACAGAAGTTTATACCAATAATAGACATCTACATGTCTGCAATATCACATTCAACAGTGCGCTGTTTGACATAAAAACCAAACCTCTTCCATCTTCTGTCATAGACATGCTACTGGTGTCGTCAAATCCCTATGACTACCACTTCTGCTCGCAGGGTGTTATAACTGTGGACCACCTGGATGATGGAAACGAGCTGCTTGCGACTGATGTAAGTACTGCTTATATGAAGGAGATCCCTAATTATTAAACACTGAATAACCACTTACCTATAAGAAAACTTGCTTTCGGTCGTCTCTAGCATGCAATGGACACCCTTGGCTTCACCCCTGAGGAGAAGTACGGCTGTTACAAGATAGTCGGTGCCATCATGCACTTCGGCAACATGAAGTTCAAAGTGCGGCAGAGAGAGGAGCAAGCCGAGGCAGACGGCACTGAAAGTAAGAAGGATTATGTCATAAGCAATGTTAGTATTTAGTGTCTTGCTTTGACTTAGCCCTGTCATTTTTTTGGTTTTTTTACCCAGGTGCAGATAAGGCCTCCTATCTTATGGGGATCAGTTCAGCTGACCTCATAAAGGGACTGCTTCACCCCAGAGTGAAAGTGGGCAATGAGTACATTGTCAGAGGACAGACAGTTGAACAAGTCAGTTTGGTCAGAGTAATGATAAACAGATTCTCTGCTGTATAATTCTATCTTGCAATGAGAGCATTTGGGCTTTTGTGTCGTAACAGGTGACCTACGCTGTCGGCGCTTTAGCCAAAGCCACATATGACCGCATGTTTAAATGGCTGGTGAGCAGAATCAATAAAACCCTGTACACGGCCATCCCTCGGCAGTTCTTCATAGGAGTGCTAGACATAGCAGGCTTTGAGATCTTTGAAGTAAGTTGCTTTGCATCGCAACACTCATTTTCCCCCCCCCATATGACAATGTCTTCCGCTTCACTTTTCAGTGGTTCACAAAACAGTGACTTATGGTACTTGTTTGAGTCAGACACTCATGAACTTTTAATGAATCAGTTAACAAGTCAATCGGATAAATCATTTACTAAATGTGCTCTTTAAATCTGTGGTAACTGAATCAACAAGAATAATCAATAATTGTCTCTTATATAAGCAAAATAGACATTGCAACTCATGCACACCTAAGTGAACGGAAATTAAAATGTTTTTTAATGGGTTTATTGATACCCAACCCTATACGCTACTCACTTCCTCACTGTACCTTACATTTTTTCTCTTCTTTTTTCCTAAACAGTTCAACAACTTTGAGCAAATGTGCATCAACTTCACAAATGAGAAACTGCAACAGTATTTCAACCATCACATGTTCATCCTAGAGCAGGAGGAGTACAAGACAGAGGGCATAGAGTGGACTTTCATAGACTTCGGATTAGACCTGCAGGCTTGCATTGATCTCATTGAGAAGGTTGATACAGAATGAAATATAATTCTATGAAAGCATGTGTATGAGAAGTACACTCTAGCGGTTACATTCCTCTTGCATTGTTTGCAGCCTTTGGGTATTCTCTCTATTCTGGAAGAGGAGTGCATGTTCCCTAAAGCCACAGAGAGCAGCTTCAAAGCTAAACTCTACGATAATCATCTTGGCAAGTCTCCCAACTTCCTGAAACCAAGGCCAGACAAAAAACGCAAATATGAGACTCACTTTGAGCTGGTGCACTACGCCGGAGTGGTGAGTGGAAATAACTTCATATTTACACACATATTTCAAGGCTATTTTTACCATAGCATACAATAGAGTCTTTATAAGCCACATAACTGGAGCCAGTGGAATTTGTTAAGCAATTTACAGTATGCATTGCTGCCATAGATTGGCACCATTTAAGTAACAGGGATAGTCTGGACCCTGCTGAGGTTATTGCATGACACAATGGTGATAATTCAAGCCTTAATCGCTATAATTCACTTAATATTTTAAATCAATTCACATAGAAATGTATGTCGACAGGTGCCATATAACATCAATGGATGGCTTGACAAAAACAGAGATCCTCTGAATGAAACAGTGGTGGGAATCTTCCAAAGGACGACAAACAAGTTAATGGCGAGCCTCTTCGAGAACTTCATCGGCTTAGATTCAGGTGCATATTCTTACAACCGATATTCAAGAGTTAATTCCAATGGACCTGATTGTACTGAGGTGTTTAACATGTATACTTACAAGTACAGAAGCAAAGCCCGGGAGCAAAGAGAAGAGGAAGAAAGGAGCATCATTTCAAACCGTGTCCCAGCTGCATAAGGTGGGTCAAATGTACCAGAAAAGTCACTTTTCACTTCTTTGAATATCAGTTAGAATTATATAGATATCGGAAATATCTCGGAGAGTGAGCCAGTTAAGACTTGCAGTGATGTTTAGGTAATCTGACCCATGAACATCACTTTAAGTCTGTGCTGGCTCAGCTTTCACCAGCTCCAGATTGAAAGATGCAGGTAAGATCTGACCTAATAGTGTAGAATCAGTAAGCTGGACATGTTGTATTATGGACTCCATGTTGAATGATCTTTCTTTCTCTATGACTCTAGGAAAATCTAAACAAGCTGATGACTAATTTGAGAAGCACCCAGCCTCATTTTGTACGATGCATCATCCCCAATGAGACAAAGAACCCAGGTAGAAAAAAAAATATCACAGTGCAGAGGATAAAACCAGTGGTCGTACAAGAACTCCATAAACCTGCCGTAAACACATTGTCAGTCTTCAGCTTTTGTTCTTGTATCTGATAGGGATGATGGAGCCCTTTCTGGTTCTGCACCAGCTTCGCTGCAATGGAGTCCTGGAAGGGATCCGCATTTGCAGGAAGGGATTTCCTAACCGCATTCTCTATGCAGAGTTCAAACAGCGGTTAGTTTTTCTTCATGGGTCACATCTGTATCAACACACATGGAACTGGATAATGATGGAATGACAGGAATAGAATTTTACCCATTAATATATCTTTGATTTTCAATTTGAATGTTACTAAAGTCCCTTTAAAGGAAAATCTGTCCACTCGGCAGCCACATTTTCAATGCCTCTATTTCGGGCATCCAAGACCAAGTCCTATCTAAATGAATAGGGCAATCCTAAATTCTCAAAAACAGCTTAACTCACAATATCATTACTTATTTCAAATCGCCAACAAAATCTTAAATGAAACCATTTAATGCACATGTGAAGTCATAAATCTGGTTTTTTATGACTGAGTCTGGTTTTTGTGAGAACCTGAGCTTATAAAAGCTGCGGCAGTGACTTTACCACTCAGTGATTGGCTGTTTTATTTAGAAGGCGGGACTATTCCACCATATTGCGCATTGCAGTCTCACCCGTTCTTAAGCAATAGGAGTCTTTGTATACCGTATCTATAGTCTTTGATTCTATTCATATTGACCTTGCAGTTCTGTATTTTGTTTACTAGCTTCATGAAAAAGCAGCAATTTAAACAACATTAAATGACATTAAACCTTCATGATTTACCAGCTACCGTATCCTGAACCCTTTGGCCATCCCAGAGGACACATATATGGACAGCAGGAAAGCTGTAGAAAAGTTGCTTGGGTCTCTTGATATCGACCACACGCAGTACAAGTTTGGCCACAGCAAGGTTGATGAATTTGTCCACTCTTACTCACTTCCTTCTCACTATATTCAGTCCCCGAAACTCATTCTAGGCTACGCTGACCTCTGAATCTGTGCTCCTTCAGGTTTTCTTTAAGGCGGGACTTCTTGGGCAGCTGGAGGACATGAGGGATGAACGTCTGTCTGAGATCCTCACCTTGCTGCAGGCCTTCTGCAGGGGCAAACTCATGCGGATGGAGCGCAGGAGGATGATGAAAGAGAAGTATGTGCCTTCGGATGTCAGTGGTTATAAAGTGCCCAAATAGTTGCTATTACTCACTAACTAAAGAAAGTGCCATATTGCAGATCTCGCTTACTTGAGCCCGTTGTAAGCACTGTGATAAACTGTTGAGAGCGTGCACAGGCCTGTCCGCCTGCAAATCTATGAGAGGAATGTCCGAAGTGCATGCGGACTATCCTGTGGCGTGTGTCCGGCGTGCGTCTGTATGTTTTATACGTGTGTGTGCGGTCACTACAGAAAAAGCCGGTTAAACCCCCTCCACCCTAAATGGCATTTCCAAAAGCAGGTGTGGATGTGGGTCATATATCCAGTGAACAGCACACATACCAGTTGCTGACGGTTCCTCACCAGAGTTCCCCCTCCTGTCTTTATTATAAATAACCCTCTTTTGTCTAAAATGGATATGGCTGGGAGCAGGCTGAAAATTGCTGAAATGCCATCCCAGGTGACAGGGGATTAAGTCCTCTTGTTTCTTCAAATGGGTTCAGCTTTAGATAATCAACAACCTTTGCCTGACCTTTGACTGTCCCTGATTGTGTCGCCGCTTCAGCAATGCGGAATTGATTTACTCTTTAGGCATGTTCAGTATCACGGTGGGATTACTGATATAGAACACACGAAACAATGGCGTGTGGCAGCCTGGCCCTATTTGGTGATGGACATACTGAGCTAATTTAAAACAACAAGGGCAGGAGTGTGAGGTGCAGGCTGCAAAATTCATGGGGCATCTTTTATTCTATGGCAATAGAGGAAAGTTTGAAAGAGTTTTTGAAAAACTTCATCTTGATACTCCTCAATTAGGCTTAATCAATCAATAATAGATTTTGTTTGGAATATATTCATCTGATGCTTTATGTAATACTTTCTAGACATGTCAATTAATTCCCTTACCAGGGTCAATGACATGATTCACATTTTGTTCTAGATCTATTTATTTTAAACCAAATCAAATTAAAATGTTTTAAATGCAACTGATTCACACCGTGACTTGAATACACTGCTTCTGTGATACAAATCTGAAGAAATTAATTTTTTTTATATTTGATAGTATCTAAATATTAGTGTTACAACGGTCCTGATATGAGAAGGAAAAACAAAATGAACTTAAAAAACACATTTTAAAATGATTCGATTCTTTTTGAAGAAAGGTTTGTAGTGCAATCAACATGCCCAGAGAAATTTGATTAAAAGTGAATTCAATTAGAAATATGACTTTTTTTATTATTATCTTAAATAAACCTTAAATAATTTTTACATTCAATAAAATATTTTAAAAACTTTTTTGGAAAACAATAATTAAGATGCATAGGAATTTTTATTATATTATGAGGTGATTACACCTTAATATATATATGTATTGTATATATTATATGTATAGTAATTAGTATTTTTTCAAATACTATAGAATGAATGTAATATGTAATTAATCCACCATCTCATTATCTTCACTCAGGGAAGCTCTGATGGTCATTCAGTGGAACATCCGTTCTTTTCACGCCGTCAAGAACTGGCCATGGATGTGTTTGTTCTTCAAGATCAAACCTCTTCTGAGGAGCGCAGCTACAGAGAAGGAGCTGGCTACGCTGAAGGAGGAGTTCCAGAAGCTAAAAGAGGCTCTCGAGAGGTCTGAGGTGAAGAGGAAGGAGTTTGAGGAGAGACAGGTCTCGCTGGTGCAAGAGAAAAATGATCTCTCTTTACAGCTTCAAGCGGTTAGTGTCAGAGTTGATAAACGTCAATGAAGCAAGTCACAAATCAGAATCACATAGTTTCTAACATCATGATTTCTTGATGGCTTTGTGATCATATCTTGATGCACCATACATAGAGTCAAATACATTTTACCCCCAGGAGCAGGATAACCTGGCCGATGCTGAGGACCGCTGTAACCTGCTAATCAAGGCTAAGATCCAGATGGAGGGGAAAATTAAGGAGCTGATGGAGAGGCTTGAAGACGAAGAGGAGGTTAATGCCACCATCTTGGCCAAGAAGCGCAAACTTGAGGACGAGTGTATTGAACTGAAGAAAGACCTGGATGACCTAGAGATTACTTTGGCAAAGGTGGAGAAGGAAAAACATGCCACTGAGAACAAGGTAAGAGACACATTCATGGATGGGAAAATGTCTGCATTTGATGCTCCAATGATGATCAATTATTTACTAATCTCAGGTGAAAAACTTGCTGGAGGAAATGGCTGTATTGGATGAAACCATCCTCAAGTTGACAAAAGAGAAGAAAGCCCTCCAGGATGCTCATCAGCAAGCTCTGGAAGACCTGCAGAATGAGGAAAACAAAGTGAACATGCTGTCCAAGGCCAAGATCAAACTTGAACAGCAGGTGGATGATGTGAGTATGAAGTGGACAGAGTTAAAACCTATGAGTCCATAACAAATCAACAACTCCTTAATCACAGGGCAGATTTACAATCGAAAATAAAATTATTATTACACAACTCAATGTTTATTGTTATTTCCTGACTGAAACAGTTAGAGGGATCTCTGGAGCAGGAGAAGAAAGTGCGTATGGATCTGGAGCGAGCGAAGCGGAAACTTGAGGGAGATCTAAAGATTTCCATTGAGTCGTCCATGGATTTAGAAAACAACAAACAGCAGCTAGAGGAAAGACTGAAGAAGTAAGATTTTACAGACAGTATGCATAATACGCTTATGTTGCTATGCTTTATGATGAACATGGCTCTAATGGAATCTGTACATGGTCTTTTCTGAAGGAAAGACCTTGAAATGGTTCACATAGGTGCGAAGATTGAAGAGGAGCAAGCCTTGGTTACGCAACTGCAGAAAAAAATAAAGGAATTGCAGGTAATTATTTGGCTAGTGACAGAGAATTCAGCATTTGCATAAGTTATTACTATAACGGTATTATGGTAAACTTTTTACAGACACGTATTGAAGAGCTTGAAGAGGAACTTGAGGCTGAAAGAGCAGCTCGATCAAAGTCGGACAAGCAGCGTGCTGATGTATCGAGGGAGCTGGAAGAGTTAAGTGAACGTCTGGAGGAAGCAGGAGGTGCTACGGCTGCCCAGATCGAGATGAACAAGAAGCGGGAGGCCGACTTCTTAAAAATGCGCAGAGATCTGGAAGAAGCCTCACTGCATCATGAAACTACTATGGCAATGTTGAGGAGAAAGCATGCGGACACTGTGGCTGAGTTAGGGGAGCAACTGGACAACCTGCAGAGGGTCAAGCAGAAGCTGGAGAAGGAAAAGGCAGAAATCAGAATGGAGTCTGAAGATCTGGCATCTAACCTTGAGCATCTCTCCAGAGCTAAAGTAAGACATCTCAATGTGCTTTTCATGGTTTCTGAGACCCATCATGCCACTGCCTTATCACCCATGGTTAAAAAAATACAGAGTAAACATGAACTGGGTTGAAAAATACTTCATTAATGGTTGTTAAATGACAAATGAGAGAGTTAACAGAAAGACTGTTGTTTGCAGACCACAACAGAGAAAATGTGCAGAATGTATGAAGACCAGCTGAATGAGTCTAAAGCCAAGGTGGAGGAACTGCAGAGGCAGCTGATGGATTTCACCTCTCAAAAAGCACGGGCCCAGACAGAGAGCGGTCAGTATGAAACCGAATAAACATGAGTTAGAAATAAGTAAAGTCCCTAAAAAAAAATTCTGATTTACATTTGTCTTAGAAATAAGTGGCAAAACAGAGCTCGAATAAAGTTAGGAAAAGACCACATGCACTTGGTAAAGGCTTTGCTTTCTCTTTTTGGTCTTACTGTTAACAGCCGAGGTCAGTCGCAGACTGGAAGAGAGAGAGGTTCTGGTTATGCAACTGCAGCGGACAAAGAGTGCTCTGAGCCAGAGCATGGAAGAGCTGAAGAAACAGTTAGAAGAGGAATGCAAAGTGAGACTTCTTATTCAATGTTTGCTAAAGAAAGACATTAAACATAACAATAGTGTGGCAGACAAGAAAAGCATGGGGGGGGGAGGGGAGCTTTACTGATGTATTTTTACACTACTGATTAAATATTTGGTATATCATACATTTAATGTTATACTGGGTTTGTGTTTGCGTACCAGGCAAAGAACAGTTTAGCTCATGCAGTACAGTCATCCAGGCATGACTGTGAGCTTTTGAGAGAACAGTTTGAGGAGGAGCAGGAGGCCAAATCCGAGCTGCAGCGTGCTCTGTCTAAAGCCAATGCCGAGATTGCACAGTGGAGGACAAAGTATGAGACTGATGCCATTCAGAGGACTGATGAACTAGAGGACGCCAAGTAAGAGATCACTATGTTGTCAATCAGTGTAACACCATGTCTTGTTCACAGACCAAGCAAAATTGCTGCTTTACTTAAAACTGGTTTATCTTCCTTCAGGAAGAAGTTAGTTGCACGACTCCAAACGTCTGAGGAGGCAGTGGAAGCCTCCAATGCCAAATGTGCCTCGCTGGAGAAGACCAAGCATCGTCTGCAGACTGAGATTGAGGATTTGATGATTGATTTGGAACGCTCTAATGCTGTGGCTGTTGCTTTGGACAAAAAGCAACGTAATTTTGATAAGGTCAGGATGAAAGGACTGAAATATTTGATTTAACCAGGCACCGTTCATGTTTATTTTCTACTAATGCATATTTATATTACTGTGTCCAGGTCCTGTGTGAATGGAGGCAGAAGTTTGAGGAGACACAGGCTGAGCTGGAAAGCTCTCAGAAAGAGTCCCGTAGTCTGAGCACAGAGCTTTTCAAGCTCAAAAACTCCTACGAAGAAGCCCTAGACCAGCTGGAGACTATCAAAAGGGAGAACAAGAACCTGCAAGGTACAAAGACTGTACATAGACTTCAGAACAGGGCATATGAAATTGCATACATTAATAATAAGGCGGCAGATTTGATTTTGGTCCAGACTGATTTTCAAAATGAGCCCAACCAATATGCTTGTTTTGCAGAGGAAATTTCTGATTTGACTGATCAGATTAGTCATGGCAACAAGACCATCCATGAGCTTGAACAGTTAAAGAAGGTGCTGGACCACGAGAAGAGTAACATTCAAGCAGCACTGGAGGAGGCTGAGGTGATGAACCTGAGATACCATACAATGCTGACCTGTGGACATTCATAATTTTATACTTGGGTAAAAAGCTAACGCGCTGCTAACTGTGTGTGACTCAGGGCACTCTGGAGCATGAGGAGAGTAAGACCATACGCATCCAGCTGGAGCTCTGCCAGACCAGAACTGAAGTTGAAAAGAAACTCGCAGAGAAAGATGAAGAGATTGACAATCTCCGGTAAGGGAAAGACAAGAAAACAAACTATTAAAATTCCAGCATATTATTAAATCACATGAAACTGTTTATCAATGCAGTCGAAACCATCAGCGGACTCTGGAAACCATGCAGACCACGCTGGATGCAGAGATCAGGGCACGTAACGAGGCAGTCAGGGTTAAGAAAAAGATGGAGGGAGATATGAACGAGATGGAGATCCATCTGAACCACGCAAACAGACAAGCAGTGGAGTCTCAGAAAATGGTCCGCAACCTACAGCTTCAAATCAAGGTGAGACAGTAGGAATGGTTGGAAGAACTAAATCTTAAACAACTGGAACGGCAAGTGATCCATAGGTATCCATTGATATTAAATATATAATCGTCCATGCACATTTCCTTAAATTTTACATGTGGATTACGTTTGCTGTCATCTAATGTTCATTTAAAGCTCATCTTTAAAAACCATAAATAATTTAAAAACATTATAATGTAATCTCTAGCAGATCCGAAATGAATATCCATTTTCATAATGTGCATAAATGTGCTAAATTCACTTGTAGCCTTTAAAATAACATTTTAAATTAAAAAAACGTAACCGCTATTTTTTTTTATTATTATTTAGACAAAATCATATGCATTTTAAATCTTTGACTTAACATTAAAATAATTACCAGCTCGTCTGTATCTACCAGTGTTTTAATATCAAAATACTGGATGGCTATTGGTTTGTATAACACAAAATAAAATCGATACAATAATTTCAATTTAGCATGTTAGTGCTCTTTTATCAAATGCAATTGGTTTGTTTTCTCAGGACCTGCAGTTAGAGTTAGATGAGACTATACATCAGTGTGAGGACCTGAAGGAGCAGGTGACGGTCACAGAAAGAAGAAACACCCTGCTAACTGCAGAGCTGGAGGAGCTGCGTGGAGTGGTGGAGCAAACAGACCGTATGCGTAAAGTCGCTGAGCACGAGCTTCTGGAGTCCACCGAGAGAGTGAACCTGCTGCACACTCAGGTAAGACTCAATCAGTTCAAGTTTATTTGCAATGCAAAACGTTGCAAAGCAGCTTTACAGAAAATGAAGAGTTCCACGTTATATTTAGTAGTAGCTAATCAGTGGTGACACATCACAACATCACCTGTCGATCCATTGATCTTTACAGAACACGGTGGTGTTGAACCACAAGAAGAAGTTAGAGTGTGATCTGTCCTCACTGTCCGGCGAGGTGGATGATGCACTGCAGGAATGTCGTAATGCTGAAGAGAAGGCGAAGAAGGCTATAACTGATGTGAGTTCCTATTAAAACAACAATAGTCTGCATTAGTGCCTGTCGGCTTTTTAAGCTGTGTTGGTTGCAGAAAAATTTCTACTGTTTGATGTTATAGCTTTTGACCAAATTTATGTCTTATTAGGCAGCCATGATGGCAGAGGAACTAAAGAAGCAGCAGGACACCAGCAGCCACCTGGAGAGGATGAAGAGGAACATGGAGCAGACCATCAAAGACCTGCAGATACGTCTGGATGAGGCTGAGCAGACTGCGCTGAAGGGGGGAAAGAAACAGATTCAGAAACTGGAAATTCGGGTAAGCAGAAAACGGTCTGTTTGAGCTCTGGTCGAGACTTCTATGTAGCATACTTTAAAGTGTTAACCTACATCTGTGGGAACATTTCAATCCTCAGGTGCGAGAGCTAGAGGGAGAGCTGGATTGTGAGCAGAAGAAGAGCGGAGAGATTCAAAAAGGAATCAAAAAATATGAGAGGAGGATTAAAGAGCTCACTTACCAGGTATTAGTCACAGGACACGTGAGAAAATAAAGGCACTGTGATCTTCAGCAGGTTTAAAAGATTGTTCTGTCTGTAGACAGAGGAGGACAGGAAAACTCTCCTGAGGATGCAAGACCTGATCGACAAACTACAGGCAAAAGTAAAGAGCTTTAAGAGACAAGCCGAGGATGCAGTACGTATCTCCTGTTCATTTACGTTATCAACTGTGTATATTCATACTTTTTTGTGTTTAATTGGGCCAAAATAGTGTTTGAAAAAATATATTAAACAACATGGCATTGTCCATTCTAAGGCTATTTTACTGTTGTATGGCAGGAGGAGCAGGCCAACTGCAATATGTCTCGGTTCAAGAAGATCCAGCATGAGCTGGATGAAGCCGAGGAGAGGGCAGATATAGCCGAATCTCAGGTCAACAAGCTGCGCGTGCGCACCCGAGAGACTCACGTCGTCA
This sequence comes from Enteromius trimaculatus, assembly GCA_032361065.1. Lineage (NCBI taxonomy): Eukaryota > Metazoa > Chordata > Actinopteri > Cypriniformes > Cyprinidae > Enteromius > Enteromius trimaculatus. The sequence goes on from JAUMHP010000080.1 coordinate 7,185,799, forward strand.
AGGTGACACACACTTAACTGATCTCAGATGCTGAAATAGATTGATCACCCGAAAATGAGATTTCTGTCCAACACTAAGACATTTCAGAATATGCTCTTCCACAGAAAAAGTCATACAGGTTTGGTACAATAAAATAAATAAAAATGATAAGAGTTTTCATTGTTGGGTGAACTTTAAAGGAACACGCCACTTTTTTCAAAATAGGCTCATTTTCCAACTCTCCTAGTTAAGTTTTAGATTTTTTTAATCCATTCAGCTGATCTCTGGGTCTGACGGTAGCACTTTTGGTTGTAGCTTAGCATAGACCATTGAATCTGATTAGACCATTAGCATCACGCACAAAAATTAGTTACAATATTTTTTCTTATTTAAAACGCGACTCTTCTTAAGTTAAATTGTTTACCATGACCGACAGAAAATGGAAAGTTGCGATTTTCTAGGCTGATATAACTAGGAATTATAATCTCGTTCCTGTGTAATAATCAAAGAACTTTGCTGCGGTACCATGAGTGCAGCAGGCACAATGATATTACGCAGCACCTAAAAGTAGTCCCCAGCTATTTAAGGTGCTGTGTAATATCATTGCGACTACTAATGGTACGGCAGCAAAGTTCCTAGACTGATCCTTTGGTCATTTTTGAGTGTGATGCTAATGGTCTAATTATATTCAATGATCTATGCTAAGCTACAGCTAAAAGTGCTACTGCCAGACTCGGCAGAATGGATTAAAAAACAGTAAAACTCAACTGTTGAGGTCTATTTCAAGTGTTGTGTTCCTTTAAGTGTAAATAAAATGAAATAAAAAATAAAAGCAAGTCGTAATAAACATACTTTTTGTTCACAGATCGTGGAGTGAAGACCGACTTAAGCCAGATGACTTTTAAGAGTCATGTATCGTGTGACAAGTACCTTTCCTTTCTTTTTGGTAAAATGCTGCAAGGCACAAAGGTTTGGAAATGTTTAATGCTTACTGAAGGTCAGTGCAAGCTGATTTTTCTTGTTGTGATTGAAGCCTTCAAGATAAAATGCTAATTTTCAGATGTCAAACAGTAGTCTTGCAAAGTGTTTGTATGTCCTTCTTGGGAAGGTCTCAGGCTGCAGAGCTCCTAATTTGCAATGTTTTGGAAAATCAGTGTCATTACAGTAAAGCTGAAGAGCAGCACGATGTGCCTCTCGTACCTTTCTGTAACAGCTGATTTGAAACTGGACCGAGTTTAAGGACCCACAGGGTATTTGAAAAGCTATTTGGACATGATAAATTACAGAGCTTAAATGGAAATGTTTGCTTGATCATGTCAAGTTGCACAGAAATTCATTTGGAATAAAAACGCTAAGAATGTGTTCTTGTTTTTCTGGTCCACCTCAACCTGTCACTAAATAATGTACCAAACCCACTCTCCTAGTTTTAAACAAAGTGAGTTAATTGATCACTTTTATGTTGCTTCCAGAGATGAAAACTCATGAATGTTTTTTTTGCTGTTAAGTGTCCTAGAATTGTATATTTTTTATTATGATGATTTCAAATTAAGTATAATATTAAATATAATATTATCTGTCTGCTACGAAAAATGTAATTTTACTAAGCTGGTTTTTCCATTACTATTTCACACGCCGTTGTAATCGGCAGGAGAATGACAAAAGACAAATCAGAGACAAAACGAAGTTGTAATTATAATTTAACTTAAAGGGGTAGATCCCCCCCAAAAGTTAAAATTATGTCCTTAAACACTCATGTTGTTCCAAAGCTGCAAAACCTTTGTTCATCTTTGGAAAACAAATGAGGATATTTTGATGAAATCTGAGATTTTTCAGACCCTGCATAGACAGCAGTGGTGCGGACACATTCGAGGCCCAGAAAAGTAGTAAGGACATCATTAAAATAGTCAATGTGACATCAGTGGATCAACCTTAATCAAGCTACGAGAATGCTTTTGTGCACAAAAAAATTTAATAATGACTTTAATAATTTCTTCTCTTCAGCGTGCATTTACAAGAGTACCGTGCTCGTACAAAGTCTGCGGTTAGACATCTCTCTTAGTTCATTGTCGGTTATATATTCTGATTTAAAAAAAGTAAGGCTGGGCAAAAATTTAAAGCATGTCTAAATCTATGGCTTCATAAAATTAAGGTTGAACCACTGATGTATCACGGACTATTTTAACAACGTCTTCACTTCCTTTCTGAGCCTTTAATGTGGTAGTTGTTTTGGTGTCTATGGAGGGTCAGAAAGCTCCCAGATTTCATAAAAAATCTCTTAATTTTTGTTCCCAAGATGAATGAAAGTCTTAAAAGTTTTAAATGATGAGGGTGAGTTTTGATCCCTTTAAAAGGCAACCAATATGAATTTGAAGCACAGAGATTATATAAAAAGGTCTTAAAATCACTTTTTAATCTAACAAACCATACAAAGTAAAAAGTACCTCACCTCATAAAAAACAAAACGTGCCAATCCGGCCAGAGTTCCTGAACGATGCCAACTTGACTCAATAAACAACCTGGTCAGACTGAAGAGAGACGAAAAAATAACAGACAAGTAGAAGGGGCTGTTTATCACTATAGAAAACAAAGATTGTAGATTACATAAAATATAAAGTAACCCCAGAAACTTTAATTTAAAAAAAAATCTGATTCTTTTACAAAAACAACCTTAAATTTGACTCTAAATCCCTACACTTCCACAACAAACTGACCGATGAATTATAGCCATACAGACAGCCACATGCTTGTGATAAAACAAGGTCTTTATTTTCTTCTGTCGATTTTGTGTCGTCACTCTGTGAGTTTGGGGCTGAAAATTGTAAATTTTAGGTCAAGTGAGAACTACATACATAATAACATAAATATACAGGCAGTATGTAAACTAAGCCAATCACCAATATGAGACATTTTAATGTCCCTGAATCAAAGTCTTTTTTTGCAGTAAGGGACCAGTGGGCAGTGAGGCTCTTCCTGACCACTTCCAGGAGTTTCTCACGTCTGAAAGCATAACTGACAAGCCAACCTACAGGAGGCGAGAGAAATCAGCACTAGAGAACAAGGCAGCTGTAACTCTACCAGCTAAAAAAACATCCAGACCCTAGTGCCACTGCAAACACAAACACACCTACAGTGGCATTACTTATTCCCAAGCACATTCATTTCACATTTAATACTTTGAGCCAACATACATTCATGCTATTGAACACGAGCAGATCAATACCCTCAGCACCATGAATACCCAGATACACTTGCATCCACACACACACACACACCCCTAATCTGTAATGCATCTGAATGGACAAGGTCTTATAAACTCAGACATGATGTAATTCTGATGTAAAGAGAGTCTCTCAGTCTCTATAGTCACAGCTCCAGGAAGTCTTTGTCCAGGTCCCTGTAGGCTTCATCAATGTAGGAGGCAATAGCACAGTGTGAGCTTCTTCCAGAGCCCAGCAGTACTGAGACGGTCTCCTTCCAGTAGGTGAAGGGAATACAAGAGCTCTGTTTTTGGAAAGAGATAGAAAAGTTTATGCTTTAAGAGCTCACAACCCGAGAGAGGATATCTGTGTTTGGTCAGTGGAGCCGAGCTCACGTTCTCCAGGCAGGTGCTGTCCTTGTCCTTGTTGAGGTAGTGGTGCTGCCAGAAGCGCAGCAGGTTGTGGAAGTTGTTGAGCAGGCAGCCGGGATATTTCTCTGCATATTCCTTTTCTCGTAGAGCGCTTAGATAGAAAGGCAACTTACCCCGCCTCCGCGCCAGCATCAGAATCACCAGACTGGTGTTCAGACAGCTCACGTTCTCCTGCGATGGATCGAAATCACGCCATTCAGTTTAAAGGGTCAAATGTATGTAATAAAAAATAATCAGTGACACTTTATTTCAGTTCTTTACTTTAGTTCTTAAATTCATTTCATTTAATTCAGAAATGAAAAAAGTGTTACCCTATGTATGCATGCATTGCATTTATTTGTGAATATATCTAGAATATCTTTGACGGAGATGATTCCACTCATCATTTTGGATATTTGTACTATAGCATAAAACAGAAGTCAGCAACCTTTTTGTTATGAAGATTTGATCATATTGATAAAAGAAAGATAGAGCTTTATGAAGAATATTCACAAACTAAGCATTTTACATAAATTGTGAAGATTTGAAGGACTTCAGCTACACCTGAATAAGATGCATACACCTCTCTTGCTACTGCTCCTGTGCCCTGTGTCAACACTGGCTTCCAGTCGACCCCCGACATACACACACACACACACACACACATAAACACACAAATCGTATAACTTGCCTGAGTGAGGGTTTGAACATTGATGATGCTGGAGAGTCTGAAAAGGAAGGACAACCTGTTTTCCACTTGAGCCATGTAGGACAAAAGGCGACACTCTGAAAACACTTCAACCACTGAGAAAGAGACAAAGACACACATTTTTAATGCGCTTATTCATCTCGCTATTAACCGTTCAGTCGTTCGAGTCGAACCTTTCACATCTTTCGTCTGGCTCTCAAAGCTGTCCAGAGACAAGACGATACATCGCACCAGCATGTTAGAGTCTACCAGAGAGCTGTTGATCTGAGTCAGGAACATCTGAAACTGAGGCGTCAAAAGACAGATTTGAGATCTATGGATTATTTCAGTGTGAAAACTCACAAAGAGTCTTGACTGTAAGCCCACCTTCTCCTCTGTGTTGACATATTTGTTAAATCTTTTGAAGGCATCAATGTTGAACTTCATAAGTTCACCAAGAAGGTCGAAGTAGCTCTGAAGGACGTCGTGTGACTTGCAGCCACTGTCGATGATGCAGTATAAAATATGCTGAAAAAAGAGAATCATGAGATGACTAAACCCGTTTAATCCCAAATTTTTCCCAGACATGAAAATATCCAAATGATGCTTCATCAGCAACCCTTTGAAATAATCAATAATTATTTTTGGAAGTTTTTTTGGCAAAGTGTGTGAAAAAATGTTTTATTTTTGGTCACAATTGTGACCGGTGGTATAAAGCAACAAATGAACATCACATATTTTGCATTGAAAATTCATTTTTATACCTTATTTGATCACATTCTAGGGTTTGCATTATGCATAAACAACTTATGCACATTGATAGGAACAAGTGAGATAAAAAAATAATAATAAAAATAAAATTCAATAGAAACTGCCATTGGATTTGTATTGTCTAGCTAAGTTCTCACCGGTCACTATTGTGACCATCAAGATTTTTTCCACTCTGTGACCACTCTCAACAAAAATAAATATATGTGAATTCATATATTAATACTAGACACCCTAAAGATAATATGTACCAGAAATCTATGTCATATCTTTATGTTAACATACTTGACTAGCTCTTCGTTTTGGAGCTTTGATGCAGTTATCATTTTCTCACGGTGCAAACAGGAAATAAACTGATCTGATCATCTGATAATTTGCACTAATTGTGTAAAGTTCTTAGAACTTTACACGCCATTCAAAAGATTGTTAACGTTATAGACAGAATTATCTAATGCTCAACAAGACTGAATTTATTTGATTATATGTAATGTAAAATTACATATTTTTCTTACCTCCAACAAGCCTCTTCTGAGAAGAAACACTTGATCAGCATATGATGGCGTTCCTCTCAGAAAACTCTCCACGGCTCTTGCCTGCCAGAACCTGAAGCGAGACATGAAGAAATGTCAAACTCGAGACACAAGATGTCTATTATGAAATAACAGGATCTGCAAGTGTAAGAAATATTAAAAAATGTAACTAAAGATCTCACCTGAATGAAGAATCAATTGGCTCTTTCTTCATGACTGAGATTAACCGTGTAAGAAGACCCTTTTTACCATCACAGACAAGGTTCCTTTAAACCAATTAACATAAACCAATTAACGTGCAGTTCAAAACTTGGATATGGAAGAACTATGGAAGTAATATGATATAAAAAGCGTCCCCATGCCTGTCTGTGTTATTCAATGCCTCCATTTCAAAGATGTTTGCATTCAGGTAGATGTCACTCAGTTCATTCAATTCCTGTCCACTTAGAAGAAGGTATTTATTCCTGTGAACAAGAACGTTTCCTATCAGACCAGAACATTTTCTCAGTTTTTGCATCTCTTTGTGATACTCACTCATGGTGGTCACTGAAGCTCTGCAGAAGCCTGAGGAACTGGATCTTAAACGAGATCTCCTGATGTAGAGGGGGAAAGAGCTGTAACCATCCATAGATAAGGGTCTTAAATAATTCAGAGTAACAAAGGGCTGCTTCTTACTGGACTGCAGTCACAGTTCTGGTTCTGCCGATGTAGGACGTGACCAGAAGGCTGCCTTCTCCAGATCAGCTTATCAAACAGGTTATTGAGTCCTGGAATTAACTTGAACTCTGCCAACATCCTGTGAACCTGCCGCAAGAGTAAAAACGTATGAAAAAAAAGCTTCAAAACATCATTCCAAAGACTGTACAACGCCGTTTACAGTGCAATGTCATAATACAAAATTGATACAATGGTATTAATTACTTTTTAAAAATATATCTAAATAGAAAACTGTTACTTTACATTTTAATACACACACACACACAAACTCTAAATAAACATACTGGTCAGCCAACATTATTAAGTGATTATTACCAGGAGATCATCCTGACTCATTCCAGGTCACATGTATTATAATTCAACCCCATCACATTACCTGATTTCTCTGTCGGCCCATAAGCAGCACACAAAGCACATAGAGAACCTCCACTTTGTACATGATCTCGTGTACAATCTTCATAGACTGGGGCAGCCTGTGTCTTAGCGGACTAGAGGACAGGGAGCTCTCATCAGACGACTCTGAAAAACAGCCAATCAAGACTCGGTGAGACCAAATAACGCAACTAATAAGAAATAGCAGAGCAGGAAAGAAAGAAAGGAGGGTCTCACCTGTACTGCTCTGCTCTGCTTCCTCGATTGCTAACTGCATGAGAGCATCCAGAACTAACGCATTGTCAAGCCAACTGTGCCAGTCCTCCAGCTCCAGTCGGGCAGAGGCATCCACCGCTTCTGTAACTTTCCGTGTGGCGAGCCTACAAAGCCGCTCAATAAAGCCTGGGATATTCACCAGAGTCACTGCAGAAAGATCATAGAGCATTAATAACCCTGTCAACATTTCGTGTGGATTAACTGTAGTTGTGTTTTCTAACCCTGGTTGCTCTCTGCACGTGATGGGCATGTGCTGGTCTTTTGCTGGGTGATGCGGGCCAGGAGAGTGTGTTTGTCATCTACACCCACGTCTGGCTCTGATATGGTGACTGAGAGGATACGACAGAAGTTGGCCAGCTGCTGCTGGTTAAAGCTCTGGACCAGACCGGCCAAATTGGGAATTTCTTCAAGCTGGATGATTTCCTAAGATTAAAACGACCAAAAAGTGATTTATTGCATTGCTAAGGTTCAGCTAACAACCCTTAAAAAACCACACAAAAAACACAATTAAGATACTTTAAAATGTAAAGTATTTCTTTAATGGCAAACTGAATTTTTAGCAACATTCCCCCGGTCTTCAATTCGAACATGCAGATTTAATGCTCAATTTCTTATCAATTTTAAAAACATTTGCGGTGTTTGTATTTTTTGTGGAAACTGATATATATATTTTTTAGGGCTGCACAATTAATTTATTTTCTAATTGCAATTACAGATGCCACAATTACGTAATTGCTCAAAGTGGCAAATAATCGTTCAAAGTCTACTTGTGTTATTCTGGGAGCTTAAGATGTGTTTTAATGTTAGTTTTATTCATAGTTTTGCTTTTTTTTTTATTAAAGAATAAACCAATTCAGTGTATAATCAACATTTGAGGCTTAATACTATAGAAAAGCAATACATTTTCAGTTTGTGTAAAAATATGGCAGCTGCTTCAAAAAATGGTATAAACATCATTCAGTGTAAATTGTGATTAATGTAATTAATAATTGCAATTACAATTTTTTAACAGTTGTGATTTTTGTCATAATCGTGCAGCTGTGTGTCAATTTCCAGATTTTTTTTTTAAACATTAAATAATATGAAATATAAACATATTTTCACAAACAAAATAATTATACACAATGCTAGTATTTAAAATAAAAATCACTTGTAACACAAAAGGTCTTATTATCAATTCCATTTAATGCACCCTTTCTTAAAATAATGTAATAAGCATTATTTTTTCAAACATAACTATCCTGAATCCAAACCTTTAAATAACAGTGTATATGCTTTGGCTTTTACCTTTCGAACACTCAGAATGTCCTCAATAAGAGTGGCAGTTTGTAAGAAAACCTTTTTATTGGACATGAGAGTAAACAGGAACGTGACAAAATCCTCCCTCCCTGCAAGGCTTTTTGTAACGCGCTCTGTCTGTCAGACAAAAGCAGAGGCTGTTACTCACAAGGAAGCAATCTAAATAATTGAGAACTATTATTTCTGCCCTTCCGGAGTCATACACATCGTTTTATACTTACACATATACAGCAGTTGTACAGAACGCTTAGACAATCCTTGATGAGATCATCACTCACTGAAAATAATGAAGCAAACCTTTAATGACTGGGACATCATTAATAAAAACAAGTATTATTTCTGTACTTACATTATGGAAATAAAAAAGCTTGGATTTATTGTTTAAATAAGCTTACATATGGGTAGGTCTCCCTGTACTGTGAGCGTTGGTCGCATCAGAATCTCTACAAATAACTGTGGATGAACGACAAAAGCGTAGAGAGTGACTAACAAATCTGTATTCTGCAATTATGATAATTATGGTACAAGCCAAACTGGTTAGTTTCTAAATAAAATGTTTCGATTCAAAGTTCAGTTCAGTTTCTGCTGTTTTTTCCACACTGTAAGAGTGGACTAAGAAGACAAAGCTATGAACATGTGACAGCGCTTGATGAGAAGCTCTTGCCACTTATATTCTTGTGAGTATCAATGTCATTATGAAATACCATGTATTACAATATTTCCAGACAGATAAGAACAGAGCATGAAGATAAATTTCACAATGGAATGATTGGAAACTCAGTATAGCAAAGTAATTATTATGTGTAGTATAAACTCTGTTTGGCTACATTTTTAAGTGGTTGTTGGAAAATCTACAGCTTGCTATTGAGCGGTTTAATATCATAAAATAACTGCATTAATGTGTTTTTCAAGTATGCAGATCTATTGCTTAAGAAACTTCTTATTATTAATGTTGAACTGTTCAAAAAGTTTGTGGAATATCTCATACATTTTGTTCAGAAAGTTGAAACAGCATTTATTTGAAGTGGAAATCTTTCGTAAGATTTTGTTTACTGTGTGCGTTTGCTGTCAATTTTAAAACTATGTAACGCTACCGACCACAACATTCTTTTAAATAGACTACAAAATGATGTTGATGTTGCAATGGTGTGGTTCGAATCTTACTTATCTGACCATCATCGATTCGTAGCAGTGAATAACGAGGTATCATATCAGTCACAAATGCAGTACGGAGTACCACAAGGCTCCTGCTTTTCACACTTCTTGCCTTCTTTACAATAATATACGTTCTTACAGGCTCCCAGAGCTCTTGATTAAATATAACTAAAAACTAAATTCAAGACGAAAACATTATTTACATGAATGCCTTCAAACTGAATCCAATTAAAATACTTTTAATCAGGATTAGTAAGGAGTAATATTTAACTACAAAAAAACTCACATCAACTCCTCCAAACAAGTCAAACGTATATGTATTTGGAGAAATCGACTCCTGTGGCGTTTTGTGCTCCTCTGTGACAAATGACATAGCCTCCATAGACAGCAACGATGACAGCTCCTGCACAATCACAAAACAACCCACTTAACATCTGACGTCAAACTATAGCGTGAACATTCTGTGTGTATGCATCAAGACAGTCTTGAATACCATGACCATGCTGTGAATCTTGGAGAGATCACTGTTAGGATGACTGCTCTCGTGAAGTCTCCTCAATAACACCGGTATCCCCTGCCATTGAGCTCTTTTATCCCTCTCTCCCAGCAGAGCCACAGGAAACTGCATTTAAGAGCAAAATCATAACACTTGTCAAGAACTGCAAATAAGTGTCAAACAGGTCAAACACTGTATTTTTACTCTTCTTATTAGCATCGATCATTTCACCACTAAGTAGCTTAAGCAAGTGATATTGTCTAAATGCGGTATATTTTTGTTTGAGACCAGTTTTATATTAATTTCTCTTCAGGCCCTCGTATGTAAACAGTGTCTAAGAAACGCTTTGAAGAAGGTTTAGCCCTTCGTGTTATTTAAGATCTCACCTGAGACACTCTGGTCAACCCAGCGCCCGTGATTTGGCCTTGTCGGATTTTATTAAAAATGTTTTTACATGAGTTTCCTCTGCTTGTTTGGGTCCGTGAAAACCCAGAGCTCCTCGTCGCCATTGCTGTTCCTCTGACGTTGAGACGTTGCGAAGTTTGCGCGAGCCCAGAAGTGTGACTGACGGAGTTAATACTGCCCCCTGCTGGACTGGCGTGGAAACCACAACCAGTAGAGCAGCCATGACCCGCTGAAAACGCTGTCCCTTTAATGTGCCTGCCTATTTATGACACATTATTGACAAAACATATGTGATTTTATATTCAAACATGCGGAAAAGATATTTTAAAAAATGTTGCCTGTTGGAAAGGCACTAAGACATTAAATCATCCATACTGTATGGGCTTAAACCAAATCCCTTCCTTATGATTTTTACTCCTGATGCATGTACTATATATATGTATATATATGTATATATATTACGTTTTAACTTAGAAACAATAATAATTAAATAATAATAATTAAAAGTAGTAGTAGTAATATTATTTATCATCATCATCATCAATTCACACAGACATCAATAACAAATACTACTAGGCTACTACTAAAGTTAATAATTCAAACAATAATGTTTCAACCCCGAAGACTATATGTAATCAAAGATTTTTTTAACTTTAATAACAGGAACTAATAATTGACAATCATACCAACAACAACCACAATAATAATAATAATTATTATTATCACTATTGTTGTTGTTGTAGATGTTTTAAAAAATATTTTTAACTAGTGAACAGCAAGCATTTAAGATTGTAAGTCACTGACTAATTTTAAAAGCAGCAAAATGTGCTCATATATTTTAAACCATTAACCTACTGCCATTGTTATGAACATGTTATATGAACTTAAAAATAACATAAATAATAAAACGTTTCTGTCATTATTTTCAATTATATTATTTGAATAAATTTAATCTCTCTCTCTCACACACACACACATCAATAACAAATACTGCTAAAAATAAAAAGAATAATTAAAACAATAATTCATGCCTCATCTCTGAAGCACATTAAATTAGCAATAATAACTCATAATAGACAATAATAAAATTTACAAATATTTTTTAAAATCGTAAACAGCAAGCATTTGGGGTTGTAATGTACAGTTACTGTAAGTTACTATTTAAAAAGCAAATATGCGTTAAACCATTAACCATTAATCAAATGCAATTGTTATTACTTTGTTATATAAACTTAATAACTTTATTTTTTATTAAATAAATGAATGTATATACTTATTTAAATGCCCAATGAAAACTAATTATGGACAGATGTATTTTCTGTTATGTAAAGATTGTTTTATAATGTGAATGCGTCTATAACATTTATAGAACGAATGCAGACTTAGATCATATAACATGTAGAAATATATTTATAGTTTTCCGGGTCCATCTACATTTGCTGTACACAGTATGACAAATAAACACTGAGGTTCCTGTTGTTTCCCTGATTAAGGTGGCTTTCCCATCCCTGTTAAATGACCAGAACTCCATCTCTTGGGCGATGATGAATGAAACCCACACACATATAATCAACATCATCAAAGGAGATTGAAGTTATGATAGAAGCCCATAGGAACTCGGCGCACACCCTCTGAGATGATAAACGACCGGCGTGGAAAGAGAGACGTGTGCCCATGCTCATGCGTTTCCTGAACACACAAGGAGGATCTGATGGGACTGTGTGCAGGACAACAGCACTAACTCAGAGACGAGGAAATGGGCGTTTGCTGAAGCTGACCCCAAAAAAATCCTCCAATTTACTAGTGAGCCGAAAAGGGCGGAGAGAAACAGACCTGGATAAACACAGCAAGAGTCCATACACAGTATATTCGCCTCTGCTGCATTTGGATCACATTTGGTGAGTTTATATTTTATTTAGTTCGACTTTATTATTTTTTATCATTTGAAATGTTAAAATAGTTATAAAAATTAAAATTTGAACCATAGAAAATAACAACATAACACCTTACCACATCAAATATATATAACATAAATTAATATATAGCATGTGTATATATAACATGATATTAACTAGGGAATATCAAAGTCTAAATAACCATTTTAGAAATGTTTTTGTTGCTTTAAATATCTCACAGAACATCTCAAGACTGGTTATGAGAGTATGACTTTTCCCAAGGCTGTTGTTCTCTAGCTTTGCCCTGAAAAAAAAAAAAGCATGGTGTGTCTCAAGACTTAAAAAAGTCTGAATGAGTGCCTTCATTTCTGAGCGCTGGGCTTCAGCCATAGTCAGTTTATTTAGGCTAGTATTTTTACTTCCTGGCCTTTTCCATTTTAGGTTTTAGAAAAAGCAGATTTGTTTTACCTCTCCTGCTTACAAAAAACCTGAGGGTAGTTATGCAGTCATATCTTAAACCCTCCAACGAACATCAAACAACTATTTTCTTATATAATAATAATAATAATAATGATGATAAAGTATTATAAAAATAGATAGAACATTATTTTATAATAAATATATAAACAATATTAATATACTATTTCAAATATTTCAACATGTTAAGTGAAATGTTTGTAACATTTAATAATGTTTTTACCCTATCGACAGTTATATTAAAATAAATAACATAAAGAACATTATTTTTATATACAAAACATATTATTGATAATATTATTTTTAATATTTAAAAATGTTAAGTGGGATGTTTATAAACAACATAATAATAATTATTATTATTATGTTTAATGTTGTAAATACAATGTTTTTATTATATACTGATAGTATTATAAAAATAACATAACATTAATTCACATACTAAACATTAACAATAATATAACATTAATTATAATATTTAAATATGTTAAGTGGAATGTTTATAACATATGACATTGTAATAACATATAACATTAATTTACATACTAAACATATGAACAATAATATAACATTGTAATATCTAAAAATGTTAAGTGGGATGTCTATAAACAACAGCAAAATAATAATAATAACAAAAACAATGTGTATTATACTAATAGTATTATAGAAATAAATAACATATAGAACATTACACTATATATACTAAATATATTAATAATACAACATTATTTAAATAGTTTTTAATGTTAAGTTAAATATTTAGAAACAATATAATAATAAATTACTGATAAATAATAAAAATTAAAAAAGTTATTGTTCTGGGGCCTGTTTCATAAAACAAGTTTACATCTGCTTATGGCAGATAGTCTGACTTATTTTAAACCAAATTAACTAGCAATAAGTAAGACTAACTGAAAAAACCCTGGCTTATTTGCTAAACTTGTTTTATGGAACAGGCCACTGATATAAAAGTTTAGATGATAAAGTTGGAGATGTTTACAGGTGTTGTTTATCATGGCGTCCCTTCTGGTGTTTGTCACCCTGCTTCATCTCATCACACTGGCGGTTCTCTTCATCGCCACCATGGAGAAGGTCAGCATGTGAAACCCTTTACGTACCAAAGCTATTTGTTAAATCTTCAGAATAGCGTGTATACGTCTGAAACCACTAATGCATGTTTAATGTTCTGTACGACTCAGTCCTGGTGGGTTTGGGACGGCACAGAACACTCTGACCTTTGGTACAACTGCAGATTTGACAATGAAACAGAGGCATGGTTCTGTGCATCATCAGAAGAGACGGGTAAAACAATGCATTTGAGCACTTAATGACTGACGAATTTACCCGAACTGTTTAAAGCTGAGTGAGATCATCTCCGTTTTGTTTCTACCAGAGTGGCTACAGGCTGTCCAGGTTCTGATGGTCCTGTCAGTGGTTTTCTCTGCCATTTCATTTCTGATATTCCTGGGACAGCTCTTCACCATGTCTAAAGGAGGACTCTTTTACCTCACCGGCGTCTGCCAGGCATTTGCCGGTAAGTGCTTCAACCCAATTAACTTTATTACTCGAGGCCACGAACCAAACGCTCTGAGTTCGAGGAAAAAGTCATGTGAAATGTTGTGTCCTCTCAGGCCTCAACGCCTTCACCGCCGTGCTCATTTACACGCTGCACAATAAAGAAATCCTTCAGGACTCGCGGGAGTTGAGCTCGGGACGCTTCGGCTACTGCTTCTACTTGGCGTGGGTTTGTGTGCCTCTGCTCCTGTGCAGTGGAGTCATGTACATCCATCTGCGCAAAAGGGAATAGAAACGAGTCTCCTAAAAACAGACAAGCCATGCGAAGAATGTTTGCTGTTGATATATTCCACTGATTGATTATATCCTTCATGATAGCTTGCGAGACATTTATTTTTTGACTATTTAGACTGTGTTAAGCCATATATAAATACGCAAAGCTGAAACACAGCCGAAGACCAGCCTGTCTTCGTTAACTCTTAAAGGGCAACCTCGACTAATCTATCTGATTAGCTGAATTATATCTGATTTAATAAGAAGAGGGGCCCAACTTAATCTAGTTTCGTACTGAAGGGATACTTGTAAACATTATAGTATCCATATGATAAGTTTTAAGATGTATTCTTGTAAATAAACTCGATAAAGTGATTAATGTCTGATTTTTAATTTCATTACTTTGTGAAAATATTCCTGCCAGATACACTGCAAGACGGTGGACTCCACAGACCTTGGGAGTGCATGACAAACTCATGACTCCAGTTTCTGAACTAATAGCTTCCCTCACGCCGTCTAGCATGAACTTACGACAAACAAAGCTTTCAAAAACAAGCTGCTTCCTGACATGCAAAGGTCTCTTTTATGGGGGGTGAGGTGGGGGTCTCCATCAGCACCTGGTGTAGACATGCTCTCAAACGCTCGAAAAAATAAAGTGCTCTCCAATGCCAGACAAAGGGGTTTAATATCAGGTTCACCACAGCTCACAATCACACTATATCTCCAGAATTATAGTAAGCTTCTGCATAGAATACAAGAAGGCCACTGATATGTTCACCAGCAGCATTGTCCAAAATTGAAGTTGGCTCTTAATCAATTCCATTCTTTAATAACCAGGAAAAATATAACAATAAAAAAAAATCAATATAGTGTCAACCTAAATAACAAAATAAAGCCTCAAATGCCATAAAATAAAGACTGTTTTGTAAAAAAAAAAAAAAGTTTTGATCATTGACAGTTGAGGTCGATCTTGGTCATGGGGCTAGAATATAAGGCTACTTTAGTTCAGTTCTGAGAAATATATAAGAGATGAATCACAGAACGAGGATAAAACGGAGATAGAGGTAAAGCAAAGCAGCGTAAAGCTGCAAGATAGATACCGAGGTAAAAGGATGTCAAAACTCTTCAGAAAGCTCTTTATTTCGATCGTATTACGTTCAACAGTTATTCTAAAACCATAAAACTTGTTAGTTCTTCTCTTCGTTTCCTCTCTCCCTCTCTTTAACTGTATCACAGTGTGATTGCTTCCCCTTCATCTCCATTTCGCTTTATCAGTAACACCCACCACCCCAAAACTGTCACAGAGGAATAACATATCACTAAAGAAAACAAAATTAAGTAATTAGAAGTCCTTTCAGTCCCCAGATTTCCAACTCCAGAGTGCTTTGATAAAGCCAGGTCAGCGGTCACTTTAGCCGCTGCACAATGACTGCGTTCAGCAGGTTGGCTTCCTTCAGTGTCTGGCTCTCATCTGTCAGCTCCTTGTTGGGGAAAGTCGTCATGAGAACGAACTCGGTGGCAGCTAACGCCGGACGAGCACTCGCCACAAACTGACGCACATCGGACACCCTGTGATGAAGAAAGCTGGAATAAGATTTGGAAGCTATAGGGATATTTTCAAAGCACTTTCATTGTGCTTTTACCTGTGGGTGTGGTTGAACTTCTGCACCAGCCGGCCTCCGTCAGCCAATCTGATCTGGATGCTAGTGACAGGTTGAGAGTCGTCCACGCTGATGGAAGCACTAGCCTCAGCTTCGCTGGCAGCCTGGTCCTGCGGGCTTCTCTGGAGCGACACCAACTCTGGAGCAGCGCTGTGGGGGGCCAAATACATGACTCACGCAAATATAGAACTTATAAGCGATACGTAGATCACAGTGTATGATTCATTATTTGATATTCAAAGTAGTCATGAATCTAAACAAGCCACTATATACTAAGTGATGATACAAAATTGTTTTTATAAACTTGTGATAAGGATTAGTGCGATTATCATATCACTGTGATTTCATTTCAATAAACACATGCATCTTCTTGTCATGAGTAGCCCCTACTAACTTTGATTTTCTATTAAACTAGAATACTAATGTTCTGTTTTACAACAAAATTACAATAGTAATATTTTTATATTTAATTATTATTATTACAGTCACATTGTCATAATTTTGGGCCCAACTTGTGCAGCCCTACAAACAAGCAAATCAAAGCTGGATGTTTTACTATTATTTATATCAACAGCTTTTAAAATAGCAATTTTCCACAAACTGCAAATAATATTTTTTGCCCAAATTGTGAAACCCTACTATTTTCCTATTGCTATCAACAGCAAATACACAGCACCAAACACAGTATGTGGTGGCTTATAGCAAATAAACTATCGCCCCCTTATGGTAAAAAAGGCACACTGCAAGAAGAAAACAGGCTTAAAAAGTTACACTGCACGTTGTTCACACTTGAGATGAGTGAGGATTGACTAATTAACCCCCAAATTAAGTTAAATGAAAGTCAACAAGTTATTATTACATTCCTTTTAGGTTTAATAATTTAGCATTAGTTTTTTTAGACAGTTTTTCATCAGATTAGATTATTTAATATTATACTTAATATTTATCGTTTATGTTGCTAAGGGTGTTGCTCAGAGATAGAAAGAACAGTGGGGTGAAGCGGTCATAGCCATGCTGTATTGTGGGAAGAAGAAAATCAATACATAGATAAAAAACAGCTACTGACCAATCAGAATAAAGGAATGGAACTAAACGTTTTATAAAATAAATATTTTCAGTAAGTTTCACTACTGAAAGTGAAAGAGTAAACAGACAATGTGTAATCACTGTTAATAAAATACAAATTACACTCTTCGATTGGTTCATTCAGTCAATAAGCCTTTCTGTTCAACAATGAGCCGTTATCTAGACACGAGAAACTTCAGCAGCGAGATTAAAATGAGAATAAACTAACGGTTCCAACCTGCCAAGTTTCTGTCCTTCTCCAGCAAAGGCCTTGAAAACATTTTTGGGTTTGGAAAAATCTTCATCTCGATGGTCCTCCATATCTAGGTTTACCTGTCCACCCCGGAAACGCTGTCTCAATTCCAGAGGAATCTCCCTGAGAGCCAGAGAGGAGTCTTATTAAAGTCTAATTGACAATCAGTTAGAAGAGGACTGTCTAATAAATGCCAAGTCAGCATCTAGAGAGTCCAATATAAAAATAAATATATTTTAATGTGTCAGAGGATTTTGGAACTGACTTGAGGGGGAACTATGACTTCAGATAATTGAAAATCAACTTCTGACAACTGCCAAAACAACCAAATACCAGTGAATGGGTTCAGAGCTTACCCTCTACGGATCGACTCCAGAAAGAGAGCGTTCCCAGGATCACTGTAGTTCCTCAACTCTCCATCGTCGAGACTGAACCCAGTCTTCCAGAGCTTCAGCACCACATGAACCTGTTAGCACGGCAAAAATCACTGCAGCAGATCTCTCTACATCTCAAAGACTTTAGCAGTCACGGGCTAGTGACTCACATCTTGTGCACTGCTGGACTGCCTCCTCTCTCCTGCCACATAAGCAGACTTTTCCTCTGGTGCTGCACCCAAACGATAGCCACCACCCACAAAAGGCTGCAGAAAAAGTAGACAGGAGTGACTCAAAATCAAATGAGCTACAAGTAAACATACGATCCTTCATTTACAGTATAGTTTATTCAGTGGAGAATCTACCCTGCTGGATTTGCTGGATTCTCCAGGTCCCTTGCCTGGTCTGTCAACAGGAACAGCCCCGTGTTCCTTAGCACCTTTAAACAAGTCCTCAACCAGCTCATTTGAGCTCTTCTTTTTGGGAGGACCAACAATCTGCTGCCCACTGCGTTCTGAGCCCCCGGCAAAGAACCTATGAGATGAAGAGTCAGACATTACTTAATAAAATGAAGCATTAAATGGCAATTGTAATAAATAAACATGGCACTACAAAAGTGAGTGTCGTTAGATATGGAAAATAATTTGATGGGTGACGTTATTTTTAATCTGAAACCATTTAAATCTGCTATAATCACACTTTTTCCCAATTATCTTTTAATAACTGAAAGACTTATACTTTTAATATTTCTAAGACTAACATTGAATATTTCTACTTCAAGTCGATACAAGACCATGTGAATACCAAAAAGATGCATGATGACTAAAAATGGAGAAAAGCTTAAAAGACACGGTGTCACAGAATCTAAAATTATACAATTTCCTTTATGCAATCTTATATATTTAATATCTGTATCATTTGATATATTATAGATAATCTCAGTTTGGGTACTTAAAATAAACACTGCAATATTCTATTAAATAAAATCTTTTTATACACACCAGATTTCTAATAAACACTGTAATGTTCAATGAAGAAAAAAAATGCTGTATGTTCACAGATAAACCTCAGTTTCTAGCAAACACTGCAATATTGATTTAGAAAGATAAATCAATCATTCAAGTTATTATAAAATCCCATTAAAAAAATTTACATTTCCATTTTGATTTCACGATGACTTTAACTGTAGATGAATTCAATACCTCTGGCCTTCTTCGTCACCACTGTCATCTTCATCCTCATGCATAAGATCTCTAAAGGAAGTCACTCTGTGTTCACTGAAATCAAAACACATCACATTACCCATATAGCTAATAATGTATAACTGAAAAGCCCAAACATGTGTGTTGTTACCTTGGACCCGTGGATCGACTGACCGAGCCAGACTCTGGCTGAGGGAGGGTGGCGATATCATCATCTCCTCCATCTTCATAGAAATTAGCTAAAGCAAGCTGAGGACACAGAGGTAATAGAGCTGTCACTTTTTTCACAGACAGACTCGCACTAGATGGATTACAGAAACAAAACAACCCACAAATACTATCTGTAAAGACACGAATCAGATTGATTATATTTTAATTATACTATCAACGACTCTAAACTAACACTATTTAAGTTATTTCAGGACGGGACAAAAAAATCAAACCACGAATGTAAACATGACCATCACCTGATCAGGCTAACGTTAAAGCTGCTAGCTTAAGACTTCATTTCTATGTAAAATATACCGGCTCAGTTTAAAAATCTTTACTTCAACGCAATACTGACTGCCCAGTCCTGAAATGTGAATCACATCACATATGATTTAACAGATGAACCCGTTTTAGATACTCCTGGTGATTTTAATGAAGAGTGACTTGCACATTTCGTTAGCCGGTTCTTCAGTTCACTGACTGCCAGTAGAGGCTTAACGTCTGCTAAATCCTCGGATGCCGTGCTCGTACTTCACAACATAATATTTCAATGATAAAGAGATCAGTGTGCTACTGACCTGTAGGTCCCAGCCGGCTGACTCGAGGAAGAAACGGGCCCTCTCTTCGTCAACATCAGTAACAGCAACGAATCCCCTCACCGCTTCTTCCCGCTCCGCCATTTTGACGTGTCACGCGCAGGAGAGATCCGACAGGAAACGGGGACCCGCACGCTTGGTTCCACGGTTTTGGAGCGCAACGTTTTGTTTTTGCTTTGTATTGCGTCGATGTTTTTGCAAATGTAAATGTTTTTGAATTAAATGTAAAGCTTTACAATTATCCTCAATAGTGCAAAAAATATATATCGATTTGCATGTATTTATTTAGTGGGCTGTAAGTTGCATGATTATTATTTTATCATGTACTTAAAACATATAAAGTGCAGATGTTGCTGCTTTAACCTTAGCACATGTGGAGAATTGAGAATTTAAGGCCAAAAACATTGTGTACATAAAATATATATTTATATTAGCCAGCAGATGGCAGTACATACTATACAGTGCATCAGTTCAGATCTACATTATGTTATATAAAGTTATATAAATATAAATATTATTTGACAAAGGTGGAAATTATATTAGTTCGTTAAGTAAATGGCAGTGCAACATTTGTA
>JAUMHP010000080.1:7206286-7246786 GCA_032361065.1 Enteromius trimaculatus
ATAGACACACAAAAACAATGGTAGTTTAAAGGTATATTAATCTAACCCGATTCTCTCACACTATATTTCCATTCTCGGGAGATTGAATGATATCATATGTCAGATATGTATCCAGACTTTACTAATGAAATATTGTAAACAACAGCTCTGTTTCAAACAGTTGTTGACAGTAATACATATGGGTGCGTTCAACCAGAGAGAAAGAGGAAGAACCAGCCTCATCATAGGGGAACTAACACTGTCAGCCTGGCTGTGGGCCTGCAGTCACTGTTGTGTTAAAAGCCAGGGAAGTAGTTCCCCAAACACAATAAAGAGAGCAGAGGCCTGCGACCCTCAGCTGCAGGAGGAAGAGCAGACAGACAGACAGTATCCCAGGGCCAGAGCGAGGAAGGACGTATCAAAATGACAGCGATTTCCTCATTGGGTGTGATACTAGAAAATCCATACTAGTGTGAATGAAGAAGATGGCTATGAGCGATATGACTCATCTCAGACAGTATATGTTCTTATAAATCAATTTGAGAGACGTCTTATATTATGTAGGCCACCGCAAGCATAACTATAAGCATGAAGATCTATCAATATGCCGTTCGAGCTTGGAGGAACACACTCCTTCCCAATGACAGATCAGGAAGAGCATCGGAGAGGAAGACTGTGATGTGGAACAGGACATTAAGGTCAAAGGATGCACCTGTGTGAGTTTAAATGATTCATGACATTGGAGGACAAACAAGTGTGACATAATGTTATTAGTAAATGAATAATAATCCAGTGTCAATGCCTGCTGAAAATGAGAGAATTTTATTAACATCTACCTCAGTTGCATCGGACGTTTATATTTAGAGTGATGTTTTTATGCAAGTTTACATTACATTAAAAAAAGTATGAAAAAATAGATATAAGATAATAAGTCATACTTATGTGATAAAAGTACAAATAAATAAATTATGATTACGAGAATAAAAGATAGAAATGATGAGATGCTAAATCATAATTATGAAACACAACATCACAATTAGGAGTTACTAAGTAAAAACGTTTTTGTAGTATACAAATATGACATCTACTAATCAACATAATTAATCTCAATTACAGAGTAATTGACAGTTCAGATTTTTTCCCAATCGCGCAGCCCAGTTGACAAGTGAAATAATCTCTGTTTAAATACTCAGAATACACATTTCAATCTTTTAATCTTTAATCTGGTCTACCATTTTATAGTTTTCCCAAATGTCCAAACAGGAAAGTGGATCTGTTCAGTGAGATGACATATGCTGTGGGGATGGGGGTGATTAAAATAATGAGAGGGTAAGGTTTACGTGCATCAGTTTCTGTGCTGATAAGACCACTTCTGGGTGGGGTCTTAATGAGCAACCTGGTCATGTGAATTAAGGCTCATTTACCACTTTCTAACTGTCATTTGAGAAATAATTGCATCAGTTTTATGCAGATAGTGTCTCTCTGTCCATCCCTCCTATTCATACCACCTCCCCTCCAGCTGAAACTGAATGCCTGACCTTTGACCCATGAGCCTATCAGAGCTTATGGCTTCCAAACAGAACTCACGGTTTACTTCCTCTCCAGTGACGTTTTTTTTTTTTCGATTCCCATGAGCACCTCAGATGCATGGGCAAAATCATGAATGATATCCTATCCATGAATGATATTTGGAGTATAGTAACATGTAAAATTGAACACCAAAGACAAGGGAAATGGTTCCATAATTACAAAGATAACAAATTATACTGCTATACAAATTAGTCCTAATCTTAATTTACATCAATGGACACTTCTGTTTACTTAGCAAGACCACTTTCCCGTGCTATCTGCTGCTCTCCCAGGATTAGCTTTGTTTGTATGGAGCTATAGCACTTCACTGGGTTAGATGTGGAGATAAAATTTGGATCAACAGGAAGAGCTTTGCTCGCAGACCGGAGAGCCATGAGATTATACTCCCGCCTCTTGTCATCTTTACAGGCATCTTCTCCAACATTTTTCCATCCTTTCGCTTTTATAATCAGCTATCTCTTAAACCTCTAATTTTTTCACTCTTAAAAATATGTATACATATAAAAAACATTCAAAAAAACATTATGCATTTTATGGGTGATGAAGTCCTAAACAACAGGTTAAAATGTATGCAAGGTAAAAAAAAAAAAAAACTCTTTAATTTCCTTATAATATGCGTTTATATTTACCTTATTTGTTTAATGAATAATATTTCTTCAAAGATTCATTTTCCCCAAACCCCTCCATTGACTGGTCGATTTAATTTAAAGCAGCTTATTTGAGCTTTTAACGCCCTAACTTAGTGACAAAGAATTAATTTTTATTCTGACCAACGATAAAAGACTAAGTGGGCGGGTAATATGCTAATGTTTCAAGTTGAAGTCAACATGAAGCGGCTTGGGATTCGTTTTAAAAATGACTCGTTTTATTGATTCAGAGTTGACTCTTTATACACAATGAACTTTCAGAGTAAAAACTTTGCAGGGTGTTTTCATTCATTCAGCTGTATTATACACTGCATGCAAGGTCATTTTCAAAAAACCTTAATAGAGGCATTTTAAGATTCTATTTTGGAACCTTGGATGTCAATAAAGAACCATAGAACCTGAGGGGGGAGGGGGGAACATCTCATCTCTCTATGACCTTCCATTTTTCACTTTGACAGTTTAATCAGAGTTCAACTACACTACAGCAAGCTTCACTCATCCTGACCTCCTCCCTCCTGTCCATCCGTTTCACTCCTGTCCCTCCCATTTTACATAAATAAGCTTCCATCTGTCTCTCTCTCTCTGCATCGGCTGTCAATCCACCTGTATTTTTGCACGGATGGACTCAAAGCAGCTTCTCTCCACTATATGTACTGAATGCTGAGTCCTGTATCCCAGCAGAGATCACAGGAGGAACATCAAACTGAAAGAACCTCCCAGACTGAAATCATATCTTCACAGAAAATGAGAAGAACATTCATGGTGTGTGACCCACCCTGCTATTACAAGAGCCCACAGTGTTCAAAAGCAGCAGAGAACAGAAGCACACAGGTTATAAAGCAGAAAGGACAGATTGATGGCCTTCCTGACAGAGTGAGAGTAGTAAATCTACGGTGAGCACACCAGCAGTGTAACTCTATCTATTTTTAGCCCTTTCTTCTGTCAAACCTTTCCAAACCACTGTAAACTCTAATTAAACAACACTCAGTGAGTTTGCTTTCATCTTTGAAATCTCTATGAATACATATTAAACACCTATCTATTTAAAATTATTACATCAAATTTATTTATTTAAAATTATCTAATTTTTCTTAAAAAGTAGTTCTTTCAAAAATGATAAAAAAACTAAGATATTCCAGGTTATAATAAGAAAAATACAAATAATAATAAATCATATCATTTATATGTAAAAGAAATTACACAAACGTTTACACACATTTACAGTATATAGTGTTAAATAAATCTTGATAATAAATAAATATTAGCTAAATATGAGTGAATATATTTGTTTATTATTAGTAATAATAAAGAAATTGGTTCAATAATGTATAATAAAAAATGCATTTTATATATATATATATATATATATATATATGTGTGTGTGTGTGTGTGTGTGTGTGTGTATTATATATTGTATATTATATTATGTATATGTACATCGTTTGATATATTTATGTCACTTTTGATATGTTTTACTGGCATTTTTCTCTCATTTTAAAATCAGCCAGGTGACTTACAGTATGCAAAACTTCACTCAGTCTCACCGTCTAAGATTATCAAAGTAACCCAATTTGTGATTTTACTATCCCGTTGGTACAGACAGAAGGTGAAGGTGTGACATTTCCACAGTTCATCCTGTATTTATTTAAGCAGTCAACAATTAGTCAGAGTCTGTGAATGTGTTTATAACACAATAGCACAATTAACCTCTCAAGTCAGACAATAAAAGTGTGTATTCATCACGCAAAATGACAGACATTAACAAACCCATACCACAATGTGTGTGCAGGTCTAGTGGCCTTTACGTCTGTGTTTACAGCCTGCTATCACAGCGTCATCAGAGCTTCTCTCAGACGCCAAGGCTCCATACATCAGGGTCTTCAGCTCAGCATTCCTCCTCCAGACGCCCAGGCAATGGCCTCTCATGCTCACTAATACAGTGAGAGGAGGGAAGTCCCCATGGCAACCAGTGAGGACCTCATCTGGCTGAATAGACGTCTGGGTTGTGCCTGTAAATAAATGCCTAGGATATAAGTGAACATTTGGCTGCTCTGTGACCCATGTGTGTGCATGTTGGTTAAATGATGCATGTTAGGGGGGAGTGTATTTGATAGCACTGATGGGATTAATCTGAATTGTGTGTTTCTGTTGATGGATTCAAATCAAGCATTTTTGAGACGCGTGTTATATTTAATGCATTTTTTGACTGATTTTACTACAGCACATTTGGACGGCAAGAGATGCTTTAAAGCGAGAGTTTATTTTTAAACCTTACTGACCCCACACTTTTGAACAGTAGCGTATATGTTTGTGTTTAAGAAACATCATGTCTTCATGTAAGACACAGGGAGAGACCGGAGGGGAACACAGCTGTACTTCAACAGCTGTAATCAACACTCATATTATTACCATGACTCGGGAACACGGCAGGAACAACAGGTGCACAGGATCTGGAAGAAATGTGAGAGCTACAATGCAGACTTTTTAGAAAAGGAGAGAGAGAAAAACGCAGTAGTTTACACTGTAAGACTTAATTCATCTCTGTAACAAGCACACACATGCAGCTGCTGTAATGGGAAACTCACACACTGTTGGAAAAGCAGCATCACACAATCAGTTCAGTTTCATCTCATAAATCTGCAGTTGGTCATGTTGTTAAGGAAGCTGGCAGGACTGATGGTCAGGACGGCTTACCACAGATCCATGTGTAAATTGCCACAATACATCCAGGCTGGAGATATAAACACACTTATTTTGTTATTTTGCATGGGTAAAAACATATCTAAAAATTATTCCTAAAGGAAATTTATGAATAATAATGTATTAATTTATTAATTATCATACAGCATAAAGCCATGGAATGAGAGACTGTGATCAATTAAAAAAAAAAAAAAAAATTAATAATTTATTGGAGAAATATTTATAAATGGATATAATTATCCATTATATAAATTGGATAAAATATACTAAATTATTATTTTAGTTATTTTAAAAATTATAAAAAGAAATTATTATGGAAAAACAAATAAACAAAATACATTCACAATAAAATTGCAAACTCCAGATACTAGTGAAAACAATAAAAATAAATTTTCATTTCCAAAAAAATAAAAAAACATTTTGCGATTTAACCAGCAGGTCCTGGCTCCTGTTTTCTTGTGGTTTTAATGGTTTCTCTGTATTTCTTTATATTCACTGTTTACTTTTCTTCTTTTCGTGTTCCAACAAAACACATCACAGCTCAAAAGAACACAAAGGACTTTTTTCCATCCGGAACTTTCATTATTACTTCATAAAACTATTCAACATCCTTGTCCAGATATCATTCTCATTACACTATTTTTTAAATACAATAAAACCCCCCATCTCTCTCTCTCTCAACTGGTGTTATCAGACAGGAAGTGGCAGTGAGCGGCATCCTGTCCCAGTTCCATGCCAAAGAAAAATTACGTCAGGAGCAAGAAAGAGACAACTTTTAATGAAATATTCAAAAGGCTCTAGCTCACCCCAATGAACCTTCAATTTTTCATAAGGCGTAATGTGCCTGTACACTTTGTCTGTGAGGTTCTGTGTATTTGTGTGCAGATAGTATTTCTTCTTTCAGTTTCAAACATGCACAAAAGTCACATTAAACGAGGCTGTATTATATACTGCAGCCTCTTAAGCTCCACTACTTTATGCGAGGGAACTTGCAACATGTAATTTACATTCCCTGAACAGCCACAATCTCCTCTCCAAAACATGTCTGCCTGAATGGGACAGTAACCGGCATGACAGATATGCAGCTGTGACCGGCCGCAAACAACTGAACTGAAACCAGCAGCAGACAGATTCCTTATAGTCTGCTGCTAGTAGCTAATCCTTTATGTTTTGACACAAAAACAGTATGTGAGGTAAACTTTGGCTCATGCTTGTACGTTTTTAGAGACACGCACAAACTATAAACCGTATACAAACCAATATAACACGGTTTCGTACTGAACGACAGTGATTCAGAACAAAACAGGAGCTGAGTAAACAATAACACAGTGGCATTACTACAGTTGCACCGTTATTGCATGTGCTGGGAGGCTCAGATCAACTCACAGCGTGAAAGCTTGTGAGAGGAGAGGTGAGGAGTCGGAGGGGGAAGCTTCATTATCAGGGCCCCAGAAACACAGCACCCTCAGTAGGGCAGACGCAGCATGCCGCTCCAAACAGGTCTGATGTAAGGTGATCTGGAGATTAGATCACCTTTACCGGAGCAATCTGCGTCACGGCTCTGAAGGGCTTCAGGTGAGTCAGAGGACAGGTCGGGTCAGCTTGGATAAGACTGGGCAGAGTGTGCGCAGGGTGGGCCGCAAGTGCCTGGGGCGGGTAATAAAAATGACAGCGCATAAAATCAAGAGATGAAAAGAACCTGCGTGATAATTTCCTGCGCTATACGCACGAGATGAGCAATGCGACAAGCAAGGACGCATTAGACAACACCAAGTGTTTGGCTCTGGTGAAATTCCACACCTCTACTCTGTTTCTGCCTCTGGTTACACAGCTCTGTCTCTTGCTCTCTCTTTTTTGCATGCTTACCAGCTCTTACGAAAACACTTACACAAATTCAAACATGATTTCATTAACTAAGTAGACATGAGACAGTCTATTTAGAATGATAACATTGGGTTCAAAAATAAAACAAAACATAGTTTACACTACTACGGTGTAAAGCTGCTTTGCAATGATATGTGTCATGAAAAGCGCTATACAAATACATTTGAATTGAATTGAATAGTGTACTCAGCAATTCTCCCAGAGTTAACATCTACTGCTGATATATAGCAAAATGGCGGAAGATGGTAACTCTGGGAGAAGAATTTAATTTAAAAAAATAATATTTTCCTAGTGCACAAAAAGCATTCTCTGTTTGCTTGTTTGTTTCTGTGCATTGATCATGGTTGTATTCTTGCTGCCAATGGAGGGTCAGAGAGCTCTCGAAAATGTTCCCAAGTCTTATGGGTTTGGAACGACATGAGGGCGAGTATTTTTTTGGGTGAACTAACCCTTTAATGCCATTTTCTACAGATGCAGTATAAGACCTCAGAGATCTGACTGTGAGAACTAAATTACAAAAACAAGGAACAACCCAAACAAAGGATCATCTGAGTGCTATAAGCCTCCTCCACTGAAAGAGTCATGAAAAACATTGCTACAGTTGACCTTAAGACACAAACTGCAGACTCAACATGCTGTGTGATTATACGTCAGCGGCTGAGGCGGTGGGAGTAAAGCTGATGACAGATAAATGAAGACCTTACCCCCCCCCACACACACAATTAGGTACACGCACAGCTGATAGACAGTGTCTGAACTACACCATGTTATTTCAGACCCTTCCTGTTCTGCCCACATGACCTCTGACGCACATCTCCACCATTATGATGTAATACCTACAAGAGTCAGAGGAGTGAGGGTGTGTGGTTTCACAAGGATGTAGTCAGGGTTACAAAATTATGCTTTTAAGCAAATTTTGAATAAAAATGATTTTTGACAGTACTGTTCAACTTTATTAGAAACAGCAACATAATACATGGTTTAAAATGATAGTCTGTAGCAGGCTGCAACAAATTCTATACGTTAAAGGGTTACTCCATCCCAAAATGATAATTAATAATAATTAATAATTAATCACTTAGCCCCATTTAGTTCCAAACCCGGAGAAGATTCATTCATCTTTAAAAAAAAAACAATTTTAGATATGTTTGATGAAAACCGGGAGGCTTGTGACTGTCCCATTGACTGACCTCTGTCAAAGTGCAGAACTTTTGGTATGGAAGGAAAACAAAAACAACATTATTCAACAGTTCAGCACAGTAACGTCACTGCAGCGCTATTTTGGAGAGTCAGACGCAATGGAAGGACATGTCTTGTACGTGTATTGACATACAAGCATTCAGATGATACTCACTGAATAAAGCTGTTCGTTCTCGTAGCTTCATTAAATTAAGGTTAAACCACTGATATCACAAAGCATTTAAACAATGTCCTTACTACCTTGTCTGCTCTCAGACACTCTCATTATTGACGTTTAAACCAACCCAGTAGACTAATCCCAAAAGCAAAGTTACGATATTACACATTGGCATTAATCAAAGCAACTCTTTAGCTCATATTACAGGCTTTTGTTAAATCCATTAGTATATGCCATCCACACTTTTCTAGTACTGTGTTTGTGAGGCTCCTGCACCGCAGACGTTGCTGAGCTGTGGCTTCGTGCACCAGGAGGAGGTTCCCCAGGGCTCTGTGCTAGGGGGTTGTAAGATTAGGTCTAGTTCAGATTGAATAAAAGACTTTAAACCACAGGACAAGCCAACCTAGTCTGATTGACAGGACAAACAGACAACTATAGGGAAGCTGGTTGATTCTAATTTCAGGTCTGAATCCCACAATGCACTGCGTTGAGCTCAGTGCAAAAATAGGAGACGAGGCGACATAAAATGTTAAAATATTTAATATTAACAAAGGACTAAAGTCAATCAAGTGAAGTTTATTGTTTGGTTTCTGTTGCTTTTGTCATCCCTACTACATGCGTGAATCTGTGGGTGGGACTAAACAGGCAGTGATGTAGAAGCAGGCGTTGGTCTGGATGTGTAGCACTATATAGATGACCCCTTTAAAATATTTTGCGCAATGTATTCCAAACGTTAGAGAGCGGTAAGGTAACTCAGCTCATATTCTCTTTTTTAAAAGCAGATGCTTTGTTAAATCAAATTAATTAAAAAAGTACGTGCTGTCTTATTTCCAATCACGTGTGTTAGAGCTTTACCCCGGTGTTGTTGTTTTTTTTTTACCTTAGCTTGCTCACGTGTTTCCCTTAGGAAAAGTGTGTCGGTGTGCAATTCTGTTTTTGTGTTCAGTACTTTACTTCACATTTTCTGCATGCACAAACTCACTTTATAGCATGAATCTTGCCCCTGTTATGGACTAGTACATTTTTAACGAGTAATGCATGTGAAGGACTCTAAACAGAGAGACAGGAGAATTATCAGGGGAACTGCACTGAGGTAAAACCTTTGAAACAGTAGGCTATATTAAATACTCCCGTGCAAGACTTTTTTTGAACAAATCCTATACCAATTACATATCACATAGATACAGTCACACACATGTTAAAAGTATGCCAAGACAAAAATTGATCATTTTCTTTTTTGCAAAAGACAAACGCTCATGCAGCACAATCTTATATGTCAAACGAGCGGATG
Source organism: Enteromius trimaculatus (assembly GCA_032361065.1). Taxonomy (NCBI): domain Eukaryota; kingdom Metazoa; phylum Chordata; class Actinopteri; order Cypriniformes; family Cyprinidae; genus Enteromius; species Enteromius trimaculatus. The sequence continues at coordinate 7,215,735 of JAUMHP010000080.1, forward strand.
CTCTTTATATTATTCTTTCTGGCTGTGTATGATGCTTTTAAATTAGAACAATACTCAGCAGAAAATTATATACAATTCAATCTGAACTGAAATAGAGTCTCTTGTTTGACTGCATTGTAAGGAGAGCCCACCTGCAGTTCTCAAGACAAATGAAAACTGTAAGAATACGAAACAGTCTTTCTCTGTGCGCATTGTTCTCAGCCTCAACCACAGATTTCCTCCGAATGCAAGATCTCATGCCTACTCAAACGACCCAGTTTGGAGACATTGCCTTTGAGACATTACTGTTTCTTTTTGAAGACAGCTTGAGCTGCACAGCATGACATCCCTATTAGAGAGAGAGCGTAGGAGAGAAAATAAAACCATTACCAAAGCATTACCAAAATAATATTAATTGTTACTACTTGTAAATCAATCAGTCAATAAAAGGGCTCCTGCCCTTCTGCAACCATATAAAATACAAGGGGTGTACACGGTGAGGTAAAAAAGGTTGGATGCCTATGTCAGCGTACAAAATAATCTACAAAATAGCATCAGCTTGCTCAGAGAAAACAATAAGATCCATGGAAGTCTTTTCTTCACTTGTCGCTTGTGATTTTAGAAACCAAGCCATCTTCTGCACATGAAAAATATGAAACGGTAAGATCAAAGAGACACTATGTTTAGACACTATAGCAAAAGATATACTATGTAGGTTAAATAAGGTTTAATGAAATGCCAGGCTCCAGGACTGCAACGCGGAGCAAATGGTGACAGTTCTCAGTGTGTGCCAGTGTATGAATCGCCACGTATGAATCACTGCCTGCTAACTTGAAAGTCATTTGTATTTTTTATGTTTGAAAATGTTCGCCCACACCTCAGGCTCAGGAGTGTGTGAGGGAGAGAGAGATTTACATTACTGAGATCTAAGAGTGAGCGAGAGAGGCGGCATCTGAAAGTTGCAGGCGCATCCCAGCTCTCTTTACGCGCATTAGTGGGAGCCAAAAGTGGGCTAGATTTTGCATTTTTAATTAGAGAAGGGATTTACTATCCGTAAGAATCCTCTGCTGAGTGAATGGAGAGGGAAGTGAGAGGACCAAAGAAAGAAGAGGGTTTGATGATGCTGTTGTTCGCATGCCCTCAATACTGTATATCTATCTTCTTTGTAATTTCTTGCTTCTTCCAGACGGCTCTAGATGGCTTTCTAGATTTTATGAGCTTTGCAGATATATCTTACAGTTATGATCTAGTAGGTCTGTGTTTTTGGCTCTGTCCGCAGGTTCCCACACAGCAGATGAACTAGAAGAATATACTGCATCACACAGCTGTTGATGTCACTGTCCAGAAATCACATCTGTAGCAGGACACTGATACAACAGAAGGAACATTTATCAGTACAAGTTAAGCTCAGATCGACAGCATTTGTGGCATAACGTTGATTTTTTTAAAGGGATAGTTCACCCAAAAATGAAAACTGCCCCACTATGAAGCTGTCCTATGAAGACTTTCCTCTTTTAGACTAATACAATCAGAGTTTAGCCAATCACGTGCGTCTCGTTCGACAGTCATAGAAACCACTGCATACAAACAGCCGTTTCAGTCTGAGGGAAAAAATGTCAAATGGTGCCTGAAAACGTTTTATTATGAGAAAAGACTGCTTGATTCTTTCCTTTCCAGTTTGAAAAGTCCATTAGGGAAAAACTTGATACAGTTGGCAGTAATTAATAGGAGGACAAAGCTACAGCCGTTAAATAAATAGGTTGCATGCTGAATTTGTCCAATCAATAACACTGACACACCACAGATATTCAAATAAGAATGTTAAACCGTGGTTTAGAAACGTTTAGTGTTAAATCGAAGTCTACGAATTGGTAACCCTGGGTAAATTATGAGCAATGTGAAACACGAAGCAAGATAATATAGGATCTCCTGGGTTAGAATGGCCTATATTATTTAACCACTATTATTGCGTTTAAAAAAAAGAATGATATGGCAATCCATATTATGCTTCAAATACTATTGATTGAGCTTAACTTCAAGCTTGGAATGTTGTGTCCCAATTCTGTGCATCGCACCAAGTAAACTAAATCCTGGCCGTATCATCCCTCAAAGACAGTGAGTATCGACTGCAATAAATAGACAACATTTAATTTCTGAAGTAGTTTACCTTTCATAATCTATGCCCACAACATAAAACAACAAACATGCAGAGACAAGCAAAACTATTTTCCTTTTGTGATAAAGGAAAGGATTTTGGGCGCATACATAAACAGACTCAGAGATTCAAACAGGAACCAGACAAACAGCCTAGCTCTTATCTACCAAAACACCTGCTGTCAGTTGGGACCTAGCGTCATTTCACACAATGATGCAAAGATGAATTGGGCAGAATTGTGTATATCTGCTCTTGAGTGAAGGAATGGGAAAGTAAATTTTAAGGTACAGGGTCGGGTAATGAATATCTGGAGAAAGAGGTAAGACGAATTGAGCCATGCATGAAATAAAGAGCTAGAGGCAAAGCAGTGAGATAAGCAGGATGAAGACAGTAAAACAAATTACTTTTGTTGAGAACGTTTAGCGTTAAAGACTACTGTAATTTACAAAAGAACTGCCCTTTTCCTCAGAATGACATTTAACAGTATTATACTGTAAAAATGCATGAAACCCCCAATGCTTTTACCGTATAATTTTCACAGTATTTAAAATTGCAATCATTATGTACAGAGTAACATTGGATGCATTGCATGGAGAAACTGAACTGAAGGAAGGGTGTCAGCAGGGGAGGAAGTGACATCACATGACCTGGTTTATTAGCCGTGCCTAATCAAGTGTTGAGTCTGCTTGTTAGAAGGATGAAGGACGACTGGTTTGGACTGGTTTGAAGTCATCTAGCAAATTTGCATTATTATAATTGTCATCGCAAATTGTTCATGATTATTTACAGACATGGATTTCAATTTCTCAGCTTGTTAGATAAATCATAAATCATGGCTTGTTTAAATAATAGCCATTAAGATGTTGCACAAATATGTAAGAAGGCTGTTGGTTTATCTCACAAGGACTACAGGAACTCACTAATCTCAACTGCTAGTCTGAAATAATAAATGACCATACAGTCAAGGTCTTTATATTTTAAGGCATGTTTTACAACTTACAGCAAAAAGGGAAAAACAATTAGGTCAAAGTCCAGAGAAACATAGCCTGCATCTCATTGGCTAGCCCTCCTTTATCTCATGGGTTTAAGCCCAAAGCAGACAGACACAAGAATGCACTACGTTTCCTGAAAAACTTCCCAAGTCCCTCTTCCACTATATACCACTTCTCATAAACAATAAAGCCAAAGAAGCTACATTTCCAGCCTGAGGAAAGATTGTCAAGCAATCCTTATCCAAAAAGGCTGCAATTTTAGTTTTGCACTGGTCTTTATAATAAGCTCTCACAGAATATTATCTGTTGAATGAGAAAGACAAATCAGCTGGCTATAGGGTGCAGTTCATGCTTGTTCTCTTCTGGCTGATGAAATATTGAGCAGGCCTCAGTGTGTGTGTGTGTTCTCTCCGTTAACACAAGCAGCGTTCCTTTCAGAATTCAAAGCCATTCTTACATTAAACAAATAAATAAATCAAAATCAATAAAAGGTGGATTATAAGTCCATCTAAGACACATGTTTTAAGAGTGCATTTAGGTTTTGATCTAATAGTGTATATTTGTGTGTAAAAATAATAATAGTTTACTTACTTTCATTTTGTTCCAGACGTGTATGATACGCATTCTTACATGAATGACACTGCTGTACAAGTAACATACACTGTAAGCCAAAACTATAAACTGGTTCTTCAAATCTGATTGGTTAATCACATTGTTGTTCCAGGGTCAACAAAGAGGCCACACTCGGCAAAATCAGGTTCTGTGGCACCCATTAGCTTCCATTGTATAAAAAAAAACATTGAGACATCCCTCAAAATATATGTTGTCTTCCAAATAAGAAAGTCACATAAATGCAACGACACAAGGTCTTTTACATGTACAGATATTTATCATACGCAATATGGCAAAACAAGTTACGGTAAAGCACTTATTCCCACAGAAGCACTAACATAAGTGCATGTCAGATTTTTGCTATTTCTTTATTCTAGCAGATAACAGTTCATATATGGTAACTGGATGCGAGGTAAATGCCTGATAAGTGAACTGACTTTTCTTAATAGAGACTTTACAAAAGCATAGATGCTTAATAGGTCAAAGTTCATTCCCACCATCGATAGATTGTGATGCTTAAGACTGGCCAGAACTGACATAGATCTGCACAGCTTATCCCTCTGACTTCAGCTGCTGACAGTCTGCTCTCTAAGCAGATGAGTAGTGAGGGTTAAGTGGCTTTAGCTCAGTGAAGAATGAGGCTGATGGGAGCAGACTAACCAATACTCAAGGCACATCCAGTTAGATGCACGGGGCAGATGGAACTGTGTATGTGTATCTAATCAGCTTACAACCACATATCCACCCGACCGCCTGTGAGGGAGCCCATGGGTCAGGCAGTGACATACATTGGCGGCTGCTGTGCTTTGTGATTTACAACGACACACCACATGCCCTGCATGTGAAAATACAAAAAAAAAGGGAATGATTGCGCATTAAGACTGTTTTATTTTTCCTGCTTAGTTCAGCAGATTTGAATTTGTTTGTTCACAAATCACCCAATAAACTGATGTGATGATTTCTCGTTTGGTCTCCTTTTCATTCTCTCGTATGATTTTTAAATGACTCTTATTTTGTAATAAACTAAAATAAAAATAATGAAAAAACATACTGTGAAGTAGAAGCAGCACACGTAAACCTCACTAACGGTGACAAATCAACAAACTTGATGAAAGAAAGTGGCAAAAATATCTAGCAAAGATATAAAGCTAACTTTATAATTTATTCATGCTGCATTGAATGCAAAGCACATCCACATTGCAAATTCAGCAACATTGTTCACAGTACATTTGGGAGAGATGCTTTATATAGAAGCAAAGTAATTCACATTTCTCATTCGCAATTTAAAAAGCCTCTGGATAAAACGTAATTCCTTTTTGCACAGCCTCAGTGGTGCAGTCCCAAAAAAAGTCTCTGCACACCAGTCTGAGCGAAAGCATGGAAGCACTCGAATCTGATTACTTGAGCATAATGCAGTCAGTTATGAAACTGTAACCAAACAAATTCTTCGCATTATCCAAAAGTGAAAATTAAAACACATCGCCGGAGGCTCACAGGTGCAGATGTGTTTACTGTACTTTGTGTGTTCCAGAGGAAGGCAGCTGGTGAAACAGTAAACACTGTATCCCTCAGCGTCCATCTTTCTACAGGAGCTCACCGCATTCACCAAAAAAAAAAACGCTTCGCCCCAAACCGCCTCACTAGGCAGCATTATCATAAATCGTACTCATCCTTACACCAGTTTCATTTAAAATGGGAGGTTCTTCAATAAAAACATATCGGCCTGTAGAAGATGCTGTTAATCAGATCTCTGGCCTCTTCCTCTAACATGGTCACATCCCCCTCTCTCCCTGGCTGTTATTCTCTACTTGTCCGCTCAAGGTTGGTCATAATTCACAGGTGACAGGGGCAACAGGCTGTTACAGAGACTCAGACTCATCCTCGGCGGACAATATTTTATATTTTATACAGTGCTTTATAAAGTATAATATGTTTGGAAGCAGAGGTCGCATCCTGCCAAGCCGTTCTGTGTCGATTCTCTCTTCTGTAGAACTCAAAGCGAGTGTTTTATACAATAAAAGTGTTGTTTTGAACTCAGATGACGATCACTGTGTAGCCATTGTAACATTTTAACGCAAATAAATTGTTTCAACTTGTTTCTTGCTGTAAGTTGAGCAAATCCACATTCACAGCTTTGTATAACAACACATGTCGAGTTCAGGTTTGGATTTTGCCTAAATATTAGGCTGTATCCGCTGCCTTTATATTCAACACTCTCTGTCTCAAGGGACAAAAAAAATTGTAATCATATTCAGAACGACATCTGTTCTGGTTCTTCGTGTAAAGTGGCTTTGAAATATGTCGCGCCCTGGATTAATATGTCTTTTCCCAGTAATCTAGGTCAAGTTTTAAACTACTCAAATCATACAGAGAATAAAGAACTCACAACTGGTTTTCAAAAACATATCTTTATTGACATCTTCAAAGGACCGATTTTGCATTCGACTCTTTCCGAGTCAATGGTAAACTTCAGAGAACAAGCAGAACCACCATATCACGCTCCTATTTCAATAACTACTGCACTGAACTGTTTGAGGGTTTGTACCTTTGTGTGTATTCTTTCTGAATGTGCTGGCAGAGCAATGTACTTTAGTCAATAAATGTTTTGCGTTCATGCATTTATGGCTATATTTATTTAGATTGCACAGTCAAGGGAAAAATAATATTTTTAATAAAGCAAATCTTTCTTGCAAAAACTCTCAACCAACAGTGAACATTTGTGTGGCCTCATGACTTGTCTATGTGCACTTATTCAACCTGCTTCCATCAAAATAGCATTTTTTTATACAACAAGTATACTACAAGTGCGAAAACTCCGCAGTAAACCGATTTAACCGCTTTGATTCCCCTGAGAGTATCGCGCCAAACACTCTTTCTCTCAGTTCTGTCAGCTCTCAAACCTTACCTTTCTTACCAGTTTTAAACGTAACCTATCTGAAACACAAAAACAGGCAGAAGGAACATTCACAAACAAACAAAACCCACACAAATCATACATAAACATTAAGCTGAATGGAATGTACGTCCATATGTTTTGGAACGCATGTTTGAGAAGTGCACATCGTGCAACTGTGCCTTGCCACGTAATACAGCTGTACATCCACGTGTGCATGCTGACAAAAGGCTCTCACATGCTTGTGTTTTGTACTTATAACTTATATTCAACATAACAGTCTGCCAGCATCGTTTACAGAGGAGCAGCACCTCTGTGGAAGCTCTGAATTCTTCACAGTATCATAGTCTCGCCTTCAAAAAAACCAAAAAAAGTCTACACTGAACATCTGACGCACTTGTGAATTTGACACCTATGGAGTAAATGTGTGTGCACAGTGAGCAAGGGGTTCAAATGTGTCTCGGTTTCTACATGTGTGCAATTTAGGACTTTGCAGGTTGTGTCTCTGTTCTAGGTGTGCCTTTATTGAACACGTCCCTGAGGTCTTACTACCACCGACGCCGAATGATGACCTCATAAACACAAGCATCCAAAAATAGGTTCATTCATTCTCCAAAGATTTCTAAAACTAGAAAAGTACCTGCTTCATCTCCAATACTATGATGAACACAACGGTTCCTATAAGAATTAGCTTAGGCCACGGGTCCGACAGCACTGCTGTTATACAGACTTTGTACCTGAACAGCACCAACACAACAGATCGACTGCTGCTTTCATCACTCTCATCATCATCATCATCTACTCTTTAGTGCCTTTAGCATTAATCTTATTGCTTAAAATCAAAATGTTTCAAAGTCACAGTGCTGTGTCTGTAGTATTCCGCATCTAGAGGTACGTCATACTTGCAGATAATCAGATACTCGAAAAAACAACAGGATGTCCATTGAAATTCCATGTAGCAAACATCATGAACATTATCTGTATAGTAAGGCAAATACAAACGAAACAAATATTTGTCCGAGCCTTTAAACATCTTCAAACAAGAACATAATAAATATTAGGTGTGTGATAGACATCAACAGAATACTACAGCAAGTCTTATTTATATTGTCTCTGTCTGAGTAGACAACCAGCGAGAAGCTTCTAGACATTGGAGATGTTTTGCGAGGCATCCCGAGCTTGTCGGATACCGTAGAGCCACTTAATGACGCGCGCGTTCCTCTCGATGACCGAGATGCCGTAAGGAACACGCCCACTGGGCTTTACAGGCCCGTCATCATCTTCGTCATCATCCTCCTCTCCTCGCCGTCCATCCCCACCGTCCCCGCACTCTGAGCTAGGAGTACTGACGCTCCGTAGTTTGGAAACCGAAACTATGTCCGAATTTGCCCGAGCAAACCGCTCCACGCCACCCATTCCTTCAACCTCATCTGGGTCCAGTCCACAGTAATTAAAGAAGCGCTCCAGGTCAGCTGTGGCCCGAGAGTAGCGGTCGCTCAAGTCCGACTTGGAACGGTGGAGGGAGGGATGCTTCCGAGTTGAACCGGGACGTGACCCCCGAGAGCTTGCTGAGGAAATACGGGTGAAAGCGGGGGAAGCCGGGGGTAGAATGCCTGCACGTAGAAGCAGCGGGCTGGAGGGGATGCAGGGGGATGCAGGGTGAGTTCCCGAAGGTTGCTGCTGTGTGGGAGGTGCCTGTGGCTGGGCTATCTGTGGTTGAGCTACTTGAGCTTGTCTAGGTTTGGGTTGAAGAGGCAATCTCTGAGGTTTCCTGATCTCTGCGTGCGGTCGCACATCCACCCGTCTTACAGTTACGGTGTTGGGGGTTCCGTAACTACCTTGTGGTACCAGCCGGGGAGCCCTGGCTGGGACCGGAGGCGGCCTTCGGCTGGGCTCAGCAGGTGAGGACTGATTGTTGAGAGGAGAGGAGGTGCGAGAGGAGTTGGGCGTTGAGCCAAGGTGAGCTTTAAAGTTAATGCAGTGCTGAGGTTCTGCAGATTGTCCACTACCAACACTCTGACTTCCGGAAGAGGGCGAGGAGGCTGAGGGAGAAGGAGAGGACGGGGTAGGCGAGGATGCATGTGGTCCGTCACAGACGTTGATTAGATTATTAAGTACTTCAAGGTTGAGTTGTGGTCCTCTGCTAATGCCATGGTCCAGACCGCCGTTCTCCGTCTCAATTATGCGCCGGGTAATCTTCCTCGCCGGCGGAGTGTTTATTCTGCACTGCATCATCATGCTTGGTGATAACAGTGGTTTGCGAATGATTGGGGGCTTCACAGGTTCTTGTTTATTGAGTGCTACTTGCTGACTCTTTACGTACTTGGCCTTGTCAGCTTCCAGGCGCTCAACTGCACTCAGCTTCCGCGTTCCTGGCTCGGGTGCTCTGCGGAAGTAGTCCGGGCCTTTGTTGAGGATTCGGAAAGGCATGGCAGAGGTGAATGGACCCCCAGTAAGACGGCCATCTGTGGGACGAAGGGTCTCCACTGGCATGATTGTTAGCAGTGGGATTAATTTTAGAGGTGAAATCAAGGCTAAGGGTCAATGTTTCTGTTGCTTTCAAGAATGTCTTGCAGGCCCAAGAAAGACTTTTGTAGTCACAGGTCTCTTTATTCCTTTTCCTTTGTATATTTTTCCCCACCTTTAAGGGCCCCTTTAACTTTCTTACCAGTCTGAACACTCCTGCTGCTGTTACTTCACTCTTTTTTGTGTGCTGGCCTCTTGCCTCTATTATCTGTTCTCTCCCGAGTCCGGCTCATTGAATAGAGGCCCGTGGGATGGGGTCAAAAAGGGTCGCATTCCACATCAGTCCGGCTGAGTGACCCACCAGGACGGGGCAGATCCTAAAATGCAAGTAGAACAGTTCTGGTGAAGCACGATGACTCGGGTCCTTCCTCTCAAACTCCAGACTTGTAAAATGCTCCTTAAAAACCTGATCCTCTTTTTCTTGTAATCCTGGACTCTTTTCCTGGAGAAAGGAGAGAGAGAGAAAGATGCTGTCAGACATGGGTAAGCAAAGAGAGGACCTCCTCTCGCTCCCTCTGCTCCACACATATAACTAGAGTACTCTGGGGCGAATGGGGGCAGACGTTTGGTTTTAATGCACTGTCTGGCCCCTCCTACTACACTCTTAAAGCCTCCAGATGCTGCATGCGGGAGCAGCCAATCAGGGAAGAGAATAGAGTTCCAAGCACAAGAGGAGGAGAAAGGAGTAAGCCAGCAGCCGATCTCTGATTGGTTTAAGCTCGGAACGCTGACCAATTGTACCCTTCCCCCCACTCACAACAAACACTCCTACTGAATTTTCATTCAAATGTGATTCTTTGAAAAGAAACAAAAAAAGAAAAAAAAGACAGAGCTAAAAGAACAGCTGCAATCTTTTATATTCGGTTGCATTTTATGAAAATATTTAAATGTCCTCCTCCACTTGCTCAGTGTTCATAAGTGCACAAAGGCGCTTTTGTGCAGTATCTTTACAAAGTACATTATAGGCAGATTATCATCTTTTATATTCTGGTCTCAGACTAGATCTAAGCCAAGGCTCAAAATCTGTCTGAAACACTAAATACAGCTCGTCTCAGAAAAGCTAGTTTTATAGTAAAACCCTCTTACCTTAAGAATTTAAACAGAGCGCCGTTCTCAAATCTGTGCTGGCTCAAAATTAGACATTTTCTCTTCACTCTCTTTCTCTTCATCACAACTTCTGATGCTTTCATATTCCTCTTGATCCTTACTGTCAAGAGACATGGGACTTTTCCCTTCCCTATTCTCCTTTTTGTTACTGCATTAAAGGTTTGGATTACATCATCAAGAGTGCTGATAGGCTTGTACCTTGCTGTACATCTTCACCATCATCATCATTATATTCAAATACACATTTGTAATTAATCTTTTTATAGCATGACTTCTAGTCTGGGCCCTCATCCCCGTTACGCTCCCCCTCCCCTTTTCACTAAGAAGATAGAAAAGACTTAACACAATAGAAAGAATCCTCCAACCAAGAAACAGTTCATCTGAAATCATAAACATAGTCTTAAACTCTAATTGCAGAACAGCGAATTGCCTTTAGAGAAACCTACTAATAATATGTCTGGCATCTGCCAGAAAGAGTGAAATATAAGCAGCATAAATTGCTTACATTTATTTTCCTAATGCATATTCTTTGTATTAATGTGAACACTTTATCAGAGCATGTTTTTCCAGACACTAAAATACTTTGGTTTTATAAGCAATTCTTAAATTTTAGTAGCTTGCTTTTCCTCTAAAGTTTCAGGGTTCAGTGTTTCATTTTAACTTCACTGTTAAGCTGATTACCATTTAAATATGTAAAAAAGTTCAGGGTTATTTGCTGTTTACTTCTATTCTAATTTATGAATCATTCAGGTATGTGACTCTTCACTTGCATGACTATGAGATTGAAACAGCAGAGAGACGTACAAGTTAAAAGTAGGTTACCACTAGAGAAATGTGAAATCTGTTATAATGTTTCCATTATTGTGGAAATAGATTTAATTAAACATGTTTGGCATGTTTCTATCCATTAATGTGTCTTATAAGAGGCTTATGGACAGAGTAATGCAATAATTGCTTATCCGGGTCAAATTCTGTGATGGATTTAGATGATGCACACACACATATACACACACCTACAGCTGTCTCTCAATGGCCAGGCTTTTAATAGAAGGTGCAGTTGCTCAGGACCCTGCTATGCAGTAAGGGGTGAGGCAGCTCTAGTGTCAAAAAGCCAAAATGGATCATCATTCCTTCCCCTGCACATCTCTGTATTCCCCTGGCCTTTACCAAACACCCATATAGAAGAAAACTCTTCCACAGGAACCATAGACCACAAGCATGAAGGCTTGTACATATATGGATAACAATGAAAGCTATAGCAGAAATTCTAGGCTTGTTAAGTCATTAGAGCACTTTCTCAAAACTGTTTAACTACCTCATGCATCAGTGAGATAAGCGGCACACAGATAAACAGGCTATGCAACATCCAAATGTGGTTCCAACTTGAACAATTATACTAAAAGACGTGATTTTGGGATCATTATTAAAGGGATTAATAATTAATTACTGATCCTCATGTTGTTAAAAACCACTTAAGACCTTCATCTTCAGAACACAAATTAAGATATTTCTGATGAAATCTGAGAGCTTTCTGACCCTGCATAAACAGCAAAACAACTACCATGTTCAAGACCCAAAAAGGGTGTAAAGACATCATTTAAATAGTCCATGTGACACTGGTTCAACCTTAATTTTATGAAGCAACGAGAACACATTTTGCGCGCATAAAGTGACTATTTTGAGGTCCTCAGAAAGCTTTCGGATTTCATCAAAAATATCTTAATTTGTGCTATGCAATGCAATATCCAAACTAACGAATGTGTAAAATAGGTTTCTAATATTGCCAGATGATATGCATAACAAAATATTGTACATTTCCAGTCCATACAAAACTTAATCTGAGCTTAAGCAAAGAGAAAATAAAAATAAAGTTCCCCCCATGCAGACTGTAATAAGCAGGGTGTAGTTCTCAATTTTGGGTTGCAACCCACCAGCTGGGAACCACTGTTTAGAGCAATGATATACTCAGTCCAACAGAAGTTAAAATCGTACTCATCTTACAGCACACAGTGATCTCAAAACCATTAAAGTGTTTAGGTCTCATGTAAAGTAAGATCCCCAAACAGAAGCAAACACACGGTGGAATGTGAGGGTGGCACGAACGGCCCACAGCTATGGGCACAAGCGTGGTGTGAACTGATTGAGATAACAGAAGCATTTCAGCACTGAGCCAACTGGACCCAGAACACCGAAGACATGGGGAGAGCCAGGAATACACACACTTAGAGACCCACACACACCCACATCAGACTTCCACAACCACAGAAACACACAGGCATCTCCAAAGCAAACCTTGCTGGGCACAAAATAAAGATCTGCTCTTAATTCCTAAGAGCTGATGTAATTTTCCCCTCAGTGTTTAGTGGTGGACTGGACTGTTGAGCCACAAAAACGTGAACGGAAAATGTTTGCTAACGGCTTGAGCACGGCATCTAACAGTGATGTTTTTGTGGGTGTTTTTAAACCTGAATGGATGCGTAATGTTCGTTTTTAATAGCATGTAATGATTTGAGGTACACTAGATGAAGGAAAATGTGATGCAAATAAGCTCACGGTGAAATCCATGGACAAAAGCACTGGGAGACGGCGGGTCGAGCACGGCGGTCTACAGCTGCAGGGAGAAAGTTAAAAAATGACCTCACTAATTTTGGCTGAAAGAAACTCTGCATTGTAATTAGAGGGGAGCTCAGCATGAGAGGACGAGTTGTGCTGTTTTAAAGATATCTTTCAATTACTGCTGCGACAACAGACCCAACATGAGAGATACACGTGAGTAGGGAATATAAAAAAAGAGCAAGGAAGGGGGAGGAAAAAAATGAAAGCTAGAGAAAGTGAAGGAGAGAGAGAAGTGGGTCAGATATCTGAAAAACAGAGATAAAGAGTTGGAGACAGAAAGTTGGTAAGCAGCAATTTGAAACAGCAGAAGAATGAACAAGAATTTACCTTTCTAAAAGAAAATGCAAGTAAAATGTCTGAGATGTGTTCATCAGGATTGCTAGGGGCTTGCGGACTCAAAATCAAAAAGCCCAGATTTTATGGTCCTCAGGTATGCTTGGATTCTCCTTCTCCTATGTTTATCAATTCAGCACCTTTCCTAAACAAACTTCACAATTCGAGGCATCATTTCATGTTCACACCATGCAAGCTGGCATTACTTTTAAGAGACCGGACTCAGTAATAAAAACTCAAAATGAGCCATAATCTGGATGACAATTCTGCACTTTGGAAAAGAGAAGAATAGTAATGGTGAAGCTTGCCCTAGTTGTCGGGCTTGAAGAGCTGATGAGAAGCTCCTGGATGTCAAACTGTCTATGTAGAGGCATGTTCGACTTTGTGACAGGAGACTGACGGTTCTAAAATAGATCAAAACCTACATTTCCCGCTCCTAGCAGCCTGGAAGGATTCACTCTGAGTCACCTGTGCAATGTTGCAGCTACGCTCCTGTTCCCCGGTCTACATACTTTCCATCCTTCAGCGTGTCAGTACTGCAGGAAGCTTGTGTGAATGCCTTCAGGTATTTGGCAAGGACTGAGCGTAGAAGATCTGACGTCACTATATGAGTAACGAGGGAATTCAAGAATCTCTCCCAACTGGAAACATGAGGCATCCTGCTGATTAAGCGGATGTTATGTAAGAAAAAAAAGGAGAAGGAATGTGTAAATCGAACCCACCTGTGCAGAAAAAACAAACACGGTGAGGTAAATTTTACCTTTGCAGGGTCATTTTTATCTGCACGGCCCCAAAAGAGATAGTAGAGCCAGATCAGAAGAATTCTACACAAGAGCTATTTAGCAACAAGTAGCGATATATTCCCAGTGTCTTGTGTGACGGTTATCAATTGATTTATTGATAACGGCTTGTTTCGGATTGAATCGGAGTGACTGTGCCCTACAGATGAACCTCACTTAAAGATTTGACCTCTTGTGCCACGCTGTGTAGGTGTTATGTGTAAGTACAAACTAACTAGCATCATTCCCAAGGGTTGTCCCTAACGGCTTTTACTGCATTGACAGAGTCACACCTCTCACTCATCTCACCTCAGCGAGCACGATAAAGATGCCCCAAAGGACTCAAGCCTTTAGCCTGATAACCTTTCACACCGGCTCCATCCGTAACTACCACAAAGCTCCATCGGGCAGGGACAGCTGGTTATAAAGGGTTTTGAACAGCCTTCTCTTCTCAATGTGTGGCAACGCACACCACAGCTGTTTCCCCTCCGTCCACAGCAGGCCAGGATGACCTCTCAACACAACATCATTAGACAGAGCTGGCATTGTACTAAACGGTCCACGGTAAGAACAGGATATAGCTAACATTAACTGTCTAAATGAGCCCTTAGGATATTATCATCATCATTCATCTACCATATATAATGTCAGCCAATATGGATCGCTAAAGATGGAAATACATTAGCCCTCATTGGCATTTCTCACACTCAAAGTTTACCCAACTAAACTAGGACATAACATAGATTTCCAGTGATTAAAACCAAATTGTAAATATATAAATATATTAAATAAAATATATATATTAAATAAATGTATAATTACTAGAGAGTAACTCAAACCATAAATAAATAATAAATGAATTAAATATAAATAACATAAAGGGCTGTATTTAATTTATTATTACTTATTTTTTAATCTGTGAAGTATTTCTTTGTTTAGTAAGATATTCTGTGTTTTTAAGAAAACATGTTATACTGTCATCACCCAAAGTTTGAGTATTTTATACGCATATGTTTTACAAATAGGCCTTACTAAAAATAAGCAACTTTTTGTCAGCAGTTTTGAAGCTGAAAGTTGAAAACAAATGTTTAAAATGATATT
The DNA here is from genome assembly GCA_032361065.1 of Enteromius trimaculatus. Classification (NCBI taxonomy): domain Eukaryota; kingdom Metazoa; phylum Chordata; class Actinopteri; order Cypriniformes; family Cyprinidae; genus Enteromius; species Enteromius trimaculatus. The sequence goes on from JAUMHP010000080.1 coordinate 7,230,828, forward strand.
AAAAGAAAAAAAGCTCATTATTTCATGATCAATTAATTGTTGCTGTCCTAATATGTTTAATATATATATATATATATATATATATATATATAGATAGATAGATAGATAGATAGATACATACATATATTATACTATTGTATTTATTAATTATAATTTTATAGATATTATATTATAATAACTTTATCTTTGTCATTTTTTTGTGTTTCTTGCATATTTTTCTTTTTTTCTCTTTATCATATTGGGGATACATTAATTGACCTGCCTGTAATATTAATTTATTTGTAGAAACGTAATGTAAGCCAATTACATTTTTCCCCTTTCGTGTCAGACAAGCACGTTAAAAAGGACACAGATAACAGCATCGGTCTGTTCTTCCATCTCTCATGTTGACTGTAATAAGATAATCAGTTGAGAGCAAAAAGTCCATCTGTGCTTCATGGACCAACCACAATGCGCCCATAAATTCCCCACATTTCCCTCCATCCATCACTTTAAAACTTCCAATCAGAGAAACCAGATTAGATTAAATCAGTTCCCTGGAGTTTTCAGATCAGGGTTGAACGTCAAAGCAGATCAGGACCCTCATGCAGCACAGCGCCGCTCAGATAAATGTATCTGACCCCAAAGACTTAGGTGATCTGTCACTTACGTGACTATTAGTGATTTACCGTTTCCCATTGGATAAAGCTCTGCAGTACCAGCTGCACATTTAAGGGAAGAACACAGGGTGGCAGAGGTCACTTTAAACTCTCATCCCAGTACTGTTCAACCTCCTCCTACCGCTGTCAGCTGTAAAAGAGAGATGCACCTCGCCGTCATATTGATCAAGCAAAATGGCCTGATCATCCCCGAATTACAACCATGGCAACCTTGTCTCCGTCAGACTCATCTCAGGAATCCATGACCCCGGGGACCCTGACCCCGTGGCCCACCTCAGGCCTGACAAAGTAAAGCTGAGAGATGTCGCTCACACATTCTCAACACAAAAGACTCAAGCATGCTAACAGACACATATTTGTGTGTGGACACAGTGTGTAATCACAGAGATGAGACGGTTCAAGCGTCAGGCCCAGAGTGTTGTTTTTACCTTCTTCCACAGCAGCTACCAATTCCGCTTTCCCACAGTCACACACACACACACACCAAAACAAAGGAACAACAAACAACTGGCAACTACGTTTACAAGAACTAGAGCACAACACAAACACAAGCTCTGAACACACAGACAGGTCACCTATTAACCCAGTTTGACCAATAACTAAGCTAGGAATGTCAGCGAGTTAACGGATCACAGAGAGGGAAAGATAGAGAGATAGACATCTATTCCTGCACGAATATGCAGATAATATGACACAGAAAACAACTCACAGTTGTTATTACACACACAGACTGACTCCGTTCCTCATTTCTCAATCACTAGTGTTTTGAATAACGTTTGACATTCATTTCCGGGATGTACGATGTATCATTTTTTTAAATCACCATTTTTTGATATTGTATGTTTAATGGTCATTTGCCCTATATGCTTAAATTCAAATAACCTTTGGTGTCATCTAATGCTCATCTTCAAAACATTAATAAATTTAGAAGACAGAAATACCAATATAAATGTCCAGTTTTATGTACATATTAATCTATATTAATGCCAAAGTTCAATTGTATATATATATATATTTTAATTATTTTGACAAAAAAGTGTTGACTTAACTTTTTGTATTGGTGCATCCCTAATAACAATGGCACAAATTGATATTCAGCACACAAAATCCAACAAATGAGCACAAGATGCAAACTAGCAGACGTCCCGTTTTAATACATATAATAAAAGTCCTAATGGAGTTTAACTGAACTCAATCAGCCTACACTCACACAATTTTTTTTTACTGATCCCGTATAAACAACCATTATGTCCTACTAGGTAATCAGTCCAGTCCCAGCACGCTCAAATTAGACTCTCACATCCTTCATAAATGATGAAATGAGAGGACATGAGTTATACATGAGCCTCACTGTTACTGCATTACAGTTAAACAGAAAATAACATAAAAGAAAAATTAGCGAGATCAACACAAACTAGCTGCAGAAAAGACTAATCCACTAGTTTCCAGATTACTGGATGTCTGTTACAGGTTCCTTACCACTTACCAGGACAAGTGTTTTCCAAGAGCAGGATGAAGCGCTCAAGCTGTCGAGCCTTTTGAAGAACGGAGCTCAGCAGAGAGTCGGCGCTCCAGTGAACGTGTGTGAGAGTCCGTGTGTGTGTGTGTGCGCAGACACAGCAACTCAAATACTTCTCCTCCTCCCTCTTTCCCACATAGCTCCTCCCAGCCAACTCTTTCAGGAAGAGCTAGACTGGAGAAACACAAGCAGGAAGCGCAATTCTTTCCTACAGACACATGACCAAACGAATATGTGTTGGTCTTATTTACTCCACGAATCCTTTGCCTATTCTTGGTCTCGAGAGGTTTCCGATTGGAGTTGTCGCTTCCGATTGGTGTTCACCTCCTGGATATTTGTGGCGGTCATTTCCCAAAACAGCTCTAAATAATCTTTTCCCACATTGCACCTACTGTAGACTACAGGAGGAAGTGATATAAAAGTAAAAGGAGCGCTGCAGTGGAAGCCATAAGGAAATCCAGTCACTCCTTCTGACAATTTCAGGAAGCTCCCCAAGGAATTACCTGAGACAGAATCAAGAGAATTGTCTCGTGTGACCGGCCCTGTTCTGGGAAGCAGACCGATACGTTTAGTGGTTTCTCGGATCTCAAAATGCGAGTCTTGGTTGAGCATAGCCCTCAAAACACAAGGAAAATCCCCTAAGAGCAGGGAGTGGACTGGATTCAGCTCAAAGTGATGGAAATGAATAAAAGTTACGAAACAAGCACCACACACCAGTATCAGAGTCGCTTTGAAGACTCCACCTCTCCATTAACTACGATTACTAAATTAATGGATTACGCAAGATTAACTGGATCGTTTAAGGAGTGGTTTTGGTTTGGCAGACCACCTTTGTGGGAAGGTGAATGTTCTGCTGAGAACAACATCTGCCATCCAGATGCACAACAAGTAAACGAGCCTGACCCAAGCATCTCCTCCTTTTTAGCTCTATTCATTCAGTCAAGCGCAGGTGTAGATTCTTAGCCCATTTCTCTCCATCTGACTGCCTTTGAAACCCACACCCTCATGCCAAGGGGGCATACCTTAGTCCCACCATAATCACAATACCCACAGAATGTCTGCCTGGGGCTATGGTAACAGATCTCTATGGGAATGGCAATAGCTCTAAGTCGAGTAAAAAGTGAACCAGGCAGACACTACCGAAGGTCAGAGATGGGGGTGTTAACAACTGATTGACGATTAATTGTTGTGCATACTTTAATTGGCAAAATAAAACTGATGATTAATCAACTCAGCAGTGTGAAAAACATGTTTATACAAGGATCTAAACTGAAATTGCCCAATGAGTTGCATGGAATATTTGCAACTTAAATGAGCACCCCTGGATTGTGAAAACAATCCAACAACAAAAAGTGTTGCAACATTTTACTGTCTATAAACAATGATTAAATAGTGATGGAGACCATAACAACAAGCACTATTAGTGCTTAGCTTTAAGGATTTTTTTTCTGTTTGTCTAGTTATGCCAAAGCTTGCCCTGTTTATATTTTAATTGCACACCACCTGCATTCCCCCCAATATAACACTTAGAGTTTATAAAGGCTACTTAATAATCATAAAATTTATACAAAACATACATTTGATTAATATATATTTTGTAATATATTTAAATACACACACACACACACACATACATACACCTATATATATATGTGTGTGTGTATATATGTATGTGTGTGTATATATGTATGTGTGTGTGTGTGTGTATATATATATATATATATGTGTGTGTGTGTATATATGTATGTGTGTGTGTATATATATATATGTGTGTGTGTATATATATATATATATATATATATGTATATATATATATATATATGTATATATATATGTATATGTGTGCATATATGTATGTATTTTTAACTGTATATTTATAATGTCAAAATTACTTTTAAATAGTAACATTGTATTTTTGTTACTTTTTTTTTTTAAGCGCATAAAAATAGTCCCATCATAGTTACATGATGTCCCTGAAAGTCACCTTCAGGATGGTGCACTTACAAGAAATACTCTCAGGGGCATTGATTTAATCCAAATGTGTTTTTAGTGCAATTTTTTTTTGTACAGGACAATGAGCTCTTAGCCTGAATTGTGGCAGTGTTTGTAGGTAAAGGCTGATGGGGTTGGATCGCTCTGAGACAGCATGGCATCAGAAATGGTGTCCATGTGCCGGTCAGCTGCAGCTGATTAAATGACTATTAGCTGTGCCAGACTCTATCCCCATATCTCATTCTACATCCATTACTGAGCAAGCTGTCCCACTCTCAAGCGGAGGACCCATCTGTCCGAGCCCCGCTGACCGCCTGCACCCAGCTTGGTTACTGTAGGCCTTCATTATTCTCAATGCAGGTTGGCTGTTCACTTGCAATTATTGCTGCATTGATGTAGGAACTAACTTAATTTCCCACTATTTTTATTGACAGCACAATGCATACAGTAAATCGCATTTCTAAAAACAAAAAAATCCCTAATTTGTAACCTAAATGACTTCCTATGTACGATTTCCTCACAACTGTTTTCCCTTTCCTGTGTCATAAAACCTTTCATTCCGCTCTGCCCGTTCTGTTTTGAGCTTGCAGGGTGAATAACAGGTGACACGGAGCAGACTTTAAACCCGAAATCATTTGACCCCCGTGTCAATTTAGCTTTTCAAGCTCTATTCAGAGGGCTGTAAGATTTAAACGAAAGACTGAAAATGATTATCTGAATGTGTTATGTGGGATTTTGCTGGTCCAGCAGAGGCAGCGGCTTAGACCCTGTTTGACGCTTAAATCCTTTGAAGTGGTGTGTGCGCGTGTGTGTGTGTCCTTACGCCAGGTCTATTGAACACAAGCCGTTTTATTTTGATTTTTTTTCCTCTCTTCTCCCCAAATACAGAGGGCACAAGTGCTTGGACTCTGTATCAGTGACCAAATTAAATCAAGCGCAGACCAGCCTGGCCTCTCTGCTTTTTTCACAACTAATTTTTCCCCCAGATAGGATCTAAATGAGTTTTCCAGTGGGTGAGATGCTCAGTTGGCTGATGGATACCATGTGCAGACGTGCAGCCAACACCCAAAAGTAATCATCTGTTGGCAAGAATGTTTAGCCATTAGGCGAAGTATAAATTCCCACAATGAGCTCCACTTTTATCAACTAAGTCGATGTAAGCGGTCCGCTTGGGAACTCAGGCCGGTGGCCCTTCGATGAAGACCCACCACAGTCGACAGGCTGTGCCGAGGGTCACCGTCCCAGCTTAGTAGGTACAGTGGGGGGAAACAGGGTTTTGTGGCATCTCTGCGTGATGGCCACAGCGTGTATTGTTTCTCTCCAGAGATTTGACAGCAAATAGTGATGTCTAAATCCGCCTGGCACAGAGTTAGGGAAGAATCTCGACGAGAGAGAGGCTTTGTGAGGGGAGACAGCAGCACATGTCCAAAAGAAAATAAAAGTTTTGTGGGGAGATTACGGACTCCTGTAGGCCCGGCGATTCACGTGCTGTAAAGAAGCCAGCAGGAATCTCCCGATCTTGTCCGCCAAACTCGCCCGAGATGGGATGCCCCTGCCCACTACAATAAGACTCATCCTGTGTTGAACAAGCATTATCCGCCTCAGTTCTGAATGCGTTGCATCTCAGTGCTAATAACCATAGGTAATTAAAAGCTGAGGGGGTGTTAAGATCTGAAGTACAGGACAATCTTCTGCTATGATAAAACTCAAAAACCGTACACACACAGACCCTTTGTGATTGAGTTTCCCACCTTGAAGTATCCCTGTAATGGATTAACCCCGTCCCGCGAGTGGCCTGAATAGACAAGGATTCACTGGAGACGCAACAGAGCTACTCCACAATGGGCCAGTCTTCTTTTGTTCCTTCAGCTTTTCGAGTAAATCCAACCAACCCCCCCAAAACCCTGTAATTAGATTTGAGCTGTTTGCAGACATCCCAAAAGTGATCTACACAAAGCATAAAAAAGTGTACCCTTTAATTTACAGTGCAAATACTTTTCCATTAGCGATGGGGGATTTGGTGCTGTTTGTTCCCCTGAAAGGAGAAGGGGGAGTAAAGGGAGGTGGAAGACACTCTTCTGTTAGTTAATTGTGAACTCTGAGATTAGTGTGAACACTTCCAACCTTTCACCCCAAACAAAGGAGCGATCAGGTCTTGTTGCCTAGTGACATGGTCTTCACACCGGCCAATTTATCCAGTGAGCTGGTTCTCACTACCTGTGCCTGCGCAATTGATGGAGCAGCCAGTGAATGACTCCATAACAGCTTTTGCTCTTCATCTTCATTTCTGGGCCAGATATAAATGCTTTCATATACCTGCCTTGAGTAAAGACCTTCATATCTCTGCAGTTATAAAAGGTAAATATTCATAGGTTTTCCACAGGTTCAAAGCTCCGTTCTTGTATGGTATTTATTTTATTTTACATTCACATAACAGTGATGTCCTGATGCTCAGCAGTAAGGCTTTTATGCTGCCAGTATTTTATTTTAACACTGCAAACATTTTCACTGGCTCCACCACACATATTTTTTTTTGTCTTATAAAAGATGACATGATTTTAAGTTCATTTAAATGATTTTCTGTTCAATTTTACTAAAAGATTATTTCCAGATTGATCAATTTCTGTAATATACATCTATATTTAATCCAAGACTCATTTCTTTTGACTATAATATGCATCTATAATTGATAAACATACTTAATATAACTAATATGATGCATTTTTTTCCCATTGATTTTTAGTTTTTGTCCATGTTAGTCAAAAATAACTTTATTATTAAAATCACCAGGTGACAATCATTAGTATAATTGCTTATAAAATAACAGCATGGATGCGTGCATGATCAAGCGGCTATGCACCCAGGTTTAATGGAGGTTTAGTAGTTTTGAAATCCTTAACCTAAGTATGAGCAGCAGTAATAGTATCGCATGCCTTAGCACTGATTATATGTAAGCTCTTCACCTTCAGTTTCTCTCATTCCCCAATGCCTGCCTTTTCCCAAACAGAGTTGAGTTGTGAGCTCAGGTGGGAGCCATTTACGCCATGGAGGCTTGCCCTTATCAGTTAATAGCAGGTTTCCAGAGACTAGGATTGTTTTGATAGATGACACCTGGTCACTCGCTCACAAGTCACACAAAGCAGAAGAAATGAAATGCTAGGCTAGATAAGATATCACTGAAAATACTCAACCATTGATTGCTCAGTCATAAAGGTTGGGTGTGCGGCGGTCCGAGTTAATCTTTCCTCCTGTTCTTAAGACACAGGACCCAGAGTAGCATCGGGTTCAGATGCAGCCTTGAGCACCCCAGTTTGGAGCGTTTGTGTCGAAAATGAATGGTTTTGTCCTTTATTCGCATCTGCTGCTAGAAGAATGCTCTTCATTCAATTTTTTAGGCATCCTGCTGATATAATAAGATGTTTGGATGTGTCTGTTTACTTGTTTTTTTTTACACACACACACACACAAAGAGAATAAAGGAATGCCGTTACGGTCTTTCATCTCCCCCGTCACTCTGTAGGATTGGGTGTCTGTTTACAGTCCGGCTCAGAGGGCTGCCTGTGCGGCCCGGTGCTGACCACAGCTTCAGAATGTGATTGATTATGTGGGGTTTATGCCATTGAGAACCTTTCAACGGTCCAGGGGTCACAGGGTCATCTCATCCGCAAATCTGTTTCCTTTTGTACAGTGAGACACACAAAAACCTTTTTCTCCCTTCTTTACCCTGGGAAAACGGGGGATGGGAATATCATGTCTCTTCTTTTACCCAGTTTCTTTACCCAATAAAGATATATATCTTTTTTTTGAAAGCACTTTGACTGAAAATTGAAAAAATGTTGGATCTGTAAGAGGAGTACTGACGTTAAAAGCATGTTAATAGATACCTTAAGATAAGTGTGCTTATATTCACAGAGCTGGCAGCAACAGGAAGCTAGATTAGAAAATTATGCTCTAATATGTAAATGATCTGACTGTGCAATCTAATTTTTGAATGTATTTTGATCGTTTAACTAATTCCCCATCAACGTCAGATTTATGAGACCTTCTAAAAAATGTTTGCAATCAATCTCTATTATTCTAAATCTAGGTTGCTTTACACCCAACTATAAAACTTGAAATGAAAAATACAGTGTGAAAGCTGCCGGGTTGATATGTGGTCGACAGAACAGTGTAATTCAGAAAATGTGCCAGTCCTTGGCCTTTAGGCTCAGGTCTTTGTGGTCATACGCCCTGGATTACACTTTAACCCCAGGGAGGGTCTCTAGGCGAGGTGAAAGGCCATCGGCCTCGTTTGGAGGGGAAAAAAGAAAGTCCTCTCTCTCCTCAGGAATGCAGTATCTTCTCACCCAATAAGCTCAGTTAGGGATTTCACCACTGATAAACATTCACCTGAGACCCTCAGGAGTCGCACCTTGGGCGCAAGGTCTTGTTTGCGATGTCTCTGTCGTAACACACAGATTGTGGCGCGCATTCCTCATAGAGATGCCGTTTCTAGACGTTCTCGCAGGATTTTTATGTGTGTGTGTATGTGCCATTATGCCTCTCTGAGAGCACTGGGGATTCAGACTAACCCTTCAGAAGAATGTGTGGCATACAGGCCAGTCTGGTTTTAGAAACAAGAGTCTTATCCTGTGTTTGCTGTAATTTGCAGGGCTCAAGGTCTATGAGATATACGGCCCTGAGAGAGGCCAGAGACTCCCAAAGCGCGCGTCTGATTTGTGGCAGGCGGAGGAAGGCACTAGACTACAAACATTGAGAGTGAAAAAAAATAGTCTAACTGATGTTTATTTATTTAATCTACTCTGTGTTTTAAGTTTATATAAAGAATGCCTTGTTCTTGTTAAACCAATATTGGCTTTAATATTAAACTCAGTTTCTGTAGTTTTTAGAAGCAAGACTTGTTCCAGCATCTGAACGATTATAAAGGGTCAATTAATATGAAATGAGTGAGAAACTTGCCATTTAACGAGTGGGTTTCATGTGTACAATAACACAGGCTCCTATGTTATCCATACTCTAAGAGGTCATTTAAGGTCTGTCTATGCCTTAACTGGAAGCTTGTGTGGCCGCTGCTTATGAGGGCAGGTATTGCTCCCCCTGCTGGATGTCTCAGGGGTCGTGGACTTGACAGCATACTCAAGCCCTGTTCTTATTTTCTTCTTCATCTGTCTTTATTCTTTAATATATGAAGACCACCTAAAACTTAAAGCTGTATTTCAACACAGCATGTCAATATAAGTGCACTTCGACTGCATATAAAAGTCGTTCAGTTAACTTTGTAACGCCACCATGCCAATCCTACTTTCTGTCTGTCGGTAATGAAATGCATCCTTTGATATTTTTCCCACGTGTCTCCAAACAAAGCAGACATAATTGAAACCAAGTCGCCAACCTTGAAATATGACAGATAAAGGTGCGCACTAGATGTGTTGTGCGGCGCCATCGATTTGATTTGATTTTGTCACTCTCGCTGTGTTTCTTTATATCTCCCATCTGTCTCTCTCTCCTCGCTCGCTGATTCATTCTCGGGTCGGCCGCAGCACATGGATGCAGCGCATTGTGAATTCACAGAATGACATTTGTGACCACGGGCTCTTTGAAAATATCACTGTTCTAGTACCTGACGTTAATATGATTCCAAAGCATATCCCCTTCGCATATAGGAAGTCGAATGTAAAAGAAAATACAGAGCTGTGATTGAAAAGGAGAGACTGTATATAACTATATGTTTTCTTGTTTAGTAGCAAGTGAAATGCCAGGAGGCTTGCAGCAGCGAAGGGATGCTGGTTTGCTTGTATGTGGCTGGAATAATAAGATATCACCTTAAGATCTTATTTGACGGCTCTCTGCACTTCTGTCCCATGACAAATGCTTTGATGATAATCAGGCTGCAGGACTGGAGGTCAGCCAGGATCTCATTGGGAGTGACCCGTGTTTGGCGAGTCTATCTGTCAGAGTAGTTCCTCACATCTGTGAAAGATGTTGTTTGTGTGTTTTGAGAATGTGTTTGGGCATGCAGAGCCTTCTTTCCTTTTTAAAAGCTCATTACTGTGGAGATAGTGAATTAACAGGTGTTAACACACAGGATAAATGACAGGCTGATGAAAGCATCTCCTCCACTATCAAATGTAAATTAATTAGATTCTATCTAAATTAAACACGCCACGAAATCATCATGGGGTGACGGGGCCTTTTTGAACATTTGGTGGGCTTGAGTTTTATGAACTGATAATGTTTCCTTTTCTTCCGTTTTTTTTTTTTTTTTTGCTGTTTGAAGCTCGCTAAGCCCCTGATTCTTTTTCCCATGGACCCTTTAAGCATCTCCAGTCGTCTAATGCATCCTCTAATGTGCTCTCACAATGAAAACATCTCTTAGTTTATTGCAGTTTTTTTTTTTTTTTTTGAAACCCTCCGTTTTCACCAAGGATTTTTACCTGGGATTGTATAGAGCATGCCTTCCACGCTCAGCGGCTGCAAAGCCAAATCAATTGGCTTTCTAATGGAATTAAAAAGGGGGTTGAAGTGATCGAGGCAGACCTCTATATTAGTTGCTTCAAAAGCGTTTCCCCCAGGCCCCTCGTTTTTTCTTTCCTCCCCAAGCACCGATGCCGCTTGATCGACACTCAGCTGATCTATAAATAAAGTCTTTTCTTTCTTCACAAAGACTTTGCGGTTTACTGTTTGTCCTCAAGGTCAGGGTCAGGCTGTTCTGAAAAGACATGTTCCAGTGATCATTAGGAAAATAACCCGGTCCTAATTGAGACGGGCAGCTTCTGTCAGCTGTGTGAGGAAAGCGACTCTGAAATTCTCAGATTTTTCCCTTGTTTTTTTTTTTTTTGCAAACAGATAAAAAACTAAGGTAAAGTAGTCAAGTTCTACAAATGCTAACTGAAATGCTTACGCTCTCCGCGTGACCTTGATGCGCTTGTTTTCCCCAGCGATCTTGAGACGTTTAGTCACAACATCTTTTTACATTTCATTGCATTGTTTTGTTTACGGTGTTGAGAGTTGGAGAAGACACTGTAGCACTATAACGCCACTGGCCTCCAATTTATGGAGCATGTTGATTGCCTTCCATTTTCTCATTTGAGTCTCCCTATGACAGAGAGAGCCTTCACGGTTGCTCGGCTGAGCATTCGTTCTTAATGGTGAATTTAAAGCACGCAATCCCGTAAAGGAGTCCAACAAAGCGAACTTGTGCGCGCCATCGGGAAGGTGATTTTGCTGGGCAACAGGCTTGTTCGTCGACCCTCATTTCCTCTAAGAGCTGCACAAAAGCCTACATTAAGCTGGAAAGAGGCATGCCAGTCCTATTATTCTTAATACCTTTATCTATATATGTTATTTGGCCATGCTTCTCCAGAAGCATTTAAATATGATTAACACTGGCGCTTCTTCATTTTTTTTTTTTCCCTCTCCTCTTTATATTCACAAGCGGATCATGGCCCACCAGCCCCCCCATAATGTTTTTGTAGCCGCGCGGCTTTAGAGTTCCATTCTCATTCCTGTCGTCTCAGAAAACAAAACAAACTCCTGTTCCTGTCAGTTGGGTCGGAGATAGGGGCAGCAGTGGGGTGGGGTGGTAACAGTGAAGGGTGGTGGGGGTGCAGCAGCTCAAAGCCTTTTGTCCAGTGGGAAAGACCGTGTCAGCAACCACTGAGAAAAGGGGCTCCGGTCATTTGGCCACAGTAAAAGACCAAAAGTGTAAAGATTAGGGACGTAAGGGGTCGAGGTAAAAGCCTATGACTAATGTGGCTGGTCATTCACAGCTCTTGCCACATTGTTTGTCCACTGTCCAGATGGTCACTGGGAATAAATCACAGCGAGAGAGAGAGCTCGTGGATTGCTAGGCTTGACTTCCTGTCAGATTACAGTGTAGTAAAGAAAGTCACTTGCCGTTTGAGTTTCCTCACTTTCTGATTTTTAGATCAGCATTTTAGATGAGAAGCAACCCGTTTTTGTCTCATGCAGTGACTGCTTTTTATACTCATCATATGTTACTGAAAAGTTTGGGATCAGTAAGTCTCATGCTCACCAGTGCTGCATTTAATTAATCAAAAATATAATAAAACAGTAATATTGTGAAATATTATTTACAATTTTTAAATATAACTTATTTCTTTGATGGCAAAGCTACATTTTTATCATCCATTACTCCAGTTCAGTCACAAAATGTTGATCTAAAAATCAGAAAGTGAGAAAATTCAAAGGCTAATGACTTTCTTCACTATGCTACTTTAAATAAATCTTTATATATATATATATATATATATATATATATATTATTCTGATATGCTGGTCATACATTTCTTCTTATAATTAATGTTGAAACAGTTGCTGCTTAATAATGTTTTGAAACAGTGGCGCTTTTTCCAGGATTCTCAGATTAATAGAAAATTTAAAACAGCAGCATTCATTTGAAATAGGTATCTTTTGTTACTTTATAAATGTCTTTACAGTGACCTTTCTAAAGGTCTGTATGTTTTTTATGTCCTTAAAAAAGTTCTCCCACTTAAAAAGATGAGAGACCTGTAACTTTCAGTATAAGTGTAATAAGTATTTGATCACCTACAATCATGCAAGATTTCTGGCTCTCACAGACCTGTAACTTCTTCTTCAAGAGGCTCCTCTGTCGTCCTCTTACCTGTTACCTGTATTAATGACATCTGTTTGAACACGTTATCAGTATAAAAGACATCTGTCCACAACCTCAAACAGACACACTCCAAACTCCACTATAGCCAACACCAAAGAGCTGTCAAAGGACACCAGAAACAGAATTGTAGACCTGCACCAGGCTGGAAAGACTGAATCTGCAATAGGTAAGCAGCTTGGTGTGAAGAAATCAACTGTGGGAGCAATTATTAGTATATGGAAGACATACAAGACCACTGATAATCTCCCTCGATCTGGGGTTCCAGGCAAGATCTCGCCACACAGAGGGACCTAGTGAATGACCTGCAGAGAGCTGGGACCAAAGTAACAAAGGTTATCATCAGAAACAAACTGCGCAGCCAGACTTAAATCCTGCAGTGCCAGACGTGTCCCCCTGCTTAAGCTAGTACATACCTACTGTGAAGCATGGGGTGGAAACATCATGCTTTGGGGCTGTTTTTCTGCAAATGGTCCAGGAAGACTGATCCGTGTAAATGAAAGAATGAATGGGGCCATGTATCGTGAGATTTTGAGTGAAAACCTCCTTCCAGCAAGGGCATTGAAGATGAAACGTGCCTGTATCTTTCAGCATGACAATGATCCCAAACACACCGCCCGGGCAATGAAGGAGTGGCTTCCTAAGATACATTTCAAGGTCCTGGAGTGACCTAGCCAGTCTCCAGATCTCAGCCCCATAGAAAATCTTTGGAGGGAGTTGAAAGTCCATGTTGCTCGGTGACAGCCCCAAAACATTACTGCTATGGTATGGGCCAAAATATCAGCAACAGTGTATGAAAAAGTATTGAGATTAAATTTTGTTATTGACCAAGTACTTATTTTCCACCATAATTTGCAACTAAATTCTTTGTGATTTTCTGGATTTTTTTCTCATTTTGTCTCTCATAGTTGAGGTATTCCTATGATGAAAATTACAAGCCTCTCTCATCTTTTTAAGTGGGAGTACTTGCCCAATTGGTGACGGACTAAATACTTCTTTGCCCCACTGTATTATTGTAGCCCAGTTTGTGCTGATTACAGTGTTATTAGACTTTAGCCATACATTATAATGTCAGGTCATGTCAAAAGTTCTCCATGTCCCCCAAAGCACCCTCAGACCCCATAGGGTTGGGATCATGAGAGACATACATTCAGTGAAGTGTGTCCAAACTTTTGACTTCTGTACAATAAAGTTGACACGTGGACACTGAAAGGTTTGCAGAATGTGTCGAAGTGTTCTTTATTGTTGTCATCTCTTTGATCACTGGAGGGTGTGAGATGTCAGGAGGCAGGAAGATTTGCAGACAGGATGACAGGGGCTGGCACTGCTGAGAAGCAGGACAGAACGGCACCCTGATAGAAATACAGTTGGAGTCCGTTTATCGTCACGCTCGCGGTCAGACTCCAGGCAGCTGACCGCTGCTCGCTGTAAATCCATCACCTGTGGCTTACAGCAGCCACTGCCCTGGACCACAGACAACACGTGTCACTGTTTCTCAAATAGGTTCGAGACCGAGCAGAAAGCAGCAGTTACGAGATTTATTTCACATGTGATAGACCACTTTTATTGATCACCCAAAGCTTGTTTAGCAATTACTGAATATTTTGTATTCTATTCATACATGCAGATTCAAATAAGCTTGTATATCTGATATGTTGAACAGATTAGTAATTCGTCTTAGCATTGACATTGATTAAATAAATCGTGTTAAACCGTCTTAAAAGATTAGCAGGCGTTCCATTATGAGCAAAAATAGATAGGCATCAAAGGGAATCAACAACAGTAAACAAACATTTTACCATTTTGAGAAAGGGGGGAACAAACAGGACCCTCGAATTACCTTCCCGCTGCAGATCTCCTTTATAGTGGCAGTTTGTCATTTGGTGGAACAGTATAATTTATTTTCATCCTCCTGATGTGTTTCCCAGTAATGGCTTTGCATAGAGACCATTTCTGCATACGCCCAGAGGGGAAAAGCTCACACACATGCATGCACGTACAAACTCTGTCTCTCTTACTGTTTTCCCCCCTCACTCACACCGAATAACACGAGACAGCCTGGTTTTCAAATGTGGAACATGTAAACATCAAGCCTTATTCAGTGCATTCATTATTTGCATGCATCTAATATCCAGAGTACAAATTAGTTGCCAAGCGCTGAGAATGTCATTTAAATTCAATAGTTTTGTGCTAGATATATTTATCTGCATCTTATGCATTAGATGAATCTGTGTATGTGTTAAGATTATTCAAATGGAGTAATATGAACAGTTTTGGGTGATGGGTTAGTAGCACAGAGTGACCCCTACTGGCCCTAGCTCAGTATCGCAATCCTCACGTGCAGCGTATGAGGGACACTGAACTGACACCCTTGGCAACCGTTCGCCCGGTTGCCACGGCCAAGCAAGCAAGCAAGCAATTCGGAAGCCAGCTGTACTGCAGGAGCTGTTCCTTCTCATTTGCAGTTCATTTATCTCCCATCTCCGCAAGCCTCGCCAACACACACACACACAAGCTCCCACTGGTAACCTCATCTCCATTGTGCCCAATCAACTGTGGAAAGTAAATGGCATCTCTCTCCCCCTTTTATTCATTCAAAATAACTCACACATGCACACGGCATAGCCACGGCCATCCTTCATACAAAACCACAGATGTAGAGACACTAGCTCGTAAACACACATACAATAGAAATTGCCACCGAAGCTCATGTCAGTAAAAAGTATTGTCAAATGTAGCCTGCAATGAGTAAATTACATGCATTACTAAAGCTGCGTACGACAGTCGTTTCGCTTACACATCGATGCGGTGATGTATCGATTGTTATTTAAAATCAGCAGCATGTGTAAGGGAAACACTTGTGTGTCAGAGGCAAAATCATTTGGTAAAGCATTTAGGAAAAAAATGTGACAGCCCCCAAGCCAAAATCTTTGTTCAGAGCAAAAGATTAATGAGAATGTTGTAGAAAATTATATATATATTATTTATTTGTCTGCAATTTTAAGTTGACAAATTTATATTTTTATATTTCTGTGTATTATTATTATTATTATTATTTATTTTATTACTATTATAAAAATGTTGGCTAATCTCTCATACATAATCTCTCTCAATATTATTGTTATTGCCGTTTTTG
>JAUMHP010000080.1:7262731-7284518 GCA_032361065.1 Enteromius trimaculatus
ATGAGAAGCTCACCCACACTCGCCCCCCCCAATATTCTACATGCACCCCCTACTGGGGCTGGCTAAATCCGGCCCTGACTGCAACAGAAACAACTTTAAACAGAAAAATACCCTTTTTTCAGATTTAATTTGAAAATCAAGGTCTATTGTCTGGAGGAAGACTGGAGAGGGGATGGGGAGGGTTTCATGAAGAAACAAGATTATATTATTATACAGAATTTGTTCTGAAAATCAAAAATTGCATAACGTTTCATGTGCAAGGTTGGTTTAGGGGTGGGGGATTAAAAAATACACTTTGTACAGTATTAAAAGAGTTACGCCTATAAATATCCACAGAAACCCATGTGTGAGTGTTAGTTTCCAGAATACTCATTAGATTTATGAAATAACTGACATGCATGTGTGCTTGCAGTGAAGTGGGCGTCTCATCATTTGCAGATAAACTATTATGGAGTTGGGGACCAGACTGATTTCAAGCTAACGGTCAAGAGGGTCATTCCTACTTCAGTCTTCATCTCTGGCTTTTTGTGGCTTTGTGAAGGGACAAAACAAAGCAAGAAGCCTGGGGTGGGGAGGGTGAAGACAAATGGCATATGAGTTTCCTCTAGAGAACAAAAAATGCAAAATGTAAGCATATAATAGGACTATGCTGGAGGAAGGGGTCTAGGAGATAACAATGGGTGTAACGACAGAAGCAGGGGGTTGTGTACGCTCAGTTTAAGCTGTGTTTAGTTGGGGGTGGGCAGGGACACGTGCCACTCTTGGTGGGAGGGGACAGGATGGAATTGAGGGAGCACAGCCAGTGGTGCCCGATCCGGCCCTCTGCTTTGTTCTGCCAGCTGTTGGTGTCACGGTCAACACCCTGAGCGTCAGTGGAACACACACCACCTTAATACTCACTGTTCTCTGATACAGAGGGGTGGATTTATGTTGAAATAGTGGGGCTTTCAACTGAAAAAAAGATCAGACATAAATGTTTTATTAAAGCTGCAGATGCTTCTGGTAAAAAATTAAATTAAAAAAATGAATGAATAAAACTCTGAAAAGGATCATGTGACACTGAACACTGGAGTAATGAAGTCAAAAATTCAGCTTTACGTTTATAAGAATAAACAGCATTTATAAATATACAGATAGAAAACAGGTATTTTAAATTTTATAAATAATAACAATAATATTTCAGAATAGTACTGCATTTTTGCAGCCTTGGTGAGAATAACCCTACAAAAACAACAACAATAGAAGCCCAATAGAAACCCTCACAGAAATTCTAATGGTTTCTATTAAAAAGCATTATGATCCTTTAACTTTATCCAGTAATATCATTACAAAATTTCGTTTTGGTGTGTTTTCTAATAGGATTTAAGGTCCCACCAATATAATCCATCACATACCAGTAGTTTTCATTAAAACCCATACAATTATTATTTTAACCATTAAATGCATTACATTTTCTGTTGTGTTTTGAGCAGGGTTCTAGCATACACTTTCAAAAACATTAAAGCCTTAATTATTCGGAATCTTCAGTTGCTAGCGTACAAACAAATGTAACTAGCATTTTTAAATGTCAAAGACAGATGGCGATGTTGATGCCAAAGAATTGTGGTGCTGCTTTAGTACTGATTGTCCATCTAGCGTGAAAATACGTTTATATTCTAAAGTTCAGACCAAAGTTTACATGATATGCACTTTGTTAGCAAATAGTTGTGTAGGACAGGATCCATTTTTCCTCGGTCAAACCATGATTACAATGCAACAGAAAATGAGTATCAACTATTAAATGAAAAGTAAAAGAGAAATGTACTTGGTAAGTGTCAGTTGCACAAGCACAGAGAAAACTTTCCATGAATACAGAGCTGTTCAGTTTGCAGTCATAAAACCATGAAGATTGTTAGCATTTTCCAGTCATGAATTTCCCTCAGGAATTTGGGGGGGGGGGGGGGGGGGGTTTAGAAGAGCAGCATTAATTCACGAGTGAAATAAGGTCTGTCGCTATCATTGCTTAGAGACATTAACGTTTTACCGTAACAAACAAGTGTGAACTCTGCAATTATTAATAAAGTAAGCAGCATCTACCACATCAGTGACAGCATATGCTAGCTTGACAAATCACACAACCAGTGTAGTCGTTTCCTAGTGACTTAACACTAACAGCAGCACCAGACAGTTAAAGTCTCATTTGATTGCATTATGGACTTATGGTTATGTTTTAGAACAAAATGTTTGGTACGATTTGTGATGCTGTCCTTTATTCCCGTGTTCACATCACCAGCAAAAGCCTGTCTTGTAAGCCTAGGTAAAGGTCGAGCTTGTGAAATGCTCTTGATCATGTTCAGAATGCTGCCCCCTGGATAAACTAAGAGTGATTAAAGATGTTTTTTTGGCACCGTGTGAGGCTTGCTGCTGCCACCTTGAGGTTCCTGAAGGTCTGTACATGAGCTCTTGCTGTTGCTTCCCAAAGACCTTTATGTCCTGTTTCTTTAAATGTATTCATTGATAGACAACCAGTGAGAGTATGTTCAGATCGGTTAGTCCACTTGTTTACAGCTGGTGTCACAGCTTTAGTTTGAGTTGCATGCAAAGAAATCTGTCCCAACTTGTCCTGCATTTCACGTTGTTAGTTTGAGGAAAAAGTGACAGTGACAACCAAAGGTGTTGTCATCAACGCTCACATGTAGCCCCGTTTCAGCACGATTGATGCTGATGAAGTTTTATTTAGTTTAAATGATCATATATAAAATTGCACTTTCATCATGTTTACTGACTTCGAATGATAATGATTTGATCGTTTTAATCTTGCACTGCAAAAAAAAAATGCTTTTCAAACTTAGATTTTTGTCTTGTTTTATTCACAGTATCTAGTAATTCTTTAATAAAGAATTGTAAAAAATGTGCTGTAGTAACGCAGCTGTTCGCCAGTAACTTACTGTAGATTTAAATTAATGTTATTTACTGGCAACAGTTTGTTTAAAGTTAAATGAACATTAAACAAATAAAACTATAAAATAACAACCTACTGCAAAGCATTCTGGGAACCAGAAACCTTCATCAACCCTTTTCTGTTTTTTTTTTTTTTTGGTTCCCAGAATGCTTTGCTTGAGGCTGTTATATTAGTTTTATTGATTTAGCGGAGAACCATATTCCCACATGCACTCACTGCCAGACTTCAGTTCAGGTCGAATCGGGCTAAACCCAGATCAAGACTGGGCATAAACTGCCCGCCTCTCTCCCTCTCCTCTTTTCCCTCTTGTTTTCTTTATGATTGTTTCATTTCCTCTGTTCTCTGAAAGTCTGCTTCCAAGAACTGTAATCATAAATACAATTTAAAAACAATTCTTTATTGGTTCAAAACCCAATATGGAAAAGAAGGGAGAAAACTGTCAGATAAACAACAAAAGCAGCACTGAGCCTTTGACATGTGAAGAGTTAAACGTCAGCACAGACGTCCCAGTGAAGAGTGAAGTCACATGGTTATCTCAGATGTTTACTTGCGCAGTCTCTCACAGTTTAAAATCCCTACTAAAGCCAGTACCTCCCTCTCTCTCGCTCTGTTCCTTTCTCCACCCAGCCCTGTGTCTTCATGGTCAGTTTGTGCCAACAGCCCAAGTAAGGACATACGCATAAAACAAAGCTGTTTTTTCTTTTCTGTTTTCCAGTATTTTCTTATTTGTGATTTTTTCATCCTTATCGTCTTGTCTCTCAGGAAAGCTGTGAGTATGATGAGAGAACTTTCTAGAAGTAGCAGGGGGAGAAGGATAGCAAGCAAGGACCGAAAAACAGGAGAAAATGCATCTGTGCAGTTAAGAGCACATTTGAAAAAAAATACTTTAAGTATATCCAAAAATGAAATGTTTAAAAATAATGCAGCAAGTAATGTATCATATGTAGCATATTTTTTATGCTAGAGAGAAATGGATGAATTGGTCGGCATTCCGCAGTCGCAAAACTGTGTGTAATGCATTTACATAATGACTTCTTTGCTTTTACTTACTGTTGTATGTGACCCCCCCCCCCCCTCCCCTTATGGAATGGATGACTTTTATATAAAATATTTATTAATTTGTTGAAGAGTGTACGGGATCACTGAACTCTTTATTTGGGCTTTTGCCAGTTTCATCCATTTTAATTACAGTATTTTGCTGCACATGGAGGGTGCAGAAAGTGCTTTACACAGTAAAGAAAAGAATATTTTATGACCGCAAAAGTCTGTTTTGTACCGTAGACACAACCTGTGAATGCTGGAGATTTACTGTAATTAACAGAGAAAGTTGATTGTATACCTTTATGTATACATGTATAGTAAAATTGCAGTAAAAGTCCTTATGTCAAGGTTTTTCCCTTTTTACTAAGTAATCATTTAATAAACAACATTCAATTCAATTGTATTCAATTTAATATTTTGATATTTTTTTACTAGTGGGTGCACTATAGTTAATAGCAAAAAGTAAACTGTGACACATTATACCCCAACATTCTTCATACATTGGATCAGCAAAAATCAAACAATATTCTGACACTTTCACCTAGCCATGTTTTGTACAAGCTTTCATTTCCAATGCAAACTCTCCAAACCACAGACCGAGCAGGATTAAAAATTGCTTGGTAATTGGTTGACCTAAATTGGTATTATCAAATTTTGTTAACAGCTAACAGCTATTCACCCTGATTCATACCTTTCTATCAATGTTATCTGACATGATCAAAGTTAACTTATTCTGACGCAGTTTAACGCTGACTTCTTGTCCAATTTAATAACCATTTTCAAATTTAGCAAATAGATAATGTGAGAGTTTTTTTTGAGTTTGACTGTATTTCACCGTAGTCTGCCATGTATTGTATTCTTCCTGAGAGGTTGTGAGTGTGTTTTTATTTTCTCTTGTGGATCAGATGCTGCACTTGACAGCCGGATGTGTAGCGTTGCTTTTGTCCAGACGGGGAGTATCAGTTCCAGCGCTGTCAAGATGGACAGTCATGGCCATGGTAATGTTAAATGTTATTTTAGAGAACAACATTAGTATTATGTTTAAAAAAACATTTTTTTTTTTTTTTAAAGTTATCCCTTGTGTTCCTGCATTTTCTATTCCATGTTTGTATTTTCTCTCATTAGTCAATAGATCATTTGCTCTTGTTCACACAGGTGGGGTGACCAAACAGACGGACATGTCTGTACCCCTGTACTGGGACCGTCTGGACACTCCTCTGCCTGACAGACCATATAAAGGCACCCTCAGTGCAGAAGACAAGAGCCTGAAGCAGAAGGACAAAGGCCCCTGGAACAGCCTTTCCAAAGAGGAGAAACTTGCTTGTTAGTACTGCTAATGCTCCTGTGTCACTCTTATTCAGCACTTATTTATATTCAACACAACAGAGAGTTCAAATAGGTTTTAAAAGCAACATAATCCAATTAAAGAGTTTTTGTGGCTTTGATATTCAAGTGTTAGTGCTGACCCCATTATGCCCTTTTTAAAGCTCCTGATATGGTTTTATTATGAGTCTCCTACAAAACACGCAAGTGGGATTCGATTTACCTAAGACTTGTTTAGGTTGTTTAGAGTCGATTTTTTTTTGGAATATATTTTATTTCTTTAGATCTGAACCTGTATCTGCTGTGATTCTTTATGGCAGTGTACAGGATTATGTTTAGCGAGACGTACGCTGAGATGAAGAAGCCAACTGGTGAGTGGAAGACTGTGTTGGGCGGCATGGTTTTCTTCATTGAGTTTACTGGTTGTTCTCTGGCAAAGGTACTTTGGCAGGCTATGCAGGGGTTTTCAGCCAAATGGGACTATGAGAAGGGCCAGTGGAAATAGATGACAGGAACTGTGAGCAACACGTCAAAGCCCTGCTACGTATCGGCCATTCCCCTTTGGCAGTCTTTATGCATTACTATGCGGTCCTCTATATATGTGAACATTTGAATAATATCCAGTGGGCAACTAATGTTAAAATTTGAAGAAGTGTCCAAAACACTGAATGAATCACAAGTGTTCCTCTTCACTGGTGGAAGTAAAACGTGAAAGAAGTTTGGCTTTGTGTATCGCTGTATTCAATCAACACATAATAATCACAAGAGAGGTGTTGTGAATTCAAATGGGTTTTTATTTAATTTAAATGAGATCAGACATTAAAAAAGATCTAAGACATAAAACAATTATTCAGGGGTGAAGCTGTTTAAATAAACCCAAAACCTTAAAAAAATAGTTTTCTTTTTTGTCCTCTTGTCAGGTTAAATTGGCTAAATATGAACACAATAAACAAATACACGTCAAAAGAAATTATTATGGAGTTTAAGGCCATAGGAAGGAACAATATGCGTTTGCACCAAATATCATAAATAATATTTTCAAATCATCAAATGCCTTAAATATCTTCACTAAGCTATGATGAGCTAGTCTAATTGTCTGTTAAGTTAGCTAGTTTACATAGTGTCGTGCCAATGCTGGTACATTTCACTCTTAAGCATACTGTCAGACTCTAACCACACAGCATCTCTCTTAAACACACACACACACACACTCACTCTGCAACATGACAAACAGACACGGACTAAGCATGCAAGCAGCAAATTTTATAACACGGAATGTATTCTGTGAAATCAGTGTCTACAGAGCAGCAAAAAGTGTAAATGTCGGCAATTTCATTCTGATGACTCGCCAACTATGATTTGCACTGTTATATTATTGAACACCTCAGTCTGAACTTCGAAGTTTAAAAGGAGGGCTATTAGATTAAAAGTCAAAATGTTCAAATTTCTTCGTTTCAAAATTAAAGTCAACATGAAACTAAATTTGCAACCCATTTTACTTATGCCTATCCTGTTGAAAAAACATATGCTGGTTAGGTATGTTTTGAAGCTGGGATGCTTTGCTTAAATCAGCATCCAAGATTCATAACATAACCCTCCAGTATATGCAGCTCTTTCAGCCTCTGAATGTAACTCGAGATCGTAAAAGAGTAACGTGTTACCTTCCAAATTTATGGATTTTCATATTACTATTTCATTGCCGTTTATATAAAAGGCAGTAGGTAAATGGGTGCATTTTGATTCAGTGTTGACTTTAAGACAAAACACTCGAGCTCTGGGAATTTTATTTAATAGTTCTTCTAGAAGTGGTTCAGCGAGTAGGCTAGAAATCTTTATTCCAGACCTGCTTAACGATCCGCGGAACACTATATACGCCTCTTTTCTGGGTTAGGTCTCAAAGGACGCTACGCTTATGATTGGTATGTTTTGACTGACACACCAAAGGATCTCAGCTTCCCCACGAGATCTCCAACCGGGGTTGAAGGCCCGAAACACACCTGTACCGCCATAGCTTTCATCGGGTCTGTTTGAATTAACCCGCTCGTCAATCATTACAACTCGGAAAAGACAAGGAATATTCAACTTGACGTCCTATTTGAATTAATGATGGTTTGAAGCCTAAAGATCACTTCTCCACAGCTCCGATTGCTTTGACACGAGCCAAGCATAAAGCAGCAGGTGCGCGGGAACTGACACTCGCGCTTAACCGCTCTGACAGCAAAGCGCTTTAAATGAAATTTGGCGGCAACCGGCTGCGAGGAGACGGATGTTTGCTTTCAAAAACAAGAAAAAAAGGCTATGGTTTTTACAAAAAATAAGTTCAGTCAAAAATGTACGATTTTTGTTTGTTTTCCCGCGGCATCCTGTCAGCTAGGATTCAACACATTGGGGACCATTACACGGTAAGGGTCAACTCAACAAATCCAACAATTTGTGTTGAAGTAACATCTACACTTGGAAATGTGAATGCTACAGGATTAAAACTGAGATTAGCATTTTAGCTTGGCTCTGTAAAGTTAAGTGTCTTCAACTTCTGCTTACCAACAAAACAACTGTAAATGACATTTCATAAGTGAAACAAAAACTCAAAGACTATTAGCTTGTCACAACTGCTAGACCTGTATTCTAGTTACATCCTCATTCCCAAGACCATACCATCTTGTGGCATTATGGTTGAATCTACACATACCTCCTTACTCCTTGTGTATCTGTGTCTCCTCTATCTCTAGTTACATCAATCTCAAAGGTATAAAGAGATTCATCTGAAGCTGAAGTTAGGTTTAATAAATCAAACATCAAGCTGCAATGAACATACAGAACTTTCTTTCACAACAAAACAAATTTCTTATAACTGTTGGTCCTTTAATTTAAATGTTTCATAGGATTTCACACCTGTCCGTGCAGGTGATCAAACATTTAGTCCTCATCAAATATACATGGGGAAAAAAAAAAGAACAGAAAAATATTTAGGGGAAAACACACACACAAACACACCGACATGTTCTTCACACTGTCCTCTAATGGTAGAGAGATAACAGAGGAAACAGGCCCTCAAATGTAGTGCTTGGGGCCTCTCTGTTCTCCAGCTGAGATCTGGCACTCCAGACAGCAACTTTCCTTAGAAATGTCAGTGCCGATTCAGTTTGGATTCAACTGCTTCTCTCTCATTGGGTTATTACCTCAAAAACAAGCTTAAATTAGATTCAAAGATAAAATGTTTGTATCCTTGTCAGTTTTGCCAATCTCTTTGAAAACGAGAGAATAATGAGGATACTTAAAAAGATTGATAATAAAGCTGAAAATAATTATTTATAACAAAAATTACAGACACAAAGAATGAAGATTTGGTCAGACATTCTAATTTTTTTGTCATTTTTCTCATTTTGTTAAACAGGGTTTAAGGAGAGCTGGGTTAGCTTGATCCTAGCCAGCTAAAAAGCAATGCAGTCTGGATCATGTGACGTTACATCACAGATGCGCTCCACTCAGTCAACAGTACACAGTGGGATGTGTGATGTAAACATGAAATTTCTTGGCAATAAAAGGGAAACAAAAATAAATCCGAAACAAAAGTATTTTTTAAGTTCCTTCATGTTAGCAGGAGGTCTAAATGAAGCAGTGGGTGTATTTGGATCTTCAGTTATCCTCATCCTCACAGGCGTTTCTGTGCTATGAGTGACCCCACCACGACCCCCGTGAGCAAGGTCATTCCCGCCAGCAACCACTTCTTGAAGCTTTCTTGTGATTTTCTGCTCTCTGCTGCTGCATCTTTCCCAAAAATCTCTGCAAAGCGTTCCTGCAAACACACACAAAAAGCAAACAGCTTAGAATGGGATTTACTTCTATAGGAGCAGACTCATAAACCAGTAAACACAGGAACACATATAAAAGACTTCATATTATAAACAATTATTTTTAAAAAAGTTACTTGAAATAAACATTACCACAGCCCCATTATTAGTACAGTGAAGGTAACATTCAAATACTGTAACAAATATATATTAGGAAAATATTACCAGGCTCAACCATTCAATAACTGACAAGCACATTTCAGCCAACCATTGAACTCCTTTAGTGCTCTTCCCCCTCAGGCCTTCCAATAATCCCGCCCTTCCTGTAAGAAGTTTGTGTGCACAGTATGTGCCACCAGGGGGCGATATTTTCCATGTCTGTTTCTAAGACTACACTGGCCACATTTCTCAGCAGGATTCTGTAGCAAGCCCAATTTTATCTGAAAAGCTGAAAGGGGATTTCAGGCTTTATATCGTAACCTGTTTCCTCAGGGAACACACACAGAAGTAGAGCACACCGTCTCCAGACGGAGGCTGAAATAACCAAACCGAAGAAAAATCTAATATGACTCATAAGCATGTATGCGTTCATATAACCCAGACAATTTCTCTAAGGTCAGAGGCATTTTTTCCTTCGATGTTTTCTCAGCGGGGTCTTAGGATTCAGGGAAAATACAATCTGTTACACTGGTATCGCATTTTTGTCATCGGTATTATAGCAATGCAGTGATCAAGCTGAAAATATTCTGTGCATGTAGCCGATTACAATACATACACACACACACAACCCTCAAACACCCACCCCTGTTTTCCACTCAAGAAGACTGATGTCATCCTCCAGTCTTTCCCTTTGCCCTAGTTATCTACACAAGCTTGAAAATATGGGAAGAAGAATGTGGAGGACTTAAATGAAACCATCCGATGCATTCAAAAAGCGCACTATTGCAACACTTGTCAGTCATTTATCAGCATTTTTCATTACAAAGAAACAAAACTGGAGGAGATGCCAAAGCACGTAGCAGGAAGACAATTCTTTGACCGTTTATTTAATTGAGATTTTTCAGAATAAATGGGAGCAGGTGGCTGATGGCTGGTATAATACTGATATATTTTTAGTCTCTGATACTATTATCCAAAGTTACAATTTGAAAATATATTATAAAACACTGAGAACAAACTTTGGTATATGGCCAAACAGACCAAATTAACCAATTATCAGCTGTCGCTAATTAGCATGCATAGACAACAATGCAAACGTTCTCCAGCAAAAATAACAACTTCAACAGTTCTTCTCCTTCAAATCACATCTCTGAACATAAACAACACGTGTGTGTGCCGGTGAAGTGGAAAACACATGGGCTAAGCCTTGGTTACGTGCAAAGAACATACATGCATGTGTCATGGTACACCATGATGGCATTATAGGGTGACATGAAGAAGAGGAATTGTTGAATAAAGTTAGTTTTGTTTTTTGTGCACAAAATGTATTCTTTCTTTTTTGTGAAAATTAGGGTTGAACCACTCATGTGACATCATTAAAACAGTCACATGGACTTACTACGTTTCTGGCTCTGGGAACATTTTACATGCATTGCTGTCAATGCAGGGTCTCGGATTTCATCCAAAATATCTTATTTTGTGTTCTGAAACCTCTTACGGGTTCGGACTGACATGAGGGCGAGTAATTAATGACACAATTATGATTTTTGGGTAAACTATCCCTTTAACCATTAACGGCTCTGGTGCTATGTCACCATATTTCTGCAAATTAATACTCATCATAATCTATTCTAGAAAATACACTAAACTCATGGATTGAGAATTCTTAAACGTTACAAATATCTTTAGATCATCATTGCACTAAAAATAGTATGAGGAGCAGCTAGGAGATGTCATATGGGTGTCTGATGGGAGGACAATGGACAATCTAAATACAATTGATAAGCCTTGGTTATATAATCTGGGGTGGAGCTGTCAAATTTATTGACAGGTACTTTGTTTTAACCGACAATGAGATGAATGAGGAGAAGGAAGTAAGAAATGGTCAAGTAGGTGGAGAGTGTTTGGATATAAAATGCATGACAGGTGTAGTCAAGGAGATGTCCGTTGCATAGATGTGTGCAATGAAGTAAAAAAAGAAGAAGAAGAAGAAGAAAAAAATAAGAAGAGTGATTTACATGGGAACATGATAAATTTCATAGGAATTGATTTCGTAAGCGAGAGGGAGGGGTGATGGGAGTGTCGGAGGCTGATAACAGACCAGCAGTTCCAGAGCAGAGGGGTTATCACAAACAGTGACGCAGCACATGACATCACAAGTCGAGACCTCAACTCACTGTAACTGAAGGTTGACACAGATACCCAAAGACACCCACAAAAACACCTCATATAAACACAAATCTATGATAATCATGCAGCCCTATTAATGATGATGTTTATGACAAAAAGAATTGTTGATAATTCCCTTATATTGTAATTGCAATTATTAATAACGATTATCACAATTTACACTAAATGATTTTTATACCATTGTTTGAAGCAACTGCATGCCACATTTTTACATGAACATAAACAAACTGAAAAACCTAATTGCCTCTCTGTAGTATTAAGTTTAAAATGTCCATTACAGATTGAACTGGTTCATTTTTTAATAAAAAAGCATAAGTTAAATAAACAAAAATAACATGCTGACTTTTTTTTAAAAATAAGTTTGATTACAATTTTTCTCATAGTAGTATTGCTGTATTACTAACTATAGAACTAACAACTAGACTTTTACAATTCTGTAAAAAAAATACAATTCTGTGTCAATGCACAGTGAAGAGTAAATATCATTTTGCTCCGGCACTTCCTCCGGCACGCCTTTGTCAACCTCAGGTAGTTTAAACATGACCCATGCTCACCTGATCATGAACAGAGAGGGCGTGCTATAGTCAATACAGTCAGAAGGCATGAATTTGCATCACTTTTAACATGTACATGAGTATCCCCCTGCAGGAATGCTAACAGCAGAACCAAACCCAACGCACACACGCATAAATGAGTATCAGTCTGCGCAACCGTGAGAACAAGGTGAGAACAATATAGATTGGTATGACAAGAATTTGACTCTTTGATTACAGTCCAAGTCATAAATCCAAGACATGTTAAGGCATGCTTGTTGGCAGTAAGATTATGCTGCAACACACAGATTTCTACAGTGTTTTATGTGTTATGTGTACATGTGATAGGTGGATACAGGAGGGGCCGATAAGTAGGTGTGGCTTTACCTTTTGAGCTGGCATCTTTCATGCTGATGTGAGTAAGCAATAATAATAATAAGCTTTAATGAATTAATTATTAGTTCAAACATAACAGGGCTTTGTTTTAATCTCCCAGTAATGCAATAGTAATGCTCACCTTAGTAAACACTGTTCATGTTCAAATCTAATTCCATCATAATTTTCATTTTATAATTAAATCTAATTTCAGTTTGGTTCTTGATGTGCAATTCATA
The DNA here is from genome assembly GCA_032361065.1 of Enteromius trimaculatus. Lineage (NCBI taxonomy): Eukaryota > Metazoa > Chordata > Actinopteri > Cypriniformes > Cyprinidae > Enteromius > Enteromius trimaculatus. Next base: position 7,275,324 of record JAUMHP010000080.1, read on the forward strand.
TGGATTTCTTTTACAATGTTTTTCTAGAAATGTTCAGCTGTCAATGGAGCAACATGAAAAATTCTTAACTTCTAAAAAATGTCAGACTGGTTTGGAATGACACGAGGATGAGTAACTAATGACAGGCCTTTCATTTTTAGTCAGCTTATCTTTTAACTAAACATAAGGGGTGGGGGCTTAACAATCCCAAGCCCACCAAGCCAGGTACAGCACATGCCCTGACATGTCTCTAACAAACAAAGTGTACGCCTGACCATCATGACTTAATTTGTCACTCGCTTTTTAAACAGATCATTAACCAACGTGACTCCTTGTATATCTTGTAGCAACACCTTAAAAGATCCACTCCCAAACTCCCAAAGATCCGCTGTAGGTGTGACTGAGTAAGAAAGCATTTGTACACAAACACAATCTGTCAAGAAAGCCTGATTTTTTTTTACTGGCTCCAGCACAGCACTGAGGTTGTGCGAACGCTCCCAAGAGATACTGGCTGCTAGGCAGCGGTGACTGCCAGGCGTGTTCCATAGCCCTATCTGAACAAAGAGCACATACAAACCAGGCCCTACAGGAGAGAGTGAAACCAGGTGCAAGGTGCCTGCGTTTTGTTAGTTAGCATAGGCTAATATCCAGATAGAGGCCAAGAAAGGGGTCGATTCTGTTTCTGAAAGGAACGCAGTGAAGGAGAGGTACTAGAGGGGTATATAAGCTGGCACAGATGATGAGCACAGAAACACAAAGTCATCCTCACCACTATATTGCCAGAGTTACAATACCGCTACTGATCTACTCTGTTGACATCAGCGTATAACATCAAGACCAGCCTCATCCTGTTAAAAGAGGAGCAATTTATTCATGAAGGAGAGAGAGAGTGTGTGTGTGTGTGTTTGGGAGATTATGAGAGTGTCGTACGGTTTGGTTCGGTTGAGTCAGAGGACTGGGTTTCTCCGCTGTTACACCATCCTGACCCTTTAACCCTTGCCATGGCGTTTGGGAAGCCAGTCGCTTGCTTTCCAGAACAGCTTGTTCTGTTTTCAGCCAGATGATTGATGATGCAAACACTTCAGAACATAACACGTTTCACAGGAACACAGCATGGCTGCTCTTCTGTAGTGATTAGAGAACACTGGTGTGTCTGTACAGAAGCCGGTGAGGGATGGGTGTTATGGTTCATCACCTTTCTTATCAATACTTCTGTTTCAGCCTTTTCTCCCTGTACACATCCTCAAGAAAATTCCCATGCATCCTCCATGCTTGGGTGTTCAGTATGGTTGCTTGTTGGCCATTTTGGAAAAGTTCCTAGACAGCTGTACATTTTGGGTTGCAGGTGCTTTACTTTTAATATATTTGAATAGAACAGTGATGAAAATCAGTCAAAACTACAATTGCCTTATAAATGCATCTTTAGCTCAAAACACACTAAAAAAATCTAAATTTTCAGGAAGGTCCAGTTACTATGAAAGCATCATTATAGAAAAAAACTACCTCAAAAAACCCCTCACTTTTTAAACTGAAATCTCTACACTAATTTCATAGTCAACATACTCTCTTGACTAAGTACTCCTTTTGAGTAAGAAATTTGTTCTCTATTGCATAAATGTATTTCAGGCGTACGTTTGCGATGTTATCATTGTAACATGACCTATAGACGTCAGTTAAGTTGCTTCACTGCCATTCCTCTCCAGTGGCCTCATGGGATTGTGAAGTTGCATGAATCTTGCCTAAAGTAGTAGGTCATTCAGATACTACTGTATTATGTACTATACTGTTAACTCAGACATACTACTCTTTGACATAATGTTTTTATATTGCAGGAAGTATGCATATTCAGATGGAGACCTGGTCTAATCCAAAGTCAAAAGACCCCACAACCAATTCGCTATGATATACTGATTCCTCAATATGATCTCTTGGTCAACTTAAAACATTGACAATTCAAATTGAATTTTTTTTAAATTGTCTAATCTCTTAAGACATAATTAGCATGTCTTAACAAGCCATTTTTGAGGTATCATTGATGTCCAAAGCATAAAAAATGCAGGTGGAGTTACGGAGTTTAATCCCTAGGATTATGGGTTTGTTCAAATCCCTAAACCTAAGCAATAGTAATAACGATTCCTTAGCACCATCACTGAAATAGCTCATCCTGGATATCTACAGCCCAAGGCTGGCAACCAAACAAAGCAGCCAAGTTCCCAGAAGATGAGACAACAATCTGGAACGGTAAAGAGGTTTCCTAGCAAAAAAAATAAAAATAAAAGGGATCTCACTCTGAGATACCGTCTGGCTTGTTTAAAATGCAATGCAACGAGTGGTTAGACAAGAGGAAACCGGTGGGATTCTTTTCTGCTGTGAAGCCCGCACACCAGCACAGAGCAGAACAATTACAAAGAGGCCGGAAGGGCAGGATTTCCTCACGATCGCTCAGGAATGCTGAACACCCTCATTCCTGTGTGGAAATCAGCTGATAGGAAACATGCTTTGAGGGAGGAAAAAAAATTCAATTCCAACTGTGCGGCACCAAAAACCGGCCTTGTGCTTTCTCACCCAATCTCTGCTGAGTCACTTCGAGCTGAAACCGGAAATTTCCAGTCCATGACTGTAGATATGGTGGAGAAAGTTAGAAAAAATAAAGGATGTAGAAAAACAAACCCACTTGAACCATCACAAGGCAGGATATGTGACAGCCATGGCAATTTAAGAATTACACGAATGTTGCAAAACAAACAGGATGTCAGTTTTTTTTAAGAGGGTGAAATTGCATTGCAACATTTCTGGGGTCAAAATAAACAACAGCAACGCCAAAGACTGGGTTTGCCACGGTTACTTAATTTCTGATCAAACTGATCGTCATCTCTTCAGTCTAAGTCAACAATGTGATCTCACTTACTCTAAGAGGGTGATGCTTTGAAGGTGTTTTACAGCAAATGGGCTTTCTGATGTCAGCCTGGTATTAACCTTTTAGCTGTCAATGATGTCAGCACACACCCACAGGCCAAGCAAACATTTATTGTAGAAAGTCTCTCACTTTTTATAGAGAGCAAGAATCTCTGTCTCGTTTACGGCCTGGGGGTTTAGTGGTTCACATTTAGAGTAGCTCGTTCTGAGTCACAGACACAATGGTACGCTCTATATGTACCTTAAATCTAATTAAAATTTTATATTTATTTATTATTTATTTACAATTATTTATCCCTAGGATTAAGATACATTTTTGTATTGTCTGATGTACAATGTCAAATCATGCTACTAATATTGTTGAGTGAGTTTATTAACAGACAATCAATCTTAAACAGCATAATTATTTTGTACAAATGACCTAAAGCTTAACTTTTTTTTTAAAGCCCAGACAAATTTTGGATGCAACAATTTTTTGAAGATTTCAGCTGATATGACAAGGCAATTATTCTTATGTCATGACTAATATTACAATTAGAGTATTTTGAGTGAATGATCACTATAATCTAAAATCTGTGAATTTAGGTGTCATATTATGTCAGGTTAGAGAAGATTACACATAACAGTGGTTTTCAAATTGTAAAATGGTGACAATATATATAACATTGACCAATAAATCAATAATAATAATAATAATAATAATAATAATGACACTTATGTAAGCCACTTCTATTGTAAAACAGACCAACAGAAAGTTTCTGTAACTGTTTAACGTTTCAGTAAAACCAAACATCAGTTTCTCAAGCACAGAAAGTACAGTCACCTAGAAACCACAGCAACACTGGCCTGGATAAAAGATTTTTCCAGCGACTCTGTTGCCTCATTCACAGCAACTGTTCTCAGTTTATTAACTATTCTCCTGCATCCAATTTGCCCAATTACATCAGTCTTTGCCCTGAAACATCATTAGTGTTTCATTATGTAACGGTTTAGTGAGAGGTGATGACACCTGAAACAAAACACGGGTCTGAGCCCACGCCTCAAATTTAGTTGAAAATTAGAGCAACAAAACAGACTCCACTAAACCCACGACCCAAATTAAATTTAGACCACAAGCATCCAATCGGTTCACAGCATGTAAAATAATACGAGCGGCACACCTCCCCATTCTATTTCAGGTTGTATATCTAGAGTATCTGTCTGTGGGAGGTGTCCTTTGTGCTTGCCTGGCAATGTGGCCATGTTTGTGTGTACCGTAAATGAATTAAAGAGAAGATTAATGAGTCAGGAGAGTGGGGCTCAGACTCCAATCTGTTCCGCATCTCACTGGGGAGACATCACCATCAGCTCCCATTCTGTCAGCCAAATCCCAAAGAGCCAGGACACATGCAGACTACATACGTCCATATACATACAGATATTTACCATCCTCTGACCTAAACCTGCTCTTACAGGCAGACACAGCCTCTGGGGATATCTGTCAAGAAACAGACTGTTAGACTTATGCATATTGGATGATGCTGAATGTGATGCCATGATATAGTCATGCTTTTTAAAGCACAAATGCTCCACCTAACCAATCCAAAATAACCAATTTTTCAAATGATTTGTCAACCACTTCCAGGCGAAAGAAGAGTTCAAGAATCCAAGTCTTTATAAATTCCATTTGGTAATGTTACTGGAGTAGAAAAGATATTTCTAAGGATGAGAACAAGGTGGAAGCTAGAAAGAGACTCTTAACAATATGACTGATGACACACAGATGATATCAACACACTTTATCAGTAACTGCGACTCCATTTATTCATGCCTGATTCTAATCCTACAGATGGAGCCTCTGATTTTTCTCCATAATCTGATTTTAACTAGAAGCTATACGGGAATGAGGGAAAGCTAGACAGAAAAAAAGGGGCTTTACTGAAAGGGACAGACAGAATATAAAACATACAGGATGAATAATGAGTGAGAAAGGGAAAGAGAAAGAAAGAGAGGGGAAATTGCTCATGACCTGATTTTCCAGCATAAGCCAGTTCTGTTGAAGCAGAGCAACAGTCATGCTATGTCCAGGGTGGCCGCTCTGATCTCTACCCCCGTTTCCTAATCTGGTATCAGCCAGGCATCACACACTCAGACTGAGCTTACATTCTGAGTCAGGCCACTTTCTCAGTCTCACCTGAGACAGTCATCTCTAGAAAAACCTGTTGTGCTGCGGTCTCGAATGACACTTTATGATTTTACTTCAAAAAGTACAAACATGCTTAAAAATTCAAAAACAAGCACACTAAGATGCTTAAAAAACATGCCTGATTTAAGCATAGTAATATAATAAATGCACCAAAAAAATCCCCCTGCACTGTTCGTAGCTAGAGTCAGCACAGCATATAAAGAGCAGAAGTGCGCGTGCAGATGAACCTTTATGAAAACAAAGCACATTTGCTTTTTTTTTTTTTAAAGTCATAATTCTGTCAGATGGACAAGGAGCTTAATGTGGTCCACCGCTCTGTGAAACAGCGACAGAGCCACTAAAAGGATAGCGGGTGCTTTCAGCGGGCTGTTATTTGTGTTATTAGGGGCTAATTGCAGTGCAGTTCGATGATGCTGGATAATCTTGGCTAAAGTGCATTAAGAGAGCTGGGCTTAAAGGTGCAGGTTGCTCTTCCACACCATTGACCAACACAGAGAGAAGAGTGTGTGCAAAGTTTTAATTAGCAAAGAGGAGCTAAATCCACTGGAGTTGAGCATCACTACACATGTACAAAAACACTGCAAAACACCGCTAGAATGTGTGGGGAAAAAGCTAATACACTAGGTGTACTCACAAACACTTAAGGTGGGAGAAACTAGTAACAGACAGAAATGTGCTTTAGTTGGGCATATGAGCATGCATTTAAAAGATGTTCCAGAAACAACAATTTAAGAATATCCTGCAATTTTAAACTCAGACTTTTCTCCTTAGAGGAAAAGAGAAGTAATAGAGGAATGTTAATGCTGCTCTTGATTGGTGAAAGTCATTTTCAGCCTTTTCAAAATCTGTAATAAAACTACATTTCCAGCCTCTACGGCTCTGGCTACATGGACCCCAAACAAGTCTTCCAGTGTTTGTGACACTCCGTTTCCCCCTGTGACCCTGACAGAATGGATCAGCCCAACCTTCCTTGAAGGTGAGGCCAGAACCCTGCCCCCCCCCGCCTGTGACATAAGAGGAGTACACTAGCATAGCGTTAGTCGTTTTCTCCATCTCTCTTCCCCCTCTCTCACTTGCTGGTGACAAAGCTGCTGGAACAGACTGAATCACACCATCTGTTTACTGCCATTTTCACTCAGTCAGCCACACACAAACCAAGCACACACATAAAGCCATGTGCATGATATAGTTCATCAGTGAAATCACCATGTGATACACAAAAATAGTACATTTCAATGTCGAAATGTCAGGGCTGAACTATGACCTTGAGAATAGCAATGTTCAGCGCCACTGCCAACAGCAACAAAAAAACATTTGCTGAAGCTGACAATGAGATCGATTCTGGCATCTATGGAGGACATCGTCACATCTGGATCAGCATTTCCACTGCTGCTGTCACTGTGTGTTCACAGCCAAGCTCTTCACCTGGATGCTGCAGGCGTGCATGCGTGCACCCACAGCTTCTTTGTTTAAGGTAATCACATGCTCAGCGTGTGCTATACCTTGAAATAATTGCGCAAATGAGAGGTACGTGTGCGCAAACAGGTATGAAATGGAACGATAATGCACGTATTGCATTTATAATGCGACACGCATGATCCAGACCCAGACACAATTGACCAGGAGCACAAAAGCAGACGTATAGTCTGTCATGCGACACACAGGCGCAGAGTGGGCGGTGCTGATGTATCCGTGCTTGACGAATGATTGCGGGAGGCGGGCCGCAAACACGCATGGCCGTCGCGCCTGCCAAATCGATAGAGATGACCAGTAAGGTGGAGGGATGACGGATGGATGGATGAACGTAGAACGAACAAGACAGAATGAAAGGATAAACGGGGACACTGACGGCGGTGACGCGGGCATGTTGTTGCATGTCTGATCTGCAACACGTCCACCCACGTGAGAGCCAGGGAAAGGCGGGGGAGACCGACCGAAAGAAAGAAACAGAGAATCGAAAGAAAGGAAGGAAGGACATGAGATAGAGGCGGGAGTAAAAGTAAAAGTGATGGAGGATGGGGAGTAGGGGGTGGTCCCATGGGTGTTCCTTGTGCAAACATGATAGACAATGGGACAAGGGCATGTGTGTGTGTGTGTGTGTATATACGGTATGTGTGTGTGTTTGGATTTGAATGCGTATACGTTTGATGAAACTCTCGGTAACAGCCATACGTCACACAAAGACTTCTGTTGTGATGACAGTGATTAAAACGTGCTAAAGGCGGGCCTTTGTTTATCAGCATGCATGAGCGCATCACTACTAGGTGTGTGTGTTTGTGTGTGTGGCATATAATTAATGATTGGTTGTGTTTGGAAGTCACTGTTCTAGTTAGGAGCAGAGTGATAGTGAAGGAACCTCGCTGGACGCTAATGAGGGTTTCAGAGGGACCACTACAACACACACACACCCTAAATTGGGAGTAATGAACAAAGCAGGTGTAATAAGAGTAAAAAAGTATGGATCCCCCCTCCCACTGTATTGCTATTTTGCCCTCCAACTCTCATCGACTGCAAATAATTTATCCTGTACTAGCCAATCCGAACAAAGGCAGTTACCCTCAGTACATACACATATAATTCAAGCCTAATTGGTAATATCCCCACCCCCTAAGGCACAGGACTCTGTAGTGGGGACTCATTCACATCAGTCAATTCCTTTCCCCATCCCACTATTGAATAGGAAACAACATTTCTTTAAAAATACTACAACTGAAGGACTTGCTCCTGCATTCTTCTATAGACGCAATCATTTAAGAATGGATTTTTAACCCATATCTTCATGGTGATCATGCACAAGGAAAAAGACCTGATGTGACTGCACCTCAGGGCATTATTACTGTATCACTGCAGATCTCCCCAGAGCAAGAGAGAGAATAACACAGTCTGACAGGCAGGTACTGCAATACACCTGCATCACACTACAGCTGCCAACTGCGTAGGCATACAAAATGATACAAAAAGATAGTTGAAATTGTGGCTGTGTGGGAGGGGAAAACAAGCATGCACAAAATATCTTATATACAAGAAGGGTGTGAGTGAGAGTGAAACCTGACATGGGCATTCCCAGCTTCTCCCCTAGCGAGGGGACATCCCAGTGCATAGATAAACCGCTGGCGCCCTTTGGTATTTGCATCATCCGCTTTTAAATCTTACTTTAAAGCAGAAACAGAGATGAATAAATAGCATGAGGAATCCCCCAAAATGTGTCGATGCGTGGAAAATACTCAACCGTTCAATCGTGAAATCGAGCGAGCATGTGTGCCTCCTGCTGCCACACTACTGGCCTAAATGAGCCAGAGCATCCTATAGTACACAACTGCTGCATAAGTTCAGACTAAAATTGAAGAACTGAAGAGGGTTGAGTGGGAGTCTGCAGAAAGGCGGCCTACATTCATGTAACACATGCATGTCTCTCTTTAGTGTGTCAGACACACAGACCTCATTTTCCTTCCTCATTGAGGTAGTGACATAAAGAGCACACTCCCACAATTTCTGCTCAAGGTGAACCAAAACTGCAGCTGGGTGCCTCGGGATGTGAAAGCTCAAGAATTCATTCATTAACCTATTGTAGTGCCATTCAAGTCCTCAAACGCAGCACTAAATCACCCGCTTCCATCGTCCTAGATGCTGCTAAAATTTACACATTGCACCTTTAATTTGAACATTTTTAATTTAAAGGTTTTTGTAGACAAAAACTAGATGCAATATTAGTCCTTAAAACTGGATACAATGAAATAAAATGAAATATTGACTGAATAAAAAAAAAAAAATAGGGCCGGGACTCGATAATTTTTTTTTTATCTAATTAATTAGAGGCTTTGTAATTAATTAATCGAAATTAATTGCATTTTAAATCGCATATAAATGTTTGACCTGAGAACAGTGAGAAGTAAGTTTTTTCATATGGATTTTTAGTATACCTTTGAATAATGACTGAATACATAAGCTTAAGCAACAAAATATTGTTTTTTTTTTTTTCAACCGAGTCCAACAGACCAATATTGTGCCATGCGTGATTTCACATTGAGCCGTATATACTACACACGGCCGTTGTTCACTGACGAGCTGCGCAGAACCATGTTCATTATCAGCGTGGATTTGTGCAGCTCGTCAGT
>JAUMHP010000080.1:7284618-7313011 GCA_032361065.1 Enteromius trimaculatus
AAGAAAAATACAGGTTGGTCAATAATATGTTCTAAGTAGCTGAAAAAAGCACAAATATCAGAGCATGTCCAAACATCAAGGGCAACAAGGGCCCCAAAATCACCTCAGAGGGTTAACACACTGAGATGGTGATCGTGAATGGTTCTTGCCCACACTGTGAGCACATGTCCAGGGGTTATCATCTTCTTCGACTGATGAAGACACTAAGCAGGTCCCCACTGTGGCAGCTGCTCAGTCAGAATCAGAGGCTAAGTTGAGCCATGCTCCTTCGGGCCGCCAAGAGCATCAGGCTGGAGGTGAATTCCCCACCTTCTTCCAACCTTGTGAACGACGCACTGCTTCCAGTAGCCTGTCTCTACTTCGGGACGCTCCGCTTCCCGGGTTGAGTCACCCTTCTTCCCCTGGCTACTCCACCACAGGGAAGGTTGGTGACCATTCCGTTGATCCTGCTTTTACGCAGGGTGTGGATTTGGCTAGCGCTACCCAGTCCGTTTCAGTGATTGATACAGATGGTTCGACTCTGCATACTACACCTGCCCACTGGGATAACAATTCATCTGTCCTGCATGCAGAGATTATGGTCATCTTGGCAAGGGATATAATAGAGGCTGTTCCTCCAGCAAAGATGAAAAAGTGATTTTACAGTCCTTATTTCATCATTCCCCTAGAAGACGGAGCTCCCTGCAGGTGCATTTTCAGATTTTTAAAAAAACATTTAAAAGCTCTAAGGGATGTTTCCCAAAGATGTTGATAGCCATCTGTTTCCCGAAAGCATGGCTCAAACAAACATTCACAAACAGCATCACAAACTTATGTAGTTCAAATTACAGCTCTCAACCTGTGGTTAAATCATTGCTTCTCGTTATTATGCTTTTGGGGCTTCCATTCTATGCAAATATAAATGCATTTTAATCTGTGTGTTCATTAACAGCGTGGATTTGCTCAGCTCGTCAGTGAACAACGGTCGTGTGTAGTATATATGGCTCAATGTGAAATCACGCACCTGATGGCATTTACCGCTGATTACAGGACCGGGTTTACTGACAAAACGAGCAAACATATTGGCTGATCTGGATCGGTGCATCCCTACTTTCAAGTACATTCAGAACATTAGAAACACTAGTTGGTGCTCCAGTATAATCGGTCCGCCGAAACTCATCCAGTGATAAACGTTCCGCGGGGCAAAAATAAGCATGATTAAAATGCGTTAAAAAAAATTTAACGCGTTATTTTTGTTTAATTAATTAATCTAAAGTAACGTGTTAAAGTCCCGGCCCTAAAAAAAATTCAATATATATATATTTTTTTAAATAAACCGGAGGCTCTTTCTGTTTATCCAAACAATGAAGACTTTTCAGAAAGCCACTTGACAGTTGTTGTTTTTTTTTTTTTAATTACACATTTAAGATGTGTTATGACTTGTGTGCCTAAAAGTTCTCATTCCTAAGGTCACATGCTTAGAGATTCAAGATCCAAATTTACAGATAAAATGACGTGTTGATTTTACTGTCTAGAGTTCCGGATTCTTTGTGCAATCAAGACATCACAAGATAGAAAAAAGCAACGTCAAGGGGAGATACAAAAATGCACGCTCTAGAACAAAACAAAACATGATTTTGTAAATGACACACTGACGAATGAAAATAAGCATCTACACTACAAAATAACAACACTAACAAAACCAGTCTGCCAAACCCGTTCTCGTTCTCTGCACCATCCAATAAACCAGCCTTGTTAAAAATGACCTTTACAATCCGCTTCCATATCTCACCCTCACCCAATCAGATTGCAGCTCTGATCACAAAGAGAAAAAGCTGACTAGGCCAGGACCCCTCCATTACCTGCCAACCTACATAAAGAGAGAACCAGTACAAAGGGTTTTCACATGACTTTACTCATGCCCGCCTTTCATCACTGGACAGCTGACCGAAAGGAAATAACACAAGAGAAAAAAGTGAAAACAGTTAAAAGGCAAAAGATGAAAGGAAAAACAATGAACTGTCAGTGCATTCCCCTCCACTCTCAACCATATGTGCTCATTTCCCACACACTCATAATTCAGCTCGCTTCTGTAGAGTTTTGATTGGGAATAGAAAAATCAATAATCAGCTGACCAGTAGCTGTGGTTCTGCCATCTTATCTCCCATTCCTTTCCCCTCCACAGAGTTGCAGCATCCCCACCCAGGCCCAAGAGAGGGCAGGTACTAAAAACAGCCCTATCTGGACCCAAGGGAGTCAGCAGATTTGGCCATGCAAAACACTCTCTTTCATCAGTAGCATCCACTTTTCCTGGACTATTACAGTCTGTCAAAAGCAACAGAAAACAGAAAAATGACAACAGAATTCTTAACAGGATAGACTACCCAAAAATGTACATTTCTGTCATGTGCTAACCCTCATGTTGTTCCAAACCTATAAAATAAAAACAAGATATTTTCAGTGAAACCTGAGAGTTTTCAGTAGCTCAACTGAACGTACAAGCAACAAAAACTTCCTTAAGATGCTTATTCTTCAGGATTCTGGTGGATTCAATTCATAACAGCTTTATGACCTTTTTGGATGTTCAAGCTAGATTTTGGTTATCTGGACTTTCAATGAAGGCACAGAAACCTCTCGGGTTTCGTTAAACAGATCTTCATAAGTGTTTTGAAGATTCACAGTCTTACAGGTTGTTTTGTTGAGTCCTTTAAAGAGACATTTTCTAAATAAAGACTGGCCAAGGGTGGTTTAAATGCAATGAACCGACATCTTCTGATCAAACAGGACAATTTGAGATGGAAATAATTCAGAACGATACACCTGAACAGGTTACATACATAGAGGCTGCTTGCAATCAAACTGAAGAAAGCTAACATGGCAGAAAAAAAAAAAGAAAGTACAATCCACTCACCCATCCTCCTTGGCTCTGGATCCAGGGCTGGATTTTGTTGTCTAGGTAGACGGTCATCCAATCTGCGATGCTTCCCACTAGTGGGCTCATCTCTTTCTCCACGCACTCAACACAGAGAGCCCCTCCGAAGGCAAACAGTCCCACGATGCGCCCCCAGTTGACACCGTCACGGAACACCTCATCCATCACGCTCTCAAAGCTCTGGTACGCCGTGGCAGGTGTGATGTGGAGTTGCGAGGACAGGTCGTTAAATGCTTGGGAATAACGGAGCTCAAACTCGTTGGCAGAATCGCGAAGCGCGTCCTTTACTGCATCCAGACCCCCAGTCCCGTTTGTCTGACGCTGGGGGGTTGAAGCGGGGGACCTTGGTGGGGTCCCAGTACTTGTTCCGTTCAGGGAGCCATTAACGAGGGTCGTTGTTCCTGCTGCCTCCTCCTCGTCATTCCCTTCCGCCGCATCAGTCCGATTTGTGTCTTCTGTAAATTCAATGTGATTGTAGGGGTAGTTCCTCTGTGAGAGTTTATATTTAATAAAAAATAACACCAGTTCTTTGTTAAGTTCTCGGTAAGACATAATTCACGTCGTTTCTTGTCGTTCTCCGATGTCTGGATATCCACTCCCTCGTTCTTAGAACACTGTGCACACCCTTGCGTCCTTCTCAGGCTTCTGCCGACGCTCAGGGATGGTGCAATGGCTCATACCCTGTGGTAAGACAACAGTGCAATGAATTGATCCGTAAATACGCAATCATTTTCACAAACAGGGAGAGGAGGGGGTCAGGGTGAAACTTTGGAAGAGGTTAAGGGGCAATGAAGATAAACAGGGTTTTTTTCACCCTCTAAAGCCCTCTTACTTAACGGAGAGGCTTGATCAAAGGAACAGATGGTAGCCTCTCATCACCTGCCTCCTATGAAAAACCTGGACAATGTCCTCTCTCCCCCTGTCCAAGACATGGCTAAATGTACACTGACCTTGACATGAGTGAATTTTAAGCAGCAGGGGGCAAGAACAGCCAGCGTGGCTAGAATTAAGATTCCCTCATTTCAACAAATCTATAACGGACCTCAACAGAAGATCCAGCCAAGAGTCACAGACAAAAGATACCCAAGTGCTCCGTGGCACTGTTTTGTCAACTCAAGTACAATCTTAATGTATAATCTTTGCTAAACAGAATTGACTGATATTTATTAATCTATGGATTCATTTATAATTAAATACGTGTTATTACAGATCAAATCTATACAATGTTTTGGAATTATAACGTCTGAATCAGAGAACAGACAATCTGGATAGACACATCTAGGAAAGAGAATTTAAATAACCTTATTATTAAACAGATAAAGTAACTTTTTTGCTGATTTCGTCTTTTTGACGACATCGAGAGCGCGGGGTGTTCGCGCGGTGATCGCTCCTAGGAAAAGCGAGAGAGTTCTCAGGAAACACTGGATCAGCCAAACACGTGCTGACAACAACGAGGCTCGGAGCACAACACATGGCCATTTCAGAGGCTACTCTTTTTGTCACCGAAAAACTACGACAAAAATTTACTTTGTTACTTAAGAATTGACATTCTATGCCCGAATACACATTGTTATCCTCTAAAATACGAGTACCATCCTTTATTCTACATGTAATAATACATAACATTTACATATATAGCACATGATGTGGTCGCACGTATTGACTCCCTGTATTGATCAGCGGACACGCTCAATGAGTGAATTATTTAAGTTTCTAATAAGGAGACACTCGGTGTGTTTACAAACAGAACAGCGCGTGTGAATACCTCCCAGACAAAGCTATTCAGTGTTTTATGTTATACATACAAGAAACGTTTACACACCGTATTGTTCAAAATGCAGATTTGCATTTAGACCAAAGGTTTTATCGACCAACTTGTTAGAAAATTACCCAAGACAAAGTCTAACGTCAACATTTTTATCTAAGCTTATTGACAACAATTGAGATAATGACAGACAACACGGAGAGTTAAAGAGCACTTGGCTTACCATAACACAGTCAGCTCACTCGTAGATTAAATCAACCAAGCAAACAGCTCCAGTTTATGTGAATGTTAGTTATAGATTAGGCGGCAATTTCTAACAGAAACTGCGGCAGATCAAAGTTATAATACTGCGTGTGAGAGAGAGGAAAAACGAGCAAGCTCTAGATATTTCTCTTTAAAGCAGACCTCCCCTCTCTGTGATAGGATGTGATCACCTATATGACGCTCACCGCTGCCTACCCAACCATTACGTAATAAAGGCTCCGTTCTAGGGCCCACGACAGAGGCCGAGCGGAAACAAGCAGTCAGTTCTGTCGGGCAAGACGTATCGCTTTCACAGAAGCGACCGCACAGAATTACTTCATTCCGAGAAAACCAACACACAAGGACCAAATTCATAATTATCAGTCATATATTTCCGCTGAGCACAAGCAGAGGGCGAGAGCTCTCCAAATGTCGCCCTGTCTAATGCTGAGGAGAAACACTGGCTGAAATTATTATTACAGCATTTTTTAATCTTTTCACGGGTCAACTAGCATACATGAATTACGCATGTAAGTAAAAAGCAAACACCTCTTTATGTTTTATTCACTAATACATAGTAATGCATTTCTGCACGCAAGCACCATATGCAAGCAGGAGAGCAAATTAATAAAAAGCCCGATGTAATTGATGGTTCCCGCTGGCCAAGAATGCATTTCCTGTAAAATCCAAGCCAACTACGTCAATCTTTCCCCCTTCGGCTAGTTAGCCGTGCTAGCTAGCGTCATGGAAGATGTCTGTCTGTACAGGGAAACGAGAAATATTTTGGAAGCGGGTGGAAAAGATAAAGCTCCCGTTTAAAAACGCATCGCAGAGCTTTGGTACTTACTCAGATATTTGGAAAGGAAAATTCACGATCTCCCGCATGATCGGTGTCGGCGTGTTTCTCCTCGACCAGAGCGCAGTCGGTGTAGAGCCGCTGTCAGCAGAGCCTCGGTGCTCTGAGCATTCAGCGGCGCTGGCTCAGTTCCGCCCCTTCAGAGCTCGTCTTCAACTAAGGGCCTATTCATATATTACTGCACATACATCAGATGTGGACTGAGTATGCTGGCTTACGGTGTAGCCAACGTTACTTTCTGTTTCAAAAAGCAGAATTCCGTTATGTTTTAAAACGCTGAGACGCGTCACTCAGTGTAACTTAACTGCTACTACGACTAAATCTTAACGAACTCGCAACTTTTACATATTATGTGCCTTTAAATGACTTAAGTTAGTAGTTTTGTTCGTGTAACTACATATATTTGGAAATGTATACTTAACGGACGTTATGAATGTACATTTTAAATGAGCGTAAACGGTTAGAGCTCACTAAACAAAGAGTGTCAGAATTACTATGGTAACCTTTGTTACCCCAAAACGCGCGCGATGCGTCTACTGTGACAGCGACACCCTGTGGCGCATGTAAATATGCGACTGCAAATCTTCGCTTTATTAATAAAATTTAAATGCTTAATTTTATATGCTGGTGTGTGATTAAGCGTTTTTAAGGACTCAGGACTCCAATATTCTGTCAAACTAGAGTCCCCTGAGAACAAACATTACTACATTTTATGACTAAGTTAGAAATTCGATAAAGGGAAATACAAATGGACTTGGTTCCCCTCATTATAACATTACGGAAGCAACAACATGTACAGGTAGGAGAAAATTCAATGGTTCAGAATTCAAACTTTATTGATTACTTCACCAAATGCTTGTAGGATTACATCACAATATGTATAGTCGACCATTATTCTGTGTATTTTACATGAAAACTTTACACATTGTATTTCTTCATATACTATATATATTTATATTTCCCAGTCTCAAGGGAGGCAAAGTAGACATCCATAGTTGCAAGGGAAGGAATGCTTTTCAGAAAATATTTAAATGCACTTCAAGAATGAAATACATACTTAATGAAAATGAATTGGGAGTTGAATCTGCACTGGTAATACACTATTAAGTCATATGCTGCAGGGGTTTAATGAAGATATACCTGGATTATACGGTACATTTGTATTCCTGTATTTCCCCCATTTCCCAATTGTTTTATGGTAATGCGACTGGCATCCAGGATGTAAACTAGCTGATTCAGTCTAACTCCAAATCAAGAGCGAACAGCACTTGCAAAAAAAAACAAAAAAACAAAACATATATATATATATATATCTTAAGAAAACTTTACTGCACTAAAATTAAATATTCATTGGATGTCTTAAGATTTCAAATGATAAATATATTAAAAAGAAAAAACACCTTCAAAAAACAGTATTGATAAATTTGAATCTGATGGAAACCAAATGAGCATGATCTGTGACGTGTAAGGAATTGTAGTGTGGGCCTGGTCTTGATTAGCAAGCGTAAGCATTGACACATGTAAAATAAACACCAAATGCAATGAAAGCAGCCGTTACATTCTTAAGACAAATTGGAGTTTAGTGTGAACACATCAAAACCAAATTTAAGTCCCTTAACCCAAACTAAAAGCATTGAAATGCAAAAACCTCTGTGGGTTGCTTGAATGAATTTAAATCAGAGATGATTATTTAATTGTACGATGAATCAATAAAGGACAATGATAACGGGCCATTGTTGAACCTTAAATCATGAACAAAACCATTATTCACTGGCACAAACTCATTGCACATCGGGTGTCTTTTACAAGCTCTTAATAACAGGGGGATGATCTCATTTCTGTAGCTTTCGTTAGCCTTTAAAATGGACAACAATTTACAGATAGGATGAAAGCCAAAACAATGAAATCAACAGACGATCAGAAACCAGATATACAGATGTACTGGTAATAAATTATTTTCAGAGCCATCCTGAAGAAAGTAAAAATAAACAAATATGACTCATGACTCTAACAACACAGACGAATGACACAGCAGAAGCGTCACCCTGCTGGGTCACAGTGCTGTTCTCTCATAGGGGAGCGACTGACGGCGGTGAGTCAGAACTGGCAGGCGAAAGTATGGGACAGTCACACACAGTCATTCTGCGTTCCTCTACAGTCCTTCAAATCACAGCAGAGGCCTATACACGAAGACCATCCATTCACTTTACAGCCCCGCTTTCTCCCCAGTTCATCTCCGAGCTGTGTTCCCAGTTCTGATACGCGTTATGATGAGGGTGAAGGCTGCGCTCTGCCCAATTCAGGAGCGGCAATGTGGAAGACTGAACCGATGCGAAGGAAAAATCGCCGCAAAGCAGCGCGAAGCTCCGGAATGAGGTCGAACTGCATCATCTCACACAGATGGTGGTAGTAGCAGGAGGCATGAGGCTTGAACTGAAATAGAGATGACAATGTTAGACATTCTTGTCTGACAATGTATTTTATATTGTTTTATTTGAAATGTAATTACATTTCATTTAAAAATGTTAAGAGAGTTCATCCAAATTTTAAATCACCCCATGATTTACTCACCCTCGAGCCACCCTAGGTTTATGAGATTTTCTTCTTTCAGATGAATATAATCAGAGTTACCTGAAAAAATGTCCTGGCTCTTCCAAGCTTTATAATGGCAGTTGAGATTTTGAAGTCCAAAATAATGCACCCATCCATCATAAAACACTCCTTACGCTGCAGGGGGTTTATACAAGGGAATCGATGCATGTGTGTATTTGAACCGTTAGAAGTTATGCATAGCCAGACCTTCAGACCGACAGCAGAAGGGAAGCTTGGCTGCTTTGAATAGAAAGTGTCATGTTTATGTATGTGGACATGTCTCCACAGTAACAGACCAGCGCGTAAAGCTTTCTATTCCACGGACTTTAGATATTTCAACTACTGTTCACGAGTTTGCTCTTCCTTATGATAATAATTTAGTATATTTAAAGTGCTGTCCAGGGAGCGAGCCGGGATATCGGCAAATGCCAAGCCCTAGAAGATGGAGCCCTTGGGGGTAGAACTCTAACCAGGGCTGAGCTCGATGTCCGGCTTGACTCCTGCTCGCCCCCTGGAGGACTAAGTGAATATCGGAGGAGAAGGGGTGGAGGAGGGATGCGTAGCGAGATGAAGATGGGAGGAAGCGGCCTATTTAAGGGGAAGGCTTATGAATTTGATTGGCTGAGACTGATTAGGGGATTGGAAACAGCTGTAACTAATCATTACGTCAGAGCTTTTACATGCCAGGAGCAGTGGAATGGGGCATCTACTAAAAGTATCTGTTAAAGAACGCAACACACACATCTCCTGAAAATCCTGCAAGATTCAATCAATCCAATGATGACTTTGAAACTTCCAAAAATGTTTTCAATTTTGTGTGCAATATGCATCAGAAGTTCAGCCAAGCATCCGTGGACAAGGCTTCTGAGTCTAAGACTAAACCAAGTTTTATTCGCTTGGCTTCTATTAAAATCCTCATTTTGTATTTCTAATTCATAGCCAGTGTTTTGATTTGCTCTTTCCTCTACACTTCTCCTACATCCTCTGCTGTAACACCTCTCTCTCCTGAACATGAGTGTAACAGTTTAGCTAAAACTACGATTTATGAAGTTTTGAATATGGATATAAAAACACATCGATTTGCTTCAGAAGGCCATTATTAACTGCCAGGAGTGGTGTGATGCACCTTTTATGATGGATGCAATTTTTTGGGCTTTAAAATTTTGACCACTATTCACTCTCATCATTAAGCTCGGAAGAGACACATTTTTTACAAATATAACTCAATATAACAATTGTTTTTCATTTAAGTCTTTTTGTTTGGGGTTTTCTCAAATAGAGCTTTGAGCAGAGTGTCAATCTGGAGTGGAATGCCCCTGGGAAAACCTGACATTATCAGAACCTTGATGAATGGAAACGTGTATTTTAGTTATGAACAAGGAAAATCCCCAGGGCTGCCAGTAGATTGTCTGCGTAATAGCGCAGGTTTATTTTACATATAAAGGTCATCACACTGACAAGCTGGTGTTTCAGCGGGGAGCTTCCTGTAATAAAAGCCTTTACTCAGACCTCTAAAGCATAAGAGAGATATCCAAAACAAGTCTCTCCTACAGGAAATAACACCCATTTGCTAATTATCAGCCTCACCTGTAAGGACACTATTTTTGCTTTGTTTTTCTTGCTCTTAATGTGGAACGTCAATATTTTACAAAAAACAAACTTGGACTAGTGGCTGAACCCAGCTGGATGTCTTACAGACTCAAAGGGTTAGTTCATCCAAAAATAATAAGTCATTATTTACTGTTGATCCACTGATGTCACATGGACTGTTTTACCAGTGGTGACTGTTTTTCACCATGTTTCTGGATCTGGGATCGTTTCGGGTTATATTACTGTCTATGGAGGGTCAGATGGCTCTCTGATATCATTAAAAATATCTTCATTTGTGTTCCGAAGATAAACAAAGGTCTTATGGGTTTGGAATGACATGCGGGTAATTAATGACAGAATTGTCTTTATCAGCATGTAAAGTTGGCCACTGTCTTTAAAAATCTGATCAAGTTGTTATCAGTCTTGCTTATTTAACATCATACATAGACTCAACATGGTGCCAAAAAAAAAAAAAAAAAAAAAAATTCATGGCTGATAAGAATATGTATTGGCTGTTGAGGCAGAAAGTTAATTTTGGGCGCTGCATCATGTTCTGGTTCAGTGAGAGGGTGTGTTTGTTTGTGCTTGTAATTACTTTGTCATCAGGCAGTCTGAGTGTCCGAGTGAGGAGCAGCAGGAGGAGACTCGTCCAGGCTTCCCGATGGCTCTCTGAGGTAAGACTGATGAAGTAAGCCAGGGCTTCACTACACACCCTAAATCAAACACACAAACATATATTGTTACCGTCCCAATACCTTTCCGCATAGCATGTGTAAAAATCAGAACTTGATTATATGACTCATACCTTAATGTTTCACGTAAACCACTTCTTAATGCTTTGTTTTTAAGAGTCATACAACCGATCTGATTATTACACATCCAGCAATAACTGCAGTGTCTATATTTTAATAATACAAAATAAAAATGAATCAATAATGAATCAACTTGAGTGCAATTTCTTCCAACAATAGGTGCATCTGAACACGTAGCACAGATGGTATTGTATAGAAGCAGCCGTCTTTGTGTTAAGCTTGGTGAGCGAGCGTGATTAATGAATGAGGCAGATGACTGCACTCACTGCAGCAGGCGTGTCTGGATGTCTGGCCAGGAGTCTTGCAGCTGCGTGTCAGAGTACATGCGAAAGAGGATCCTCAGACTGCAGGCCAGACTGCTGGTCTCTTGCTTCAGAAGATTCGGTTTTGACTTCCCCTTAAAGCCTACATGCAAGATTAATAAAAGACACGCACAATAAAAAAGACAGTCTCCTATAAATGACAGCATAACCACAACCCAGACGAGGGAATAAAAGAGTGCCGACCTGCTCTCCAGAGAGCTGTCCTCTGCTCATTGTTGGAGTTGAAGTCCTTGGCAAAGCTGTGAGACTGAAGGAGGCAGTCAAGCAGTTTGAAGAGGTGCTGTGATGACAGGTGTCTGTACATGCCCTGATCGGCCTCTGTCTCTCCTTCTTCTGCTTGCTCAAGTGCATCCCGCTAATGGGAAGCAGACCAGAACAAAAGACACTTAAATTTAGCACGCTTCAACTAAGCCATGATATTAACACTATAAAAGGTTGCATCCTTAATGTTATTAGTTTTAAAGTTTGCGTGAACACACCTGAGCAGCCGCCATGTTTTCAGCATCCTCCCTCTTGCTGGTCGCTGGGTAAAATACAATGTTGTCTATGGTCTGAATCAACTCAAGCTGTACGACGCACTTTATAAGCAGCCCGGCAAACAGCCTGTGGTCTGAGACCCCTACAACAGAGTAAGAGAGTGACATGTTAAAAGTTCACAGAAGAAAGCTGAGGTGTAAAGTGGTACAAGGATTGGGCAACAAGGTTGTCCAGTGTTGTTTTATTTCAGAGGAGCCTCCCATTCAATCTGCAATTTCTTTGTTCCAGTACGCTTTAAAATGGACAAAGTCACATTCATATTATTTTCCCTTATTCAATGAGCAGTTTCACATGGATAAATGTCAACAATAGGGAACAAAAGTCAGTCAAGTTTTCCATTTCATGCCAACTTTAAAAGAGGAAGAGGTCATATTGTTCAAACAGAATGTAGCTGTTGGTGGAAACTGTTACGTGGCTACAGCAGCTTATCAGACTTCTTTATATTTTGGACAAAGTAATCGAGCTGTGTAGGATGAGGTTAGGTTTGAAACTCGCAGAGTCAACCCTATTGAAACTTCAAAGGGTTTTTTTTTTGCATTGTGGTAATGGAATCAAATTTTACTTTTTACAATGTTTTAGAGTGAATATGATGTATTTTATGCTCACCAAGGATGCATTTATTTGGTTAAACAGTAAACGCAGTAACATTGTGTAATGTTTATATTTTAAAATAACTGATTTATATTTGCGTATATTTTAAAACAGAACTTATTCTTTCTGCATCAGCATGAATTTTCATTTCTCCAGTCAAAAACATTTCAACATTAAGTGCCCCATAATGCCAATTCCAATATTGCTTTTAATTGCAGCATGTATTGTAGCTGTATGTGAATGATCTGCAAAGCTGTAAATCCAAAAATGCACATATAAAGATAAATAAAGAACCGATTCTATACAGCCTAAACAAGTCATTATCCAAATCCCACTTTTGTGACACGTAACACATTCGCATAATTCCCACCTATGTACTATGTTACCTGACCGTGAACAACTTGACCCCGCCCACAAGCACGTCATTTTACTGACAACTGCTGTACACGGTAGACCAGTCACAACAGACTGAGCCATCTGACCAATCAGTGCAGAGTATGCTCACAGAAAGGAGGGGTTTAGAGAGTGAATCTTAGAACTGCTTTGAACGAATGATGAAGTAGAAAACTGTTGTAACAAAGTGTTCTGCATTGCAGCTATACGTACTGGTTTGGGATTTTCCTTTCCATGTGTCATCACTGGCATTTGACATCTGACTATGTCCTCTCTCTGAAAGAGTCCTTTCAAAGCTGCTCTGTGACTGAGAATCAAACTCAACGTCCTAAAACACAGACAAACACACACACACACGCATATGAAAATCAGAGTCTAATATGAAAATGTCCACTATAAATAGCAAGCAAAGCATGGTGGGTGTGTCGTAGTGTTAGCAGAGCATAGGGCACAACGCATGAGAGAAAGAAGGCTTGATTGTGGCTTATTATTTGTGTGTGTGTTTGCAATATTTATTTATGTTATTGTGATCTCACCATGTGTTTCCCTTCTCCCACCTCCTCTTCCTGTCCAGCTGGTCGCCATGTCAGCAAGCTGTTAAGAGCAAAATCAGAACCAAACTGAGAGAGCATTTCATAAGCAGCGCCTGAACAGCCTGTTCAAACACACCGATTTCAATATTAGCGGAAATACATAATATGTGACCCTGGACCACATAAGTGTCACAGTAAGCTGAACAAATAAGGTTTCCATTGATGTATGGTTTGTTAGGATAAGACAATATTTGGCTGAGATACAACTGAGGGTGCGAATAAATCTAAATAGTAAGAAACAAACTGAGAAAAGTCTTTAAAGTTGTCTAAATTAAGTTCTCAGCCATGTATATTACTGATTTTGATATCTTTGTGGAAAATGATCTTTACTTAATATCCTAATGAATGTTGGCATAAAAGAAAACTGGATACTTTTGACCCATACAATGTGTTTTTGGCTATTGCTACAAATATCGCCCAGCGACTAAAGACTGGTTTTGTGGTCCAGGGTCACATATATGATATAAAGGATGTGCGATTTTAATTTCAGTTAATTAGCATATCAAGTCATTTATTGAATTGTTTTTGTTTATTTGATTTTTTTATTTAGAGATCGATGGACAGCTCATCAAAACACATCCAGAAGGACGGCCGTTAAGTGTCATTAAAACAGATGGTGGTGTGCAAGAGTGTCATACGCATGAGGGCTGGTGGTCTGGAAGATATCCAGCATGCAGGCACATGTGACGTCCCACACGTCCGGACTGAACTTCTCCCCGTTCAGGATCACCAGGTTCTCCAGACAGTTTGTGCCTGAGCGCGCCAGCTGCTCATTATCTGAGAACAGAGGCGGAGCTGTGAGTGTAACACACTAACACTTTCCCTGTATTACCACACCCTGCTGATTTAAAACACTACCACCCACAGGGCCAACATGTTTCTCCAAATGTGACATGTGTGGGCGTCACATTTGAAATGTCCATCTGGAATGAAGTCCAGTGAGTAGCAGGACAGCGTCTTAAAATTCCTAAACTCTCCCTCATGATTAGCGCAACAGATGAGCAAAATCCCTACCTTGCTTCACACACCACTGCAGCTGTGCAAAAACATCGGCCAGCAGGACCTCGCTGAGAGGCTCGTAGAATTGCGTGAACACGTCACAGATAGCGTAGAGGGCGTGGTTACAAGTCGTGGTCATCCACTCTGTTTTCTACGTACACACACATGCATGCATACATTTAGAAAATATATACTAAATGTATATCTATTTACATTTATTATTATATATCTATATATTATATACGTTAGTGAAGCCTCTTTGATTACTTCAGATCAGAGTTCAAAGGTTGCATGGACAATATCAGTGATGTAAAACTATGTCCTGCTACTAATGGGAAAAAAGTGGGCTGTTATTGGACAAGCTGAATTTTTTTTTGAATACATTTTGGCTACTGTCACATTAATACAATGTAGTAGGTTAGCAGCGTTGCTTTGTAGTATTACTTTAAAAGTTGTGACTGATACTCACTTCAGTTTGCTGCTCAGGGAGCTTCATGTTGTCAAATATTCGGAAGATGATCCGAAATAGGTCATGCCACCAGTGCTTCTCAAAGGTGTGTCCGTAACTCTTCATGATCTCAAACATGACAGTCAGACCCCTGCATGACACAAACCCTCTTAGAATAAACTCCAGACATCCACATTAGTTTCTTAGAACGGAAATGAAGATGGGGACCCACCTGGTCCTGACGTCTAGTTTGCAGCGGTTGATGATGCAGGACAGCTCAAACAGGATGGGGAACCAGCCTCGCACCCAAACGCGGTCACCAGGGGCCACATTCATGTCATCACTAGTATATTCCCTCAGTGCCTAGAAAGGAGAAGAGTAACTTAAATGTAATTTTTGAAGCTCTGTCATCATTGGTAACAAAGGCTGAGGTGACAGCACTTACCTGAGGCCTGTCAGACACGTATTTAGCGCAGTGGCGGATGAGGCGAATGGCTTCCATACTGGTGTCAGGAAATGCAGCGTTACACACAAACTCTGACAAACACTTCACCGCGTCCTGGAAAGAGTCGATGGCTGCGGCAAAATGCTGCTGAAATGTATTCACTGTGAGGAAACAATGGATAGACATGAGAACGATGTTCTGATTTTAAATGCTCAAAAATCTTCTGTCTTGTGTGATTTTTAGGGTACTTACTAACAATGTGTCCTGTGGTTTGAAATGCGAGGTCTACAATGTTCTCATCATGGTCTGATGCTGCTTGATGGAACACAGAGAAGATGTTCTTCCAGCCAGAGCGAATATTAGCAGCCTGGGAGTTGACCATCTGGGCCACACACCGTATCACCATGTCCCGGATAGTGGGCGACCTTTAAAATACATGAAGGTGTTTTAGAAGTTAACTGAAATGCATGGCTTCACATACAAAAATAAAAACAAAATAATGACCTCTGATACGTTTCCTGAAAACTACACCCATCAGACAAACTGATAGTTCTGCCCCAAACGTGCTTTTGAATGAGCTAATGTTGCTGGTTTTGATGGAACTAGAGAGCGCATGATTAATCAAAATAAAATGAAATTATAACATTTATTTATTTATATTTATTTGAAAGGCGTAAGCTATGATATAATTACAAATATTAATTAAAAGTTTGATGGTTTAACATTTGAAAATGAATTTTATTAATTTAAAAAAATAAAATATTGAATATTCAAGAAGTTCATAAAATTTTAAAATGTTTTATAAAGAACATCAAATAATAATTTTATATTGGTTTTAATGTGAATCTAATATTGTAATATAATTCCATTTTTTTATATTCATGTTTTCATTTACAGTGAAATATTAAGCAAAAATATTTTTAGTTTTTGTTTTGTAATTGTTATATTTCTATTTAATAATTACTATATTTTGGGCCATATTATTATTATTACTATTATTATTATTATTACAACACAGAAATATTGATACTGATACATTATTACTATCATTATTAGACAGCAGTAATGATATATAACAACAACATTTTGGCCAAACATTCACAATCTACAACAGCAAACATGTCATTTTTCTTTGTAATTGCATTTTTAAATCATAACCTTAACTTTTATCAGGAGATAGTCAATTCGTAATAATCCCCCCCAAATCATGCAACTCCAGTAATTTTTGGGGGAAAACAACCTGTAAAAGGCTTACTTATGGTTCTTTTTTCATAGTAAGCTGAGATAACAAAATACTTTACCACTGAATATTACACGATTTACCGTAAGTGTTTAAAGTTGTTTCATGTTTCATCAGATTGCATCATTTCTTTATCTCTCTAACCATTTACATTTGTAGCTCCCCTCTACTCACCGGTTCTTTTTCATGATGTGTTCAAATGGCCTTAAAAAGTCTTTCTGGAAGCGGAAATTGGCCAGCTCTCCTTTCTCCAGAAACTTCATCGAGAGTTGTCTCAGGGAGTCCACAGCAAAGATGGCCACATCCTCATTAGGATTACAACCCACCTGCCGAATCAGAAATTAAACAATTAGACAGCTGTTTTACAGATTTATTAAGTCCGTAAAACACATTTCACCAGCAGCTTGAAGGTGCGGTCACATTAGCAAAGTTTGACTCCACCTTTAGATAAAGGCTTCAGACCTTGTTGAAGTGATCTCCGATGACCTGCCAAATGCGTGACCACTGCAAACGGATGCGGTTCATGTTGTAATATGAGATCTCCACTATCTTCTGCAGACTGAACATGCGTGGCTGGTGAGCAGAAGCCAGCTCGTCCATGGACACCGCACAGAGCCAACGCACAAAGTCCACTGGAGATGGAGCAGAGTTCACAATGAACACAAATCTCAGACAGATATTGCCCCAAATACATTATCTACACATGTACTGTCTACTGGCAGAACACATCTGTTTAGAACAGAACAGAATATCTAAATATATATAAATAAAGCATATATAAATCAATGTGGATTTGGAAGAGTGAGTCAGTCCAGAGAGCCATTTTGTGTGTAAGCCGCCTATTGTTTAGAACACATAAAATAACCAAATAAAATGTGTCCACCCAAACTGTCTGACACAGATCATTTTCTGCCATTCATACAACCAAAACATGTAGCAATTTATATAGAAATTTTACAGGAAAAGTAGTAATTAATAGCTTTAATAGCTCATATTGCCAACATTGTGAGTTGTGGTCTCTTTGCATATTCTTACATCACTTCTAAAACAAAAAGACCAATTGCCTTTCATCAAAAAGAAGCTCCAGTTAAAAGTAAAAAAAAAGTTAAAAGCCACTTAAAAAAAATTCTTAAAGGTCAACAGGAAAATAAAACTGACAGGTTTAAATTTCTTAATGGAATATTGCCGTTTTTATCATAAATGATCTACTAAATTATATATATTTATTTATTTTACCTACATAACCTTTAATAATTAAGGAAAACAAAACCTGTCAACAAATCAGTTGAATCAGAAGATTTGACAATTTCAGTTTCCAGGTGATTTGAACCTTCCGGAATAAGCTTACCAGCTTGGTTGCCAGGTTTGTGTAAAAAAACAAAACAAAACTAGCCCTAGCTAATCAAAACAATAAAAAATAAAATCACATATACAAATCATACAACCACTCCCATACCTAAAATACACGTGTTATAGTGACTATTACAGTGCATTACAATCATTAAACAATTATTTTTTACGTCAGAAGTCACTATATAGTAGTCATCAAACACTCATCTCTTTTCATAAAGGTTTTCAAAATTCCCTAATATAGCATGGTTTTATGATTAGTTGAATGTAAAATAAATACAACCATTTCTGTCAAATAAAAAATAACCGTGGCCTGTTTAACATAAATCCAGAAGAAATACAGACAGAACAACCCACACTTTCTTATGATGTAATAGACCAAATAAATTAATTTAATTAAATTTTCTTCTCTCTTTCGTGAGAAGACTAACAGCATGGACGCCCGTTTAAAACCATAACTGACTTTCCATTTCTCATGAAGCTAACGAGATGTTAAGAATGCAGCTATTCCTGTTAATTTCTTGCTAAATACAAAAAAACTGAAGCCACTGACTCAAGTTTACCAGAGTAAAATTAAATGCATCTATTTCCACATAATCAAACCACACAGATATGCTCTCAGTGTTGGGGATTAAAACATGAATAACCTAGCTACACTTCCCAGTAGCGTTTTCACAGTAGACTGTTCTCAAAATAGTGTTACTTTCTCAGTAAAAATTATTTTTTCCCACAGTGAGTTATAGTGTTGTGTGAAAAGCAAGCTAACAACCACATATTGGCAGTAGTCCTTATTTAGCAACACAGCTACTTCAAAATGTAATTAATGCTATAGAACAAAAGGTTTTCATATAATATTAAATATAGACTGTAATCTGCACATAAACTCACAATTGCTACATCAAAACCATATCGTTCCTAAGGGGAATCTATGCTAATTATTTACAATGTGTCAGCTGTTATCACATTATATTCCTTCACGTCTGCTGCATTCTCAAAATTCTGGCCATTTGATAATACCTAGAATATCCAAATCCACTGCGGGTGGCAGATTCTTCTGCTATTTATCAGCCAAACTGGAACAATCTACCTAACACGGTTCAGGAGGCAGGCACACTCTGTCAGTTTAAATCTAGATTAAAGACACATCTCTTTAACCTGGTTTACACATAGCACACTAATACGCTTCTATTAATCAAATCCGTTAAAGGTTTGTTAGGCTGAGATTAGATCAGTCAGAACCGGGAAGACTCCCCTTAACACACAACTTACTCATTACATCGCACAAATAAATTGCAGTAAAAATAATGGCATCTATGCCAATATTACATAAGCCAGGTTTCTCCCAAGGTTTTTTTTTTCTCTGTTCTGTCACAGATGGAGTTTTGGCTGCTTGCCGTTGTCGGCTCTAGGTTGCTTAATTGGGAACACTTCATTTTTAGTGATTATCTTTGACTTGATTACAAAGATCCTATTTAAACTGAGCTGATCTAGACAACAACGTCTTTGAATAGTGAAATGCTTTTAAATGAAAACTGAGTGTTTAACTTTGTCAATATACATTACTGGCACTCTATTCTCCAATTTGATAACGTTCAGTGCTTTGACACAATACGTATTGTTAAAAGTGACATAAATAAAGGTGACTGATTGATTGATTTTCAAATAAAATTACAGCATTCAAATAAATGCCAATTTATTTATTTAAATTTGTGCGGTCACATCCAGACCCTCATTGATTTTGTGCCAAATAAACAGTGCTATTATAATAAATTCAATTCTATAATTCTATCATTTCAGTTACGCCATCGTTTAAAAGTTTGGTGTCTAAACAAACTAATACTTTTGTCTAGAAAGACTGCATTACATTGACCAAAAGAGACAGTAAAAGACATTATAAATGTCTGTTTTAAATAAAAGCTGTTTTTTTTTTTTTTTAAACAAATATCTTACCAATTGCATTTCCATCAAGCCTGGTGGATCCGGTGAAGATTCTGGCACACAAAAGAGAGACAGAAGGTCATACAAGGAAGAATAAACAGTAAGAGCAGCACTGTATGTTTGTATTGTCCTGTGACTTCAGTGCACCTGTCCACAGCCACCACAACACTCTGAGAGCTGGTCTCCCCCACTGACTCCTGGATATGAGCCATCTGACGCTTGTCTGGACCTCCAACCAGAGTACCTGCAGGACACCAATAAATTGTTTTGCTCCATAGGGAACATCGTCTACACACATACACCAGTAAACAAACAATAAACAGACTGAATACTCCAGCCGTATCCATGAGCTATTAACTGCAGTCATACAATGGCTTACCTAAGCCGAGGGGCATGAATTCCTCTCCCCCTGATGGGAAGCCCTTTATGCTGCCTCCCTGGTCCCGGACCACACCGGAGATGTAACACGTCTTCACTCCAGTCCCAATCAACTGGGCCAACTCCAGCTGACTGATACACCTTAGAATCTAAACAAAAAGCAGGCAGATGTATAGAGGCTGGAAAGAAACTTTAGCAAATCAATAGTTTTAGAGGAGAGCAAGGGGTTTATGCCCACCAGTGCAGTTGAGTTGCTTGACTTTGCAGGGCTTAATAAAATGACCTGGATAACCTGCGGGTCTGGGATGAGTGTGGAAGTGTTTTCTGTTTTGAATTTTATATTGCTTTAAAAGGATTAAATCACTCCAGAATTAAAGCTTCCTGATAATTTACTCACGCGTCATTGAAGATGTTTATGCCTTAATACCTTCAGTCAAAAAGAAATGACGGTTTTTGAGGAAAATGTTACAGCATTTTTCTCCCTATAGTATACTTTAGTGGGACCAATTGGTTCAAGGTCCAAACTGTGGTTTTAATGCAGCTTTAAAGAGCTCTACACAATCCAAAATTTTGGTATCTACCAAAACGTCTGGTAATTTACAAAAATAAATAAATAAAATATATACACATCTTAACCCCAAATCTTCAACTTGCATTAGCTCGATTATGCAATGGATCTTTTTCATGCGCTGCGTCTTGAATGAATGAATGGCAATACCCGTACCCCGGGTTTATTTGTTGTGATTAATAAACAATTCATCATAGATGTTTCATTAAAACACATTAACCACATGATGATGAAATTAGGAAAAATATTGTCATGATATTCATGAAATGCGGTTTTTTTTTTTACTTAAAAAAATGCAAGAATGACTATGAATATCTGTGTTCAAACGTGTTCATGATATTAGTACATTGAACAATAATTAAAACAATAAAAAGTGCACTATGAAAAAATAACATTAAAACACTGTATTCCGAGTATTTCTTCAGCAGTACATAAGCAGCCTTGGGCAGATTCTCAGTTAAAATAATTTAAGATTAGATGATACCATATTATGTGTGTAATATTCCATTTTGCCATGAAACATTAAGCAAGTGAGCCATTTGTAAGCGTTGTCAGTGTTGCGACAGTCATGAGATAATGAGATAATGAGTAATCTGCCTGCGTCTGCTCACACTGAAGAAATACTCGGAATATACAGCGTTTTCATTTTATTTTTAGTGTTATTATGTTGGAAATTTGTGACATAGGTGGACATACGTGTTTAAAAAGCTAACAAAAAAAATGGTAATACAATGTTGTCGGACGATTTAGAAATTTGAGGAGAAAATGTCATTTTATATGCTTACTTTTTTAACCTTTTAAATGCTGCTCCATCTGAAAGCACATGATTTTAAATCACAGAAATGGTTTACTGATGAGATGCACATGATCATCGCATTTCATTAATTTAAACAGCCCTAATCGAAGCAATGTGGACCTTCAATTTGTTGATTCCCATTTCATGTTCACTATATTGGAGAAAAATTATATTTTTACCTGAAACGTTTTCTTCAAAAAACCCTTAACTCCTTTTCAACCAAAGAAAAAAAAAAAAAGACCATTTTGAAAGACATGGGGTGTGAGTAATTGTTCAAGAAAATTTAATTCAGGAGTGAACTAAACCTTTAATAGAAATGTAGGAATTGATCTGAGGTAATTACAGCACGCACTGTAAGGACATTGCTGACACTATGCTAAACTCCATTACCACGTTCTAATGCCCACCTCATGCCAGGAGTTTCCCAAGTAGTTTCCATCAGTGTGGGCGACCATGATGAGAGTCTTTATGGTGTCGATGTTCTTCTGCTTCATCTCTGTGATACTTGAGCTTGCAGTGAGCAGCGTAAACCGGGCCAAGGCCTGGATGTAGGCATCTCTCTCCAACTGTGAAACACAAAAATAAGAACTAAATTAAAAAAAGTTTGAGTGTGATTTGTCACGAAATGTGTAAAAACACAAACCTGCATGTTGAAGATGCAAGCGATCCTGATTGCACATCGGATGCCCTCCAGGCAAAGAGACGCCACATCCTGATCATCACAATCCTGGAGTCCTACGCTGAACGCCGCCAACAGGGGAGTCCAGGCCAGCTGTTTTACATACATCAAAACACAGAGACATACAGACAGAGAAATGAGCCCAAAGATAACATACTATAAAAGTTGAACTTCCCTGCAACCTTTACAGACTGATGTGTGAAACCACAACATCCTTGAATGGTATCAGATCATGTCTCCTCCGTGACCTGCTCATGATCCTTTTGACCTAACAATGACTTTCTGTTCCAGTACTGGGCTAGCACTGAACTGTGGTTCATTGGACATTACCTTGAACATGGGCCGGACGTGCTCTAGGTGAGTAGCACTGAAGAAGGGAGCCTGAGCGTGACTTACAGCCTCCATCAGAGCTTTAGCCGTTTTGGCCATTTGCTCCATTTCCATGTTATACAGCAGCCTTCTCTGCTTCTCATTGGCTACATCTAACAAGAAAGACAAGCAGCTTGTGTCAGCATTCAATTCCATCCAAGGAAATTACAGGCATTTTGTTGAGAGGCTCTTACT
Organism: Enteromius trimaculatus; assembly: GCA_032361065.1. NCBI lineage: Eukaryota > Metazoa > Chordata > Actinopteri > Cypriniformes > Cyprinidae > Enteromius > Enteromius trimaculatus. Next base: position 7,307,230 of record JAUMHP010000080.1, read on the forward strand.
CTGTTTGCTGGATTTGGGAGTAATGGAGTATTCTTTGCTCTCCTTTAAAGCAATCTTCTTTCCTGCAATTTCGTCGTAGATGGAGGAGAGATATTCCTCTGGCAGGTCCTTACTGTCATTAATACCACGGTTCATTTTTATGTACTGCTCCTTCGTCATTTTGTTCTTCACCTGAAGAGAAAACAAAAGCAATACTAGATTTTTACATTCCATGGAAATAAAAACAGGCTTGCTTTCTTGGTGGTTACAAGTTTTGCAGTTACCAAGGCTCTGGTTAATTGTCAAGGTCTCTTAGCAAAGAAAAGTCTAGAGAAAGGAGATAGGTGAGCTACAAAGTAAGCAGTCTTACCTGTGGACTGTGCAGGTCGGTGGTTAACATGATGATAGAGTAGGCCAGAACGTAAGCGGTGTCTGCGCTGGCAAACAGAGTCTGCCTACAGAACAACAGACAGAGTCAGCACAAAACACAAACCTTAGCAAGCCTTACAAATATACAACTCTTCCTCAGACCACAAAACTTACCCCTGATTGCACTCCAGGTACCTGGCGGCAAACTTCTCCATGAGTCTATCGATTTTCTGGGCTTCACCTGGAAGCCTGAAGCCTTCCAGGAAGGCACGGAGCGCTGACACAAAGTCTTTGCCACAAAAGTCCAGTCGGTCTACATAGCAGTACATCACTTCTTTATTAAACTTCACATTCTCTCCCAGGAACTCGCCCACCTGAGTCTGATCACACGACACGGCAGAGCCTAAGTCTCGGTGCACTAATTTATCCATGTCTGAAAACAAGCATGAACCTACCGTGTCCAGTCGCTCCTCCTGTTGCAGGAACTGTGCAATGTCCTCTGGTGTGGTTCCCAGCATGCCTTGCTCCTGCAGGTACTGCAATCCCCGTTTTGGTTTCTTGTTAAACCTTTAAAATACATAGAAAAATATGGGAGAAAAAAATAAAACACACTTAAAAAAACAAACAAAATAAAGACAGCTTACAGCTCAATGCCATGCTCGATGATCTCTTTCTGCTGCTTGATGACCTCATACTGCTCGGGGTGATCCGGCTGGGACTGCTGAACTCCAGATGACACAGTGGAGTCCAGAGAGCTCACACTATCTCTGCGAGAGGAAAGATTCTCATGGAGCTTCCCATCTGCACTGTCGCCCTCTGCTGGACGTTCCTGACCTGCAGAGCAACACAGTCTAGACTCGGACCATTCTGATGATACAGTCGATTACAACAGATCTCAGCATCGTCTTACCAAGGTTGGCCTGCAGGTTGGGGTTGACGTACATGTCTCTGCTCCATTCCACCATGCACTTCAAAATGGACACCAAACACTCCAGCCCTTTCTTTCTCAAACTCAGCTCCTGCAAATGAATCATTAACTGATCAACTCTGAATTAATTATTACACACTAACAGCGAGGAGTTAATCATGCACTTGTTTTTTATTGGAGAGGTTTGTACTGTTCTAGGATTTTTTTTAAAAATGTATTATTGTGGCATTATACCACATCTTTTTATGAAGAAATTACATGAACATGAAGAAATTAAAATATTTTTATTTTTACCACAAGTAAATAATTTCAGATTAAATATCTGCTTTAAATCTACTTGTATGACATACTGTGATATAAAAATAACATGGCTGTTTTTTTTGCCACCGTTAATGTTTTCCCTGAATAATTACTTGTGTTTTTAGATCAAATAATCTAATGATGTTAAATAATCTAAATTTTATTACATCTGCTGTATTATGCCATGTAAAGTAAGTTATAGTTTGCTACCTGTAATGGAGTCATGCCAAGCTCCTGTCCACTCCGTCCCTGGGCGATTTTAGACAGGTCATTGACCAGCCGCTCAAAAATATTGGCAGCATTGAGATCACAGTCATAGTTCACATAAATGTCCACCACGCATTGTGCATCTGTGAGAAGAGCAGCAAACTCGATCACCATCCGGTTTGATATTTGAGCCAATAACGCGTGATAAGTTTGTGGGTGTAAGTGTACACTGGGGAACACCAACCTGCACATATTCGAGTTAGAGTCTGAATGACCATCCACTTGTGTTCGAAAGAGCTGGATGATGTCTCTAGGATTGTTAAAAAGATCTCCCTGAAGAACACCTGAAAACAAAAAGTGACAAGAATTAAAAACATGTAGGATGTAGGAGATTTTTTATAGATTCAAGCACAAATTTTGGAGATCACGAGAAACAAATGTAGTCAAGTTTGAACATCTGTTTTTTGTTGTTGTCGTTTTTTACCTCAATTTGCATTTTAAGATGCACTTTGAAGTGGGAGAGCAGGGTAAGGAAGATGGCAAGAGAAAGTTCAAATACTTCAGGCACAGAGGAGACCCCGTTTTTGGAGAGCGCCACACACAGGTACTGTTTGATAGCATTCACAAACATCTCATGGGTTCGGAAAACAGGTCCAGCTCCCTGCAGCACTGACAGCAACAGCTGCAGGGAAACAACCTTAGAGCGCAACTCATGGGACCTGAGAGTGAAAAAAAGACAGGATGACTGAACACGTTTCCAAATCGTTCTACAGAGAATGTCGATTGTCGAAGCGGAGCACTCAGATCTCCTCTAGCAGCATCACATTTTTTACAATCACACCACTGACACGATTCATAATTTACTTACAAAAAATAAATATTTGCTGGCAAAAGACTAATCTGTCATCTAATATTTCATTTCTAAAAAATACATTTCCTCTTTAGGTTCTTACTTTGGATCAGGTGGTCCATCAGCCAGGGGTTTCATGGAAAGCTTGCAGAGGGAGCGGAACACGAGAAAGGCATCTTTCTGTAGGATGTGCGAAAAACGAGCAGCTGTCTGACTGCCCTGAATGGTTTCTGCATCCTGTTCAGAAAAGAAACAAAATACCAGTCAGACCACAAGTACAAATGTAAACCAATGTACATTTATTTATATATATATATATATATATATATATATATAGTCTAATTATGTGTCTTTATAAACAATATCATTATACACTTCCATTTAAGTCAAAGTAAAAGTCATTTATTTGTCAATCCTGCCACATGTACAGGACATACAGAGACTGTGTTACTCCAGACCCTTGCTGGATAACAGATAAACATTAAATGCAAAAAGAGTTTTAAAAATCCAAATAAAAATTTTAATAAATACAATTATACAAATAAAAATTTTAATAAATATAATTATACATATAACATAAAAGCAATACAATATACAAGTGAGGGCACATGGCAGAGAGTGCAAACCAGACAGAGATGTGCAAATGGAGCTTATATGCATGATAAAGAATTAAAGATTTAATAGTCATTGTAAGATTTTTCCATGTTTTTGAAGACTGTTATAATATGAACGGTTATTAATTATTAATTACAATTAATAATTTCGATACTATTTTTCAATATTTTTTGATCCATAGAAAGTTTCAAATTAGCTAAAAAAAATAAATACTTAACCCACTTTTAAATGGTTGTGCATGTTAACAAATAAAATGATTCACTTGCCCTCCATTAGAAAATTGTAAAGTAAGAAACACACCAGAATGTCTGTGGAGGACTCTGAGCCACGGTCATCCACCATTCCATTCATCTGCTGTGTGTCGAGTCGAACAACAGGCGGCGGCACTTTGGTTTCTGAGTCAGAATGTTGATCTAAGCCTGTGGTAGAAACAGATGCAGGAGTGACTACTATGTCATAGGTTCACATAAAGCTACAGTCAACTATTTCCAGTGTGACACACCTCCTTCCACAGAGCTATCTCCCAGTCCACTGTCTGGCTCAGTTTCTTCCTGAACCTCGGTGCCTGCTTCGGTCTCAGACTGTGGATGGGCCTCCTCTCCCTCAGCACCTCCTGCCACTGATGAAGTCGTCTGAGCCGACTCCTGAATCTCTTCATCTTTAAAAACAGTCAAATTAAATAAAATAAAGTGCATCAAAACTGCTTTCTGAAAGATAACAGGAAATTGCTAGAAGCTTATAATTTAGAGTAATTTCTTATATATCCCGACACCAGTGACTCTCCGCACCTGGATGTGCAATTTCCTTTGTGCTCTGGTTATCTGCGGCAAACTCCTCCTCTGACTTTGACTCTTCTGGCTGGCCATTAATGGAAGATGAGTCCTGGGGGGTGGAGGGAGTGGAGGGGACCCCAGGGGGGCTGAGAGAAGGGGATGGGGGTCCGTTCTGTTCCGAGCGAGCTTGTCCGAGACATGGTGACCCACACTCCCGACCAGGAGTTGGGGAAGGGTTTTGGGCCACAGGTGAAGGGTTACTGGATACTGGAGAAGGATTGCACAGCTGCAGACGTTGTCTTTCCTTCTCTGCTTCCTGAGCTTCCAGATCCTACAACAGAGTCATATTTCAAACCGAGTTTTCCAGATTTAGTCGAACTCTAATGCCGCCCACATTTCTAATAGGGTGATACCTCTCATCTAAACAGTACCCACCGCCTGGTTCTCCATACGGGTGAAGATGACATTGAGCATCTGTGTGAGAGTGGCCTTGGCCGTGGTCTGGTTGATCAGGTTGCGGCTGGCCAGGTAGATATTGTAGCAGGTGCGGACAGTGAGGAGAATCGTTCCCTCGTGTATCTCTATGTGTGGTGAAGTCACAGCAGTCAGCAGAGCCTAAAGAGTAACACATTGCGTTATGAAACAACAGATTATGGCAATTTATGCAATGACAAGATTATGGTCTGAAACATTAAGCAGGCAAATAGTGACACTGGTGAAATTGTGATAATTGTGATCTTATGTACACATTTTGATGGTAAGACTGCAAAAGCCTTTTTGTGTAAATTACTCTCTACTGCTTACTCTCCATTTATAAAGAATAGAATACAAGAAAACCCTGCATGCTTATCTAAAATGATAAGAGTTCAGCTTGGATCAAAGAAAAGACTTTGTACTTTAATACTCAGATTATGTTGAAAATGTTGTAAGGTAATCATGGTTCTCTCAACCTATATGACCTGCCTGTTAATTAAATTTCACTTATAGTGTCTTGTATGACTCCAGTTTGTTGAGGTAGGTGCTGAATACAGAGGCAGCTTTGATTGCTTTGGCATGAGCTTCGCTGCAGTCAACAGGTCAAACCCATGTGTGTCATGCATGATGAAACTAGGAGTTGATACTATATTGCAACTTTCCTTTCCAAAATGTTTTTGATTAATTAAAACCGATATAAATATTTCTAAACTTAGCATCGTCATCGTTTAAAATAATTATTCATTCAATGTCTATATTTAATATATTGTACTGTTTTTGAAAGAAGTCTCTGATGCTCACCAAGGCATTTATTGAACCTGAAACACATTATAACAGTAATATTGTTAAATATTATTAATGAATAGATTTCGATTTTAATATATTCTACAATTTATTAATTAATTTACTAATTGTTCGACTCTTTTTTTAATAATGTTGAAAACCATTATGCTGCTTAATATTATTTTTGTGGATTTTTTTGATGAAGAAAACAGCATTTATTTAAAAAAAATAAAAAATAAATCTTATACACAATGTTGTGGGTAATGCATTACAAGTAATGTGAGTTATGTAATCATATAACTTTTTTTTGTAAGTATCTAGTAAAGTAATGCATTTTTTATTTAGAAGGACATTTCTGAGTTAGCACCGCTTTCCATAAAAAATAACTAAGTAACGTAATTAGTTACTTTTTTAGGGAGTAACACCACTTTCCCCTCAGATTCCAGATTTTCATATAGTTGTATCTCAGTCAAATATAGCCCTATCCATCCAAATCATACATCA
>JAUMHP010000080.1:7318559-7337285 GCA_032361065.1 Enteromius trimaculatus
AGAAACCAATGCATTAAAGAGATATGTACGTTTTAGTAGCTGTCCACTCTAGTGACCACTATGCATCAGAGGGTTAATCAAATCTGTTAAAGGATTGTTAGGTCTCCAACGTTATGCAATCACATCAGATCAGATAAATGTGTAATATGACATTCATTATTATTTTGTTGGTACCCTTTAGTCAGCTGTCGATAAGTAACTCTGCAACTACATGTCACCTAGCCTTCATTAGAGTATTGTTGTGTCTGCTAAATATGCTAACACTTTATTTTGATTGCTCCTCAACAGACGTACTGAGTATAGGATACTTATAGGATAAGTATGTGAACATTCTACGTGCAGATCAATAAACAATGTCAAGAAATGATATAGTCCATTATAAATGAAGTAGATTTATTATGGTGTTCATTGTGTGTTATAAATAATCACACTTAAAAGTAATGTAAAAATTATTTACATTATTTACAAAAATTATAATGTATTCAAATTCTTTTAATGATTATTCATGAGATGTTATAACACATTATAATGCATTATGCATTCCTTATAAAGCCTTAAGAAAACCCTTTAATGTATAAATATATTCTTCATAGAAAGTGATAAATACTAACAGATGCCCCTGGGTGTCAGTGTTACAAAGACTACAGTTTCATGCTGTAATTGGCTGCTTGATCTCGTTCTTTTGAGCCTATATGAATGAATTCATAGCGCTGACTGATTTAAACACAAAATATGGTTTATAATTGCTCGGATTAAAGAATGTTAAGTCAAAATGTAACATTTCTTTAAAGCGATTACTAATGTGAAAGTAGCTCAGAATGATACACCTCAGCATTAGTCAGCGGACTGACCAGGGGTGTCAACACTATGCAATCAAAAAAGACTCCGAGAGGAGTTATTCATTGGCTCTGAATTGAGATTAATGTCTGATCCAGTTGCCAGGGTAGTGAAATAATACTTCCTCTGTCTCTCATCCCACCTCCACAAACCCCTCACCCAAAACACAGCAGGGAAGCGAGAGCAATATTTCTGACGGTACATCTCGCTCCTTTAATCAGAATGAGTAATAATCATTTGCAGCACACACACATACACACACACTGCGGGGAATTAAAAAGCAGAAATTAGGATAAGTACAGAGTGCTACTGTTTAATTAGAGTATCAGCAGTTACCTGAGCAGGGATTCAAAAGCTTATTAAGCACTTTACTGTTTATGGTTAATTATTTTTTTGATGCAAATGAATGAATTATTTGGCCACGTCCTTCATCTAATAATAGACTTGTCTGTTTGAAATTAAATGCATTAGCTATTTTATTAATATTAATTTACTACATGATAAGAGGTGCAGGAAAGCACAAAATCTTCAGCTGTCATTTAGACAACTGCCAGACTGCAAAGTCGTAAATCAACCCCCAAGAGCTGAGGCAAGATACAAGACATCTTTAATCCCCGTCTTGCCAAGACGTGACATTTGAAGATGTTCTGGTTGTGTACTTCATCCAAAATAAATGGAGGTGACATTTTTGGGATTATTCGTTTATCTTTGTTTTGTAAACCAGCCAAGAAAAAAAAAAAAAGAATTCACTAGGGCAGGATCACACTGAACATGATTTTGCTATATACTGAGCCTTTTTCCATGGAAGCCCATTTTTGTGTTGTGCACAATTCTGACCCCTGTCAGATAATTACCCCCTAGTATTGACAGGTTTAGGATTCGGTGTGAAGGACGGTTTAGGATTAGGGGTGGGGTTAGGACTAGCCAGTCAGATAGCAATTTCAATGAAAGGGGGTTGAAAAAAGGCACAACAGTGTCACTAAAAAACCCCAAAACTCGTAAACTCGCAATTCTGACTTCTTTTCTCATAATTGTGATATAGGCTACTAACAACTGTGAGATATAACAGACTGGGTTGGATATAAAGATAGGTAGGTAAGTTGTAAAGTCTAGTTCTAAGTAGAAAAAAAATATGTTCTCAGAATTCTGAGAAAAGGGATAGAATTGTGAGTTTGTATTAGGCAAATGTCAGACGTAAAAAAAAATCAGAAATGCAAGATTTAAATTTTAATGTGAATTTAAAAGGTACTGCGACTTTATCTCCCAAATCTGACTTACAATTAAATGCGAGTTACCTCTGAAAAAATGTTGACTTTTTCCTTCCAATTGAGATATAAACTTGCAATTGAATGTTATGATGTTATGACACATCAATCTTTTTTAACCGCCAAAAATCATACTTTATAACTGCCAATTGGAAGTTTATATCTCACAATTCTGACTTTATAACTCTTAATTGTGACTTTAAATCTTACTATTAAAAAATTGTCAAAATTGTGAGATATAAAGTCGCAATAACCTTTTAAAAAAATTTATTCAGGGTCAGAAAAGGGCTTCCATATTTTTGTAAATTTTTGCCCTGTATTTTCAACTAGCCTACCTGTTTGCATATCGTAACTTCAAATATATATTTTGATTGTCCATTTTACACATTCTACTAACTATAAGTAACTATGTCAACTGCATGTCAACTAATTCACATTAATTAGCAACTACATGTCTACTAACTCTCAGGTTAGGGTTAGTAGAATAAGTTGACATATGTTTGCAAGGTTTCTCATAGTCAGTATAGTATGCTGTGGTCCCATCAAGCAGACAGTCTACTAATACTCTAATGACTGCCATTTGCAAAGTTACTTACTACGAGACGTTAAAGTTTAAGAAAGACACATTGAACCACACAGGATCACATAGAAATGTTCAAAGAGTTTATTACAGAAATCGCAGTAGAGGCACTACCTCACATATATAGGCACTGAACTACTGAACTGGACTCGCAATTGTGTGTCAACACGGTTCAACACAATTAAGATTAAAATCCAGACCATGTTAAACCCATTTAGTTTCAAGTGAAGTTCTCTATGTGATATGCAGCTTAAATCTCTGCTGTAACATACAATGGGGGATTTAACCGGTGCCAGAGATTTCACTTATATTCTGTGCAGTTTATGTATTGCTTTCTAACTACTCTTCATCCTGACGACATTATTAAAGGTGCTGTAAGCAGTTGGGAATCTGGGAATGTCACACATAAATGTAACTCTAATCTGACTGGTATCACTGAAATAAGTGTCCTGAGAAATCACACCTGACAGCACTGGAATCTGTGAGCAAAAACACAGTTAAACATTCAGGGGGCGCCAGCGCTATTTCAGCCAATCAGAAACACTCTCTATCGATCAGTCGTTCTTGTCTTTTGGACTGTGGAGAAGTTGTGGTTGAAAATGAGCAAAATTGTGAAAGGTGAGCGCTTACAGCACCTTTAAGGAGATAGTTCACCCAAAAAATGAATCATCCTCATATCATTACAAATCTGCATGAATTCTTTCGTCAGTCAAACAGATTTAGAATGAGGTGAAGGTAAGTAAATGAAACCTTTTTTTGGGCGGACTGCTGCTTTAAGACATTTACTGACATTTCTTTCAAATGTTATCATAAACATTTTACACTTTAATCAACAGCCATCAATAGCCTAGTTATGAATAAATGTCCCAACTCACACAGGTTCATGTCTACAGTGCTCACACAACATCAATTCTATAGTCCCATAGTTCTTCACAGAATAAACGTGGATAACGGTTACCTGTTTTTCAAAGAGTAACAACAAAGGCTGATTCAGTGCGTGGTCGACAACAGTGTGCTAGAGGGTATAACAGCTTTCACTGTGTGGATGGGTGCAGTGTAATCTCATGGGACGTTGTGAGTTCCCCTGGGCCGACCGTGTGTCTCTGCTCATCTACCTCAGTGTAAAACAATCCTCCGTGGCGATATTTCAGACGTCGAAAAAACATGAACTAAAATTGCATTTTCTGCTCAGGGCTAAAACCAAGACTTATCTTTCTAGATTAGAGATTATGCAGCGGGATAATGTGGATTTTGATTGATTTTCTAATGGAGATTATGAGTCAGATGCTGAAATGCGCCCGGAGTATCGGCACTGCGTGTTGAAGACTGTCAGAAGCCATCAGCTACCACTAGTACACCACTACATGACGGCACAACATCATAAAAAAACAACAGACCATCTTAACAGCTCCTCGGTTTACGGGCCAACATGACAACCTGTCACCTCACAAAGCAAAAAAACAAACAGGTTAACCCACGAAACACTGGAGAAACTGCATTTAGTTCAACAACCCACTACAGAGAATATTCAGAACATGGAGAAACATGAAAAATCACTGCAAAACAACTGCTACTTAGAGTTTAGGTGATCAAACACTGCGTTTACTCCAAAGTGATTTACATACAAATAAGGGTAAAAGACGAAATGCTTTGTTTACATATTATAAAAAAAAAAGCCAGCTATTTAAATTCCCTAAAGTAATTTAAAGCACTGTGGAGAGGTCTGAACGACACCTCGGAAATAAACAAATCGAGTAAAACATTTTGCACCTCTAGATATGAAAATACAAGCTCACTTCACCCGCATTCGCCAGCGCTCAGATCGTGGTCAAATGAATTCAGAAAACAGCCTGTTTAACATCTTGAGATATGTTTTTTTCATGAGAGTAAAGAAGTTCAGTGTTTCCATTTCGTAGAGGCAGCAGAAACGAGACTCGAGCGAAAGCGAAAAATACTCTGCCAAGATGAGTCATGTGTCTTGTTGCAAACTTCGTCGGCAAGAAAAAACATAGAGGTATATTTCTCTCGGCGTTATCTCTTTCCCTCAGATCATCTATTCACACATTGTCGTCTCCTGCGGTGCTGGAGGGTGTTTCAAATTTGAACCTCTGTGACATTTAACCGCACATGAAGCAAAGTGAAAATGAACTCGCTATTTCAGTTATCCTACAGCAGAATGAGACCAAAAAATAAAATAAAATAAAAAATGAAGAAATTATTAAAATTAATTTAAAATTAAAAATACAAAATTGAATTCATAAATAAAATAAAATTATATAAAAAAGGAAGAAATGTTTTAATTAAATTTAAAAAATAAATCAATTAATAAATAAAATAAAATAAAAAAGCCAATCTCCTGGCATTGTCACATATCCTCTGTTGTCTTAGAGTAAGATGGCTTTCATAGTTTCATACAGATAATGTTTCTAAGATCCATTTTAATGTTGGATGTAAACCAAACTGACATTCAGTCTTCACCATCCCAACCAAAAACATACAAACAGCCATTTGCACTCAAACAACGGTCAGTAAGAATATGTATGAGTGTCTTATTATGCCCTCAGGCACCGTATCGCCCAATAACAACAGGTCAGAAAACCGCCTGAGACCAGAATGTGATGATAATCGGTGTGGGGTCGCACATATTTATACAAACGCCAGATAAATCCAACCCATTCTGACCTCTCACAGCGAAGATGCACCTGAATTTAGTTCATTCAAAGCTGTCAGCAAGCATTGTGAATTCCTGACATGCATGAGTTCTGTTTTCAGAATGCTAAATGAGCTCAGTGACCCGATACCCTTGTCAAATCATCAGTGGGGGCAATACTAGACCCTCACAGGGCACTGGTGGAGCGAAAATGAGGCTTACATCAAAAATTACAGGAAGTGAGCCCTCTGTCCTCCTCCACGTCCCCTGAGAGCGTTCATCTCTCGCCCTGTAAATGGGTCACTCAGAAACAGTTAACGTGAGCCGTGAATCGCAACTGCATTGACTAGATTTAATTAGCTCTTACCCTGAAGAAACAACTTCCGATTAAATATGAATGTGATTGTGAACTCGAGCTGTGAACACATTTCCTGTGTTTAATGCACTGAGCGATCTTGGAAATTTGCTCAGTTGATTTATTAAGAATTTATAAAATTGTAGTGTCTAATAATTTAGCATCAAGGTTTTTCCTCAAACAGCACACTCCAGAAAAAAACACACTTTACAAGACAAACTTCATTAGTATTAAAGGAATGTTCTGGATTCTATACAAGCTCTATTTCCACAGAAAACCGGTTCATCAGCAAGTAAAAGCCAATATAACAGCCTGCATATTTACAGTAATGGACTTACAGTGGTCAGTCTGTAGGGAAAGGCATTACACTACAGGATCAACATCTAATTAATTTTTTTTTTTTAATGTAACCACAAAAATTAACCATTTTCATGCTAACATGAAATTACTGAATATTTCTAACTTCTAACATCTACTGTAGCATTTGACCGCAAGTAAAGTTTTTTGATTAAGGGTTATGATGACATACATAAACGATAGCAGTGTTTTCACACCTATTGACCATTAAATTTAAGATAAAGAGCGAAAAATACTCTTAAAAATACAAATATAAAATAATTTATATTTACTTTTGGAATTGGGGCAAGTATTTATTTATTTTTTTAATAAAAAATGCATTAAATTGATCAAAAGTGAAATTAAAGACATTTATACTTTTACTAAAGCTTTCTTTGTGAAATAAACGCTGTTCTATTTATAAAAGGATCCAAAAAACAAAAAGGCAAAAAAAAAGAAAAACCCTGAAAAAAAAACACTGTAACACTGAAATTAAATTTGCTTCATTTTAAAAGTTATTTTGAATAGTTTAAAAAAATCATATTACAATTTTACGTAATATTTGATCAAATAAAGACAATCTTGATGAGCTTAAGGGACTTCTTTCAAAAACACAAAATGTCTTAATAAATTACATGTTAAATAACTTTTTTTTTTTTTACTGATTACTTAATAAAACCACTTTAATAAAAAATACATGTCTTGCCCCTTAATTGTCCACTGAAAGAGCGTTACTGTAAACACATTTTTTAGGGACGTTTTAAAACGATCATCTAATGTGCTAATCGACAGTATATCACAGACACTTTCCAGCTAAACCTGTTTTGAACCCAGAACATTCCTTTAATTAACTGGCTAGATGAACTGCATTCTTCTCCATCTCTCCCGTCTCATGCTACAGTGAGGCATCAGTGATTTGCCGTTATAAGAGTTGCTCTTTCCACGCATAACAATGCTCAATTTCACACGTGCATGGCTGTGAAGGTACAAAAACGCACACGCATCCGCCTCCCATTTCTAAAATCTCGCGCAGAAGATCCTCTATTTGTCAGTAATACAAAAAGTGCTAAACATGCTACCTCAGACGGGTGCTGTGGCAGCGTGGTGGATATGGCCCTAAGTTCCTCTTTAGTTTGCCAGAAAATTACCCTGCTTTGATACTGAAAATTGCTGTACAGTTCAAAGGCGCCTGGAGTGCTGCGTGTGTCTGTCCGTGTAGGTCTCCACATCTATCTATATATAGTAATAGAATTATAATGATATATATTAATAAATATATTTACTATATGTAATATTGTTAGATGAATGATATATTTAAGTATTTTTTGCTTGTCTTAGATCTCCAGTACCAAAACTCTCCAGAGGTGTGGAACGCTGTCCAAGCTCCAGTAGATTGTCTCCAATATTCAAAGTAGAAAGCTGATGCGTCCTCTGAGGGGAAAGTCTGTGAATATTTGTCAGAGACAGACACACACGTCAGCTTGACGTCAGTATGCGTGTGTGTGTGTTTGCAGAGCTTACACTCTAGACAGTACAGCATGTGAGGATTTGTGTAGTTGTTCATTAGCATGTGTGTGTGTCAGACGGTCTCTTTTAAGCAGAGGGCTTCCACGGCGTTGCTGGGACCTTGGGACACCCCTCCGATGAGGAACAGCATGTTTGGGGTCTGAATGGAGGCACAGGAGCAGCGAGGGCTGGGTAACGGGGCCACGGGTTCCCATCTCCTCTTCAGCTGGTTATAACTCTCCACTGACGCCAGCGGGGACGGCTGGTTACCTGAGAGCACACAAAACAAAGCACGGTCACAAACAAGCTGAAATCCAGAAACCTGTGTACTGAAGTTCTCGATAGTTTATTATGTTTTATGGACTGATAGTAACCATGAAATATAATAAATGTTGCCTTTTTGAATGAGTGCGTATCTCCTTTGTCTATATATTTTTTTATATGTTTTATACATAAATATTAATATTACATTTCTTATATATGCATGCAAATATATGCATGTATGTATGTGTATTTATATATATATACATGAGCAAAAACATAAATAAGACATATAATAAAATAAACAACACACACATTTTATGTAAACAAACATTTTGGAGCTGATTCATTAATTTGACAGCACTATTTTTTTTTTTCAAAATTAAAGTAAATGCATTAACATTTAATATTAAATGCATATTATAAAGCGTTATTTTTAATATATTACGGTTTCATTCTTTCAAAAATGTTTAAAAATCATGTGATTATTCATGATTATTTTATACTATGCACACACACGTAATAATAATAATACTTAAAATATTTTAGATAATATATTGAGTATTTTTTTTTTATAAAAATAAATATTTGCATTTAATAAAAAACGACTATAAAAACACATATGAGGGCTTTGTTGAAATGTCATAATTAAAAAGCATGATTAAAAAAACATTTGTATGATAATGTTATTATATATTTATTATATAAGCAAAATTTACTTTTAGCAGGTATGCACAATAAATATATATATTTTTATGCAGACTGCTCCTGTACCACAGGTTTTTAACCAATCAGATGCCCCTAAAAATAAAAATGTGCAGCTCCAGCTTTTAAAAAAGGGATGATCCCTTCGATACAGTATTTCCCATCCAAAGAAAAACACTGTGCCTGTCCAGAATTAATTAGTCAAACACACTAAACAAGTGTCCCAATCCATATGTGAAAGCCTAAAGTAAATATTTCCAGATTCAGTATATCACAGGCAGGTGTGCAGAAAGCGCTGCACATTACACAGCCTCTCCAGCCAATCAATCAACACAACACCCTCTCCACGTTAGCATACAGCATCCACAGCACACACACACACACACACTGCGGATGTTTCTTGCAGATGAAGCACTTGCCACCTGCTTGGTTTTGGAACTAAAGCCGGTTTGAACAGGTGGCAGCATGCAGATTTCTTCAAATTATGTAACTCCTACAGATTCTGTGGCTCATGCTTTGAGAAACTTTTGCTCTGATGTTGCAAAATAAAGAAATAAAGAAATAACAACAAAGTTTCCCCCCGGTAAATCCTGGCATAAACACTGGCAGTGAAGAGCGAACATTTTCTCATTTTCCCCAGGGTCAGTTCGACTAGGCTGGCTGTTTTCACTCCTTTGCCTTCAGCGCCGAGACCTAAATCATCACGCGGTACCAGCCGCTAAGTTTCCATGGTTACTCAAATTGAAGTGCAGATGATATGGACGGACTGGTGCGGTGACTATTGTTATCATAATTTCCTGGTAGAACAAACACTAGGGCGAATCCGCTCGCAGTAATCAAAAGTGTCACGTCGAGCTGTGCTCCGGCGCTGGCGTGGAGAGCTCCAGCGTGTTGCTACGTATCCTCAGGCGCTTTTGTGTTCACACAAATACATATTTGTAAAAGCGGTTCGCAAATGTTAGATTCATCTTTGCTGAATGATTCTCACCACCGTCTCTGGGGAGCAGGCCACCTTGACAAAAAAGTGTTAAATATAGATCTAACTCATAAAATTCAATCTAAATTATTTAATCTTAATGCAAATATGCTATGCTCTCATATTGGAAAATGAAGATGAACCATTAATAAAAACCGATCCCACTTTATATTACGTGTCCCTAATACCTGTGTACTTACACAGTAATGTATGTAGTATGTAACCACAGTGTAAGTACACACCGGTTCATAGTATCTCCAGCTGTAATATTTCTGTAACTTCACACATGTAACAACCCTCATAATGGTGCGTGTAAGTACAAATGTGTAACAAGGATAGTTCATTCAAAAATTACAATTTCGTCATCATTTACTCATCATCACATCATTCCAAACCTGTAGAAGTTTCTTTCTTATGTTCATCACAAAAGAAGATGTTTTTAAGAACAGTTCCTGGTCCCTATTGACTTCCATAGTAGGGAAATGCTATAGAAGCCGATATGTACCATATTGACCAAACTGTTTGATAAACAGCATTCTTCAAAATATCTTCTTTTGTGTTAATAAAAAACATTAAAAAAAAACTCATACAGGTTTGGAATGACATGAGGGCGAGTAAATGATGACAAAATTTTAATTTCCGGGCGAACTACTTCTTTAAGTGTCACTGTTTTGGCCAGACTATATGCCAAACTATTTGGACTAAAATATATATATATATTTTAGAATATTTTCAGTTGATACAGTTTCAGTGCACTACTACAGTTAACATGCAAAAATGTGTTTGTTTTTTATTTATTTATTTTTATTACAATGATAACAGTATCTATGTTGTTTGTTTTAGTAACGAAATGAACATCAGCACAACGCCAAGTCTTTCTCACACTACAGCTGAGAGCATCTGTCAGAGTGAAAAGAGGGTGGATATTTTGTCTTTGCTCACGTCTGTCGTGACATCTTGACGTGGTGCTGAACTCAGAAGGCACATGAGAGAACATTAAGTAAAGAATGCACAAAACTATAAAATCATTGACTACATAATGAATTCTGCTATAAGGAAGAAAGTGAAAAATGCACAGCTCAAAATTTTTATTTATTTATTTTGTGCTATGGATGGTGCATATAAAAGTATTTTAAAAATATAATATAAAACACTCACACACAGAGCTGGTAATCAGGATTTCAAAATGTAAGTACTTGTTATTAGATTCAATTACATTTTAAAATACTCGTAATCTCGTAACTCGTAAGACTGCAGTTACTTTTTATTGACTGCATAATTACATATTATTCACCCAATAGCAATAAATTATTCATAGTATTATTTTATTACTATTGCTTTGGAAGGCTACTATAGCTTTTATCTTTTAAACACATTAATTAAACCAATTAAGTATCTCATTTGCATGTACAATTTAACCTTTGTAAATAGTTTGTTTTAAATTGTTTAATTAATAGCGTTTTATTACCCTTACAAACAGTTCATCAGTTTGGGAAACCTCGTTAACTCAATAACCACAACTCTTCATTCTTTTAATAACACTCTTTACTCTTCTCTCCTGCTCGAATACAACAAACACAAGCCCCACCTACAGGAACAAACCGACCTCTAAAAAAACCTGCGCTCACTTATAAATGGTGCACACCGCATATGCGCAGGAGACAAAACATAATTTAACCTCACTGTAATGTAGTGTTAGATGCGCTTTATGTTGTTAATCACAATTAATTTAATATATTTTCTTATTATTTGCGTTTTTATGTTACAACATGATACAATGTTATAAACCACTTAGGTCAAAAGTAATCAAAATGTGTCCAATTATATTGCATAAAATTTGTAGTGTAATGTATACATGAACTACCTGAACTTATGGAAGCACCTGAACTAATGAGCATATGTAAGCATTTGAATGAGGCCATAGATGATTTAGGGACAAATCATCTGAAGAGCAATTTCCTGAACATCATCTCCAATATGGTCCTAATAGCAGCCATTAATTCTAGAAAGACACGAAGAGCTACAGGGAATAAAGCATTTCTTCCAGTTATGTCATTATGTCTCTGAATGGCCTGAGTGTCCAACAACGCCTGTTAAAAAAAAAAAAAAAAAAGAACAGAAGAAAAAGAAGAGGGAAGGACTAAAATACTAGCAAAGAGACAAAAAAAATTGCTCAGAAAAAGCACCAGATGCAACAACCAAGGGAGGAAAAAACACACAGAGGCAAGACATGAAGGGGGACAGGGTAGAAAGAGGTGACAACAACTAAGAGAGGAAGCAGGTGAAGAAGGAAGAAGTAGTGTGACGCTCAATTGTGAATGTTCTCACGTTATGAATAATAGAGACGCTCGCACACATACACACAATCCTCCATCGGCTGCTGTGATGCCTGAAATTCCGTCTATTTCTAGACATAGGAAAAGATGAAATAAAAATGTGCCATGTTTAATCTGCAACGCTCTGCCCTAAATATCATTTTTTGGGAAAACGCTGAAATTTCTCGCCCACTCTTTGAGCTGACATTTATTGAAAAAATCTCTCTCCCTCTAGTAATGTAGCCACAGACAAACAGACTGGAAAGAAATAAGGCAGTATTTCAGAACGATTTCAGAGCCTTTTCACTGGAGCGCAAAGACCCAAAATGAACAAATCATTTCATTTAAGTCTTGAGAACAGGCTGTCGTTGAGCGATTCATTGTTTTATAATGAGGCTAAGTGTGATTCTTTGACTTTCCAATTAAAACTTGTGTTGAAACAAGTGCATAAGGGAATATTGATCCAACAAATGCTGCAAAATCAATTCAAGTTATGACCATTGCTTCCTTAGAGTAGATGAGTTGAGAAAGTTGTTGAGATTGTGGCCTGTAATGGTTGCAGATGGTATACTGTGAGGTGGGTTCTTGTTGCTAGGTGACATTAGTGCACAGTACTTACTCATGGCTGCACATAAAGACCTGACATAATGAATCCATTTGCTTGATATGGCATTTTATTATGAGGCCGTTTCTGCCGCAGGTTGTTTGGAAAAATGACAGTCTTCGCACTGCGCTTTGTAGATTTCTTTCCTGGTTTTCTAAGCTCAGTTGATCCTATTTGCATAATCTATTCAACATCGGCAGTCACTTACCGAGTCCCCCCGCAGCGATGACCCGTCCACCGAGACAGCCAGCTACGAAGTCCGCCCGCTTCTCTCTCATGCGACAGCCCCTCGTGGCCTTCAGCCACACACCTGCGCAAAGGTGAAAAACAAACAAAAGGTCAAAGAGGTCAAGATCACACCAGTGGTATTATTGGTAGTTAATTTATTATTGTATATTAGCTGCGGCCACACAGATATAATACACTGATAAAAAAAATAAAGGGAACACTTAAACAACACAATGTAACTCCAAGTCAGTCACACTTCTGTGAAATCAAACTGCCCGCTTAGGAAGCAACACTGATTGACAATCATTTTTTTCATATGCTGTTGTGCAAATGGAATAGACAACAGGTGGAAATTATAGGCAATTGGTAAGACACCCACAATAAAGGAGTGCTTTTGCAGGTGGTGACCACAGACCACTTCTCAGTTCCTATGCTTTCTGGCTGATGTTGTAGTCACTTTTGAATGCTGGCGGCGCTTTCACTCTAGTGGTAGCATGAGTCTACAACTCACACAAGTGGCTCAGGTAGGGCAGCTCATCCAGGATGGCACATCAATGCGAGCTGTGGCAAGAAGGTTTCATGTGTCTGTAAGCATGGCGTCCAGAGCATGGAGGCGCTACCAGGAGACAGGCCAGTACATCAGGAGATGTGGAGGAGGCCGTATGAGGCCAATCCAGTCAATCCAGCAGTAGAACCGCTACCTCTGCCTTTATGCAAGGAGGAACAGGAGGAGCACAGGAGCCCTGCAAAATGACCTCCAGCAGGCCACAAATGTGCATGTTTCTGCTCAAATGGTCAGAAACAGATCCTATGAGGGTGGTATGAGGGCCTGAAGTCCACAGGTGGGGCTTGTGCTTACAGCCCAACACCATGCAGGACGTTTGGCATTTGCCAGAGAACACTAAGATTTGCAAATTCGGCCCTGGTGCTCTGTGCTCTTCACAGATGAAAGCAAGGTCAAACTGAGCACATGTGACAGATGTGACAGTGACGCCGTGGAGAACGTTCTGCTGCCTGCAACATCCTCCAGCATGACCAGTTTGGCAGTGGGACAGTAATGGTGTGGGCTGGCACAGCCCTTCATGTGCTCGCCACAGGTAGCCTGACTGCCATTAGGTACCGAGATGAGATCCTCAGACCCCTTGTGAGACCATATGCCAGTGCGGTTGGACTTGGGTTCCTCCTTATGCAAGACAATGCTAGACCTCATGTGGCTTGAGTGTGTCAGCAGTTGGCATTGATGCTATGGACTGGCTCCCGTTCCCCAGACCTGAATCCAATTGAGCACATCTGGGACATCATGTCTCGCTCCATCCACCAACGCCACATTGCATCACAGACTGTCCAGGAGTTGGCGGATGCTTTAGTCCAGGTCTGGGAGGAGATCCCTCAGTAGACCATCCTCCACCTCATCAGGAGCATGCCCAGGCGTTGTAGGGAGGCCATACAGGCACATGGAGGTCACACACACTAGTAAGCTTCATTTTGACTTGGGACATTGCATCAAAGTTGCACCAAATCCAGACCGCCAAGGGTTAATACATTTGATTTCCATCGACAATTTTTTTGTGTGACAACTATGTAAAGAACAAAGTATTTAATAAGAATATTTCATTCATTTAGATCTAATATGTGTTATTTTAGTGTTCCCTTTATTTTTTGAGCAGTTCTTTCTAGCTAAAAGATATCACATGATTTTGTCCACCAATTTTAACCAATCAGAAAACTAGCTGAAGCTGTCAGTCAATCTGAGGAGTTTTTTGCATGTATTTATCCACTCACTGAGCTTCCTGTCCATCTCCTCACAACGCCTTACTTCATTCACAAACTTCCTCTGGAACACGTTGACATCAGGGTTGAGCTGAAAGAAAGATGTTTGAACTCATTATTAGCATGTGATACAGGAGAGAGCAGGAAGAGAGAAAGCAAGCCGTATCCACTTACATCTCTGAACTGCACCATTCCCAGCTCTCCCAGTTCACTGACGCAGCAGTAGGCCGCTTCAGACTGGAGAAAGAGCTGGGCCAGAGTCATCTCCTCACTGCGAAACAACTCCCCCATGATGCTGCAGGCCACAGGAAGTCCCCTACAGCTCAGAAATCAATCCCACTGGATGGTACTGGTCAGTCTAGGGGACAGACAGATAGATATAGTAGATACATAATTTATATGACAAACACACATAAATATGAATACTCTAATTAAAGAATTCTGTAGTTTCAGTTTTTTATGTTCATTTATTTTTTATTATTACATCATACATTTTGCACTCTGTTCTTTTTATGTAGATTTTTAAGCATGCATGCATGCATTTCTTTCAATCCCCTGCTGAAAAACAAAAACAAAACATAAATAATAGAAACCATCATAGAATTAGAATAGAATTTGTAATGGTTTTAATGGAAACTGTATTGGTTTTAATGGAAATAATTGCATTGGTTTTAATGGAAATTGTCATGGACCTTATTGGTCACTACTGTTAATTGGTTGCCTATTATTGTTATTAAATACCATTTTTGTTAAAACCACTAAATTCTATCTAAAGACACAAATTCTAATGTAACATGTACCAAACAAACTTCAGGAAACCATTATTTAATTTATAAAAAAATAATTTATTGAAGGTCGATGGGTTGTGTAATGTTTATAATGGCATTTGTAGTGGAAATCATTAGAATTTCTGTAATGGTTTCTATATTTTTGTTTTTTTGTCATTAATGCAATACATTGATCGCTGTAATACTGTGAGATAGTGGTGGCTGTTTTAGTTGTGATGGGCCTACTTGTGAGAAAATCCAGGGCCATTTTTTTACTTCCAGTCTGTCCCTGCGGGTAATACTTGTAATGTATTATTATAAACATCAGCAGTTGCTTATGAATTGTTATATATATAATTTGTCTAATTTATTTAATATATAATTTAGATATTATAGAAACAGGCTTCATCTCTTATGTGACAATCTTTGAGCTGGGCTCAGCATCACTCGCATCCCAAAGAGCCGATTGGCTAGAAGCTCAGCATCCCTTCATCTTTAAGAGCTGATAGGCCAAGAAGCTCAACAACACTCGCATCACTGAGAGCTGATTGGCTGATGGCTCAACATCTCTCTCATCTCTGCCGCACTGTCCTTCAGCTCTGAAGGGCGCCATTACGCGCTTCTCTCTATCTATTCCGTGCCAACTATAATTTTATAAGAGTATTATCACATTATTTAATATACTAACACATTAAAGCAAATAATTAAGCATCTAACGTTAACACACAAATATGTATTTTTAAGATGTTCATTTTTGTTTAATAGACTACAGCGAATCATTCTGGTAATAATGAATATAAACAGTTAGAGACATCAAGCGTAGGTAGTTGTATTTTAAACGAATAAATGTTAATAAATGTCTGAATGAATGAATACGTGAACGAAGCAGTAAATATGCTCGAATGATTAACACAGATTTCCAATTTACTAATTACTAAAATGCTGTCAACCGTTTATTCTTTCACGCTGATATAACAAAATATTGAAGTCAAAATAAGATCAAACAGAAATATATTTATCAACTGTAATCCTAATGGCTGACCGAATACATAGCCTAACGTTAACGTTACATCCATATTCAAGCATCACCACCTCATTCAAGCGGAGAGCGGACACGATCAAATTCATACACTTATAACGTCAAATATACATATATAGTGTAACGGTTAAACGAGTCGATAAAGAGAAAAACAGATATGTAAATATAATTGTTCTTACCGTCTTTGATGTCTTCAGTATGAGATCTGTTCACCTCTGCGTGGATGAGCAGACCTGCTACGTGACGTCACGCCTGCTGCTACAGGGTCACGTGACATTTCGATGTTGCCAAATGTCCCAGTACATTTTAGAGGCATTATGTGTTGTATTTATTGAGAGGCTATAAACAGGTTTATGTATGGTTCAAACGTATAATAGACTTATTAGCCTATTATGTATTAATTTGTTTGTTGGTTGGTTCTTGTTGAAGTGCTTATCAATTAAAACCAATGCTACTATTTTTGGAAGCAAGTTCTTAATTCTGTAGCAAATAGGTTTTGTAAATATAAACTGTAAATTAGCCTACCTTCATTATTTTCTTTCTTCCTTTCTTTCTTTCTTGCTTTCTTTCTTTTTTTTTATTTTTGACTTTGGGTGACTTTTTATTAGCCCAAATTTCCTAAAAGCCGAACAAATAAAAAAAAATAAATCCCTTTAAGCTGTATTCTATAGTCTTTGGTAAAACATAACCGTATGATGTTGTTAAAGATATACAGAATATTAAATAATAACATAATTAATATTAATAAATATTTATATCAATAGCTACATATAGCAAACTATGTACTCAGGAGAATAGGAGTACAAGAGAAAAAGCCTTATGAGTTCTTATACTGTAAGTATTCTCCTTTTTATACTTTTGACAATGTGTCTTGCTGTCTGAGGCTGTATTAGAGACACATCCTAACTCAGAATAATATTTGTGTAAGAACCATGGTAATTTTACTTAGGATTAAGAACTTTTTAAAATGTATTTCAAGTCAAGAATTAACCTAGGAAGCCTCTGTACTGTCCTTGAATATCTAACTATTTGTCCATAGTATTTGTAGAAAAAGTAGCTAGACCTTTACTCAGTATGCTCAGAGTTATCTGATATAGACTGAATGATGCACATTTGTGTGCCGGTGTAACAGTAAGAGGTGAAAGTGCAGACCTTAGAAGAATGTAGCACAGACTCTGTAATGAACCTGTATATATTTAGAGTCAGGAACTACTGAAGAACCAGAGGTGAGAAACATACGCCTGACCACACTTCCACACCCACACACACTTGTTGTGTTTACATGTTTTATGGGGACATTCCATAGGTGTAATGTTTTTTATACTGTACAAACTGTATGTGATATTGCCCTACACTGACCTAAACCTAAACCTACCCCTAACAGGAAACTACTGTATGTGCATTTTTAGATTTTCAACTTCGTTCTGTATGTTTTATAAGCTTGTTTCCTCACGGGGACCTAAAAATGTCCCCACAAGGTCAAAAATGACCGGTATTCCTATCTTTGTGGGGACAATTGGTCCCCATATGGTGATAAATACCAGGTGCACAAGCGCACACACGCACACACATCTGAAACAAGCAGCATGTCTTTCATTTGTGTTGTTAGTAACACAATTATGGCCTATTGTGGCTATGTTACATCTAATTTTAACTAATAAAGAAGTTAAATTATCTTAATATAATTAATATTTATAGAATTATTGAACTAATTGGCACCTGGACAGTCATAGTGTATATGTTTTGCTAGGATTATTTTTGGAGTCATTCCAAATCTACAAAGCCATTTTCCCATTCCAGTGGAAGAATATTGTTATCGTAAATCAATCTCTAGTGAATAAAATTACTGAAACAGTAAATAACAGCATTTCATCAGAGGGAAAGATGAGCTGGAATAACACACAGACTTGCACATGTGTACACATGCAGGACCCACGCATAAGCGCCGAAGTTATTTTTTGAACTTCCCTTTGGGTGGCTTTAATGGTGTGCTGTATGTGAAAATGGGCCTTTAGGGAGCTTAAAACCCTGTAGGTCTGGATCACATTCCAGCTCTCGCTGTGTCTGTGCCTGTCTAGTACTGTTACACTCTCCAGAACCTCATGTTATCTTCACACATATACAGCACTGTCCCAAGGGGGAAAAATGACTGCTCAGAATTTGATCAAAAGAAACAATGGATTTAGGATTTGCAGTATCACCTTACTCAATTCATCTGGAGGTATTAAAATAGACAAATGACACAGCTGTTGATAGACCTATAAAAATAAAGTGATGAGATGATTCGAGAAATATACTTTAGCATTTTTTTTCAGTATAGTACTCATTACAGACTAAAACAGCTTACAGCTTGCAACAGCTTAATTACAAAATACACAAATATATAACAAAGTTTCAACAGGAATGATGTTTAATGCTATCAAATGATTGATAATGATTAACCGCATAAAAAATGAAAGTTTATTTATGATTACATAAAATATACATATATTTATTTATTTAAGTTTATTCATATTTACATACCGTGTATAT
>JAUMHP010000080.1:7345045-7363034 GCA_032361065.1 Enteromius trimaculatus
CAGCCAGTGCTACACACAGAAATCCGATCTCATCATCCAGTCTGTCTGAAATGACACGAAGAAACAGAACAAATCCAGACTTAATCCTAAAGAACATGCATCCAAAGCTACAGTACTGCTAAAAGTTTCATGCACTTGTGTAAAAATGATGTAAATAGAGGATGCTTTTAAAAATGGATCCATTTTACAAGACTGTGATGACACGTTTAATGGTCATCAGCATCGCGGTAAAATTTGACATTGTCATTATGAGAATTAGTCTTTCTCAATTTTTTTATTTTATTAAAAGTCATGAAAACACTCATAGAGTTTTTCTTTTGTTATGTGAGCAAATGGCAATGCAAAAAAATATATTTATGATATACTCCCATTCACTGCTCTTCAAGCTAAGCCAATTATGAGAAACCCAGAAATGAGATCCATAATGTCATACACAGATTTTCTTTATCAATTAACATCTATTAACTGAATTAAATCAACATTTGGTGTGACCATCCTTTGCGTCTAAAGCAGTTTTCACCCTAGCTGCACTTGTGCATAGTTTATCAGGTAGATTTGCAGGCAGGTCTCTAAAATTGTTGTTTGTTGAGTTAGAAGAACAAAGAAAGGATTAGAAAAACATTAGGTGTGAGTAAATGATGGTGAAAAATACAAATCGTTTGAAGAACTATCCTTTTAACTTTGCAAAAATTCAATAAAAGCCTATTTTGTGTGCCGTAACCAACTATTAAGATGAGAGATTTTGTACAAATAAATAAATGAAATAATAATAATAATAAAAAAAACCTGCCAGCTGCTAACTTGTACTGTTATACTTTTATCTGTAGTTATTCTGGTGTTTAGTAATAATAGCATCTGTCCTGATTAGACTGTATATACTCTATATACTATGTGGAAAAACAGTATCTGAAGACAGTGGTATACTTGTACATTCACACAGCACTAGGCAAAAAGTTCTAGACCTACTACTCCATGTTAGATTGAAATGTGTATCCAGTGGACACTTTACAATCCCATGAGGCCACAGGAGAGGAGCTGTGAATGGAAGTGATACAACTGGTGCTGGTAGGTCACATGACAATGACAACATGTCAACTATAGTATGGCTAGATTACATTCATGCCACCCAGATTTAAAAGAAGTAGCTACTCCGAGAGTATAAAATTGTTCATGATAAAATGCGCTATCAACATGTATACACATTACACAGTACTATGCATTTTCATTTCTTTTGAAATTTTGACCAAAGCAACACGAAAATGTATAAAGGTTATGCTGACCATTCAGAAATCACCTAAAAGATAGAAGGAATTCTTTGCACTGGCTCTTTGTTTAAATAAAAGAAAAATACTGTAGGCTTTCATTTAGTATAGTGAATGGTTTCTCCTCCAAAACTCACAATAAGAGTCAGAGCGGCCACAGGGCTTTACAGGATCATATTCATAAAGTAAAGGATGTGACCAGTGTCCAGTGATATGACAGAGTAATATCAGCAACCTCAGCCACTAAGACATTTTGCTCAAGGGACACATTTAGCCCTGTAATTCAATTACTCATTCTCAATATTCATTCCTGGCAGTATGATTTATGACATATGCTGTACTGGGATTGTGAATTCTGCCAGTCACTGTGTATCTACTTTCATTTTCTGGTCAACCCTATTGATGTTGATTGGAACTGAAATAATAGTTTAACCTATTATTGAAAAATCATCTATTTCTGTGACAGCACTGGGTAAATGTATTCACAGAAGCACTCTAGTACCTTCTTTTCAGAGTAACTGGATGGTTTTGATGCATATTTATGTAAAACTGTGTCGTGCCACAATGTTACCGATATACATAAAAATCTCTAATTAATGCAAGCTGAATGTCTTTTATACATCAGTCGAGATGCATTTGTGCGATTGTGGAAGATGAATCATCTCCATAACAGCATGGTAATGCATAATATCTTAATATGGTTGATTGGTTGTATTATTTTTGCATAAGGCTAAAAGAGACTGACCAAGAAAACAATGTTTCATACATAAGTAAAAAAAGAGAGAAATGAGATGAAAGTATTAAAGGTGACAGAAGAGGATGAAATTGAGTGACAAAAAAGGAAAAAAATCATCAGGAAAAAAATAGGACAAGGAGAAAAGGAGAGACAAACAGGCACAAAGAGCACGGCAGAAAGTGTTTGATTATGCTATGATTCTTCTCAAATGTCAAAGGCTCTTCGCAAGCACTCTCACTTAGCTCTGACAGACAGAGAGATAAAGAGCAACAGAGAGAGAGAGTCATCTCAACTCATAAATACTGGCAGATGGACAAAGGAGCTGGCCAGAGAATAATCAGACGATCCTCAGCGATCCTTTACTTTCATCTGCTGAAATTTGCATAATTGATTTGACATGTAATAAAATGTTCATGTGCTAATGTCCAATATTTCTCTACAGGCAACTTAGATTTAATGTACTGCACTAAAAATGTAACAGGACAGCTGTACAGAAGCAACATATCATTAATGTGGTCCATATGTTTATACACACCAATATTTCACTCATAATTAACTGAAAATGTTGACCTCCATTTTAATAGATGGTGTGAAATGAAAACGCACCATATGTATGATTTTAGTAAGTGTTTTTTCTCACACAAAGCTTACGATATTGTTTCATAAGATATATATGACACTTTGATGTTGACATGCCAGGTCCCTTTTCACTTATATTACAAGTAAAAGAGCGAGCGGTACATTATTCTACTTTTCTTCTTCATTTCTTGTGTTCTGCTGAAAACAGCAAATCACACAGCTTGTAATACAGGAGCTTTATTTTTGGAAGAACTATGACTTTAAAGATGATTTTGTTTGTTAATTAAAGCCATGGGGTAAACAGTTCAACAGATCTTCACAATAAGAGTCGCTTTGTTATTAAACTAAAACGCCATTCGTAAAGTCAGTTCATACTGCAGCCTGACAAATCCCAACAGATTAAACATGCAATAACTATCAGACATATTGCATTATTCTGCTTGTATCTGGGAATTCACAGTAAAAATGCTTTTGAATGTTTGAAGATATGCCAGGAAAACCGTCTTCATACACTGCAAGCATAGCCTCAGTCTATAAACCATCCAAGAGAAAGATGAAGAATAAGCTATCCTGTTTAATGTGTGATAAACTGGCTTGAAGCCTAAATGGGACCTTCAGAAGAGCATATTGCAGAGCTTTAGGGGTCGATCACTGCCCTCAAAGACACTTGTGGGATTGAGAAGGCTTGAGGAGATTTGTTAGCCACATGGAAGAGAAACGAGCCAAACAACCAGAAGTTTTCAGCAAATAACACAGAGACACAGCTCATCTGGTGTCGGCCGATTAGACTGATCATCTCTGAAACCAAAGTCAACAAGTGGGATAAAAGCAAAAGACAGATAAGAGAGGAAAACTGTGTTAAGACAGACACAGAAAAGGGACAAAAACCCCAACAACACTCAAAAACATAATTCTACACCATTTTAAAGGGTTAGTTCACCCAAAAATGTAAATTCTGTCATTAATTACTCACTCTTATGTCGTTCCAAACATATAAGAAATTTGTTCATCTTCGGAACACAAATTTAGATATTTCTGATGATATCAAAGAGCCATCTGTTCCTCCATAGAGATTTCCCCTAGATGTAAACAAGGCTGATTACATAAAATACGTTAAAGCTTGTTTTCATTTTGCGCTTGTATGCGTTGCGTTGTGATTCTCTCTAAACTAGCAGAAGATCTCTGTCAGGGGAGAAGAACGGTTGAGTAAATTATGTTATTTTAGTTTTCTCAGCGCAAAAGAGTACCCTCCTAGTGTCACAAAACTGAAGTTGATCCACTGATGTCACATGGACTGTTTTCACAATGTTTTTAACATGTTTATGGATCTGGGATCATTTCAGTTGTATTGCTGTCTATGGAGGGTCGGATGGCTCTCTGATATCATTAAAAGATGAAGATGAACAAAGGTCTTATGGGTTTGGAACGACATGAGGGTGAATAATTAATGACAGAATTCTTATTTTTGGGCGAACTAACCCTTTAATACAAGCAATAAATGTAAATTCCAAGCCAAAGGCTGTGTGACTAATGTATTAAATCACCATATTGGCTGCATAGCCACAAAAGCAAATTAATGGTAAAAAGCCAAAAACTCCAGAAAAGAAAAATGTGTTAAAGTGAGGTGATTCATCAGAGAAATGTTCAAAGTTCAAATCCCGCTCAGGCCTTCTCATCTTCACTGCATTTAGTTGGCATAACTAAATTAATTTGGACGAAAAGTCTACTAGACCAAATCCATTCAAACTATTTATTTTTGCTACGAAAAGCTTCACAAATTTAATTATGTAAATGTTTTATGTTTGAATGAACAAAACTTGAATACGATCAGGAGAAGCGATTAGAAAGACAAAGCTCGGGGAAGTTTAAAGGAAAGGTATAAAGCGAAGGAATTCAGTGCAGAACAATATAGCCTACTAAATAACCGATTATAATGAAGTAATAAAAAAGGAAGGTTCTCCGTGCTGGAGAGGAGAGCTGAGGAACAGGGAAAGAGCAGGGAGGACGCTCATACTAATGATTCCTCTCTAACAAGCCTCTGCTTGCTCTTTTATGTGGTGCTGCTCTGAGGATGCTTGAGGGAGAGATTCCAGACCTGCACTGAAGTTCCACCATAGACTACCCAGAGAAATCATACTTTATCCGGTGCTAGTAATTGAACACATCTGCTACAGGCAAGAGGCAGGGATGGGTACCGAAACTCGTTACTTAATCAGTACCGGTGCTAAATTATAAAAGAACGGATTTCCTATTTATTGCTAAATAATTGTTACCTAGCATATTTTTTAGTTCTAATTTGCAATAATATTAAAGACATTTGCCTGCATTTGTTATTGGTAATCTCACACAGAAAACGTTTGTCTGTTCCGCACATAGGTCCTGCAGTACACAGAGCTCGCGCACGCACAACACCAAAGCATATATATATCGGTACATATATATATATATATATAGTTCGAAAATAAAAACAAAGCAAACTGATGCCCGCAATGAACACAGCATAACATCTGGAAGGACAGGATAGCTCGCTTTTCTGAGGTGAGAGACTTTCTAATTTTCATTCGAAAATAACTATAGAATAATGTCACTGACAATAAACCTGTCAACATCTCATCTGACCGCAGACACTGAATCGGGACAGCTAGTTTTTACTTATTAAACTGCATTTGACAAAAGAACTGCTTTCATGCATGTCTTTTAAAATAACACATCTTGCATAAGAAAACATTTATAAAAAATATTACGACATAACGACATAAACATCACATAAGGTCTGTCTAAATTAGTATGTTATAATAATGTTAATAATTTAATAAACACACATTTTGGTTACATTAAAAAATAGTCATATAAATATTTAGAGTATGCTTTTCTGCAGTTGCCTAAATAAATTTTAAACAGTAAAAA
The DNA here is from genome assembly GCA_032361065.1 of Enteromius trimaculatus. Lineage (NCBI taxonomy): Eukaryota > Metazoa > Chordata > Actinopteri > Cypriniformes > Cyprinidae > Enteromius > Enteromius trimaculatus. The sequence goes on from JAUMHP010000080.1 coordinate 7,350,530, forward strand.
TGCCTTTACAGTACTGCATTTACAAATAGATGGATAATAATAAACTATGCTTATTAAGAAATGAAGCAGAGATAATAGAAAACAGGGAAAATTAAGATATAAAGCAGAGCTTACCTAAAAATGTATTTGTAGTGATGAAATACATACACTTTATTGAATGTACATCGCAAATTTGCAAACTTGATTTACTTTTAATCCCAACCACAGTTAACTCATTTATGTAAATGTTCCAATAAAACAAACACTGTCCCTTTACAAATAAAGTGTACATTACAGCGATATCAATGCTGCAATATACAATGCAACAGACCTTTTCTTTTGCATTGGAATGCAGGACGACTCATAAATACACACAAGCACACACATGTGTGTTGAATGGAGAGATTAGAGAGCAGTAATGTGTAATTGAGGATATGGCCTGTAAACGTGGGCTGGTAATTACACTGGGCGGCATTTCTCTACGGCCTCTACAGTAATAGGTAAAGTGATAATGGAATAAGTGATTGCCACTTACACAAGGAGGACTCGGGCTAGCCTCCATTAACCGTACACCAACATCTATAGGCCTGTGCACACAAACACACACACATTCTTTCTTTGGCGCACTTACAGCTCACAGAATCAAGATCACAGCAGCAGCATTTAACTGCAAATGCATCTGATTAAGAGGTAAAACTGAGCAGGTTACAACCTGTCCCATTTACATCACCCCTGTACATACAAATGAATGCATTTTTTAACTCTTCCAGCTCCTTTTTTTTTTCAAATACACAAAGCCTTATGACTTAGTAAAAAGCACGTAGGATCCAAAAAGGTGACTTGGTGTTTAAACATCCCTTGTTATTGATTTTTTCCCCCTTCTATCCTTCTCTATTTGTCCCTATAGCTGAGACATTCGGGTAGCAGAGGAATAATATATAGGTAGGCAGGAATATAATTAAAGAGGACAGTGAGAACGAGCCTTATATCAGGAGGATCGGTCAGCCTTCATTCTGTGTTGAAGATTGCCCAGGAGTTGGACAAACATGTACACAAATAAAACCGCTGGCAAATGCAAAGGGAGTATGAAGGGAAACTACTATTAATAATAACTCAAATGATAATACATATGAAACATTTTGAGCCCATATTAGTGGCCTCAGACTTGAGGTGAATATTAAATCACCTTGAGCTCTGAATCAATGCTTTCATCGACATGAATGAATATAACGTTTTTCCTCAGATACTTCATACTTCAGACTAACTATGTCATTTTAATGACTCTCTTAAAATGGCTACTGGCCAGTCAGCATAAAGTGAAGCTGATATTGCTGGATTCTTCTGTGCACAATGACTGAATAATGCTTTCTGCGCTAACAGGAAAGTGAATAAATATTCTGTGTGCCCCTGTTGATTTCCCCCAACACGAGAAATGGATTAAAAATATATATGCACTTTATAAGGCCAGAGGACTGACGAAGCAGTTTTCACAAGAACCTTATAGGTGGTATTAAGCATGCTGTGTACCAGTGAACGCAGAGAGAGAGTGAGAGAGAATCAAATATATTTCCATCCCTTCCGTGCTGTATGTACAACACATCAATCTTTCTCCTGCCTGTCACATTGTGAGGCTGAAGAGATTGAAGCTGAGCTGTCGGAGAGGTTTCAACCACAGCATCAGAGCAAACGCGAGAGGAAGTCATGTAAAAGAGACCACAATGTTGTCAAGACTGCTTTAAGCACCACTTTCATGTTTCATGATTTCATGACAGATTGAACACTGATTGAAATGCATTGCTGTGGACTGTAGACCGGTGTTTGGCTTGTTCAATGATATGGAAATAAAATAAATATACTGACTCCTAAAGGCAATTTATGTGTAAAGTAATAATAAAGTAATGCCTTTTTTTTGGCGTTTTTCATAAATCTTAATACATGTGATTATTTAACCAGTATATGATGTAATTAATTAATAAAACGTATATTTATTATCATCCATTATTTAAGTTTGCACTTTGTTTGAATACTGAGGTTTTTTTACGGCTACAATTCTATTTATTTAAAAGCCTAGCCAAAATGTTTTAGAGTTTACAGCACCTTTCTCAAGCTCAAGGTCACTTTACACAAAAACGCATTAAACATACAGTATAAAAAAAACTGTCAAACACTGTCAAATGTACAATCACTCCTAGATGGGGAAAATATCAAATGGTTGAATGGATGGTGGATGATAATCAGGAACACCAAAGAATGGAGCTATGAAAAGAGTGAGTTAAACGCCTGAGTAAATCAGCGGCGTCTATAGCTTATACTCAACCTCTGTTTTGTTTAATGTACGATACATGCATTGCCTTGTTCATTTAGCAAGTGTCCGGGTGCACTCTTGGAAGGTTTAAAGGTGTTGTCTTTGAATTAATGAAAGAAGTCATTTCCTATGTATGTGTCTGTTTTAGAGATAATTATGCAGGGAGGGAGATTCTCTCTATATTTGGCTGAGGTGTCCAGAGGTCATTTACAGATATATAGGCAAAGAGTCTGATGTTGGGTGAGGGGTCTGTGCTAATAAATGAATCTAATGAATAATTTATTTATTACATCTAATGAAAAGTTGTCTGATTGGTTCAAATGCTACACTGAAGACTGGAATAATAATGCTGAAGATTCAACTTTGCATTACATTATTTAAATCATAAAAATATTTGTATCTCTGTTTTTTTTTAATCAAACAAATTTAGCATTTGTGCACATAAGAGACTTAATAAACACACACACACACATATATACATACACACACACACACACACAGACACACCAACACATATACATATAAGACAAGTGTCTTATTCTTACAACTCCAAGCTTTTGGAGGTAGTGTCGTGTAGCCTTTTCTTTCTCTTTTTTCCTTTTTACTCTACCACTCAGTTATATTTATTTCTCCAACAATGTCTTTGAGCTGACATACTATTGGTCACATTTCTTTTGTGTATCGTTTTGTCAATAAAGATTCAGCAAAAGAGATGAAGTGCTCACCCTGCTCACAATCAAATTCCTCTACAGTGGAGACGAAGTGAGGTCTGGAGTAAAAGTTGTGGGGTCCAGGCTGCTGAAGCCCCCCCAGGCTGAAAAACGCCCTGTCGCTGGCAGCGCACGAGGAGAATGCTCTGCGGCTGGGGATGCACGGGTACCGCGTCCAGCTCTTCATCTCAAGGTCAAAGGCCTCGAATGCGGTCACTGGCAGCTTGCCCTGACGCCCACCTGTCGGAGGGGAAATGAGAAGAGGGTTGGAGGATTAAAATGAAGTCTACATGTGTGTGTGGTATCTCTCTGATAGGACTCACTCAGTGTGTCACGTCTGTCCCTGCTGGGACTCAGTGTGTGTGCGATTACCACATGTCACGGCTCACTGACAACGCTTTGGTCTCCTCAGACAAGCTGACAGCCTATTCCATTATTGGTTCTCTGACACACAACACACACACAAATACACCTCTAATAGCACACCTACAGCCATACACAGGCTTGAACGTACAAACTCATTTACATTTATTCATTTAGCAGATTCTTACAAATGAGATGAAGGTTTGAACGTGCATGACGCTTCTGACAACAACACAAATGATTCATCTTATGGGGACAGTAACACATACACACACAAGAAATGATGATATAGAAAACCACATTTAGTAAGACGCATCACTGTTGTCGACTAATTGTTTTTTTTATTACATGAATTTGGCAGATGTTTTTATCCAAAGAAAGTGTTTCTTTCTCGAACACAAGAACCATTTTAAATATGTATATATATATATTAATATATGTATTTTGATTGTATACTAATATATTATGCTTGTATATCAGTGTTATACTTGGTAAATGTCTCTGTGTGTGTGTGTGTGTTTGACGCATTTCAGGGTTTTGTGCTGCAACATCCTGTCTTGTCAAACCTTCAATAAAAACTAAACTTAACTAAAAGTTAACCAATAATATATATTTAGCATATATTAATTATTAGTTTTTGAAGTTATAAATAAAAAAAGTTATTGGTGCACATTTAAAAAAAATTATAAATGAAGAAATAAAAATAACTAATACTATTCCAGCCTGTTCACTTTAAAATGTTATGTTTATATTTAACATTTTATCCGTCATTGCATAACTAGATCTATTATAATATTTATATGTTTAGGCATGTCATGTTTTTATATGCTGTTGGTAATATGCAGAATGAGTCTGAGGAGTTCATTATTATTAAGATTGCATAAATGCAGAAAATGACGCAATAAGCGCTTCTCATTGGTAACACAATGAATCTGTTAGCTGAGCTTCTGTGGGTGTGTAGCTACAGTAATATCCATTAGTCACAGCAGACAGCATATTTAATGTGATGAGAATGAAAATGAGGCTGTGATGGATGGAAGTTCATGTCATGCTGTTATGTATCTGGGAAGAAATCATTCAGCTGATGATACAATCCGGAAATCAAGAACCTTTCAATAAAAACATATGATGCAATGTATGCACGGCCTTTTCACTTCATTTGATGACAATAATAACAGTTTATTTGACATTTAAGTCAAATGAAGTATGACATCTACCCTGACTAAAGGCTAAAACTAGTGGTTCTCAATTGCTTAGACCCTAAAGACTTTACCATATACCATATAATGCATTTAAAGGGATAATTTATCCAAAACTAGAAATTCTATGATCATTTACTCACCATCGTGTCATTGCAAACCTGTATTACTTTCTTTCTTACAGTATATGGAAGATAAAAGAGATATTTTGAGGAAACCTAATAATGAACCATACTATTAAAAGAATGCAAAATAAACAACTTAACGAGGAGAACTTGTCTCTTATGTTTTTGTTGTAACATCTCAAAGATCACATGTCTAGTTGACCCTTCGCAAAGACCTGCCCTCCTCTTAATTTACTGTTGCTATGTCCGACAAGCCATGTCACTCTTAGGCCACGCATCATGTTCTCACACAGTGAAAAATACATTAAAAACTAACAGTGTGCTGACAGACATTATAGTAGGTCTCAGGTTTTTTTTGTAAAAAATCTGTCATGACAGATCACTTACACTAGAGTTCAAGCAGCACTTGAATGGATAATCTTTTCATATTTACTTAAAGCGTGAAATAAACATGAATGAATATCAGAAAGTATTTTTTTTTACACATTATTTAAAATTCACCAAGTTAATCTACTCTTCTATCTGATTTGCTGGTCAGACACAAATAGGGGAATCAATGTTCTGATTGGTCAGATCACCTGTCAACCAAACTCCCTGCAAAGGGTCAATCTGTCTGTGATCTTTCGGTACTAAAGCATCTGTCACAAGTAAAAGCAGCCAAATTAGGTAGATGCCAACATGGAGCGGACATGGCCTCATCCTCGAAAACCATGAACAAAACTAAACAAAAACATAAAATACAAACTACACAGCATTAAAAACATTATTGGTTGAGAACAAGAAACCAATAAATTCTTTTAGATGATAACTTTTGTACAATAAACAGTGGTGGTTTTCTTGTGGGTTGTATATCCATTGTTTATTCTGGATGCTGAAACAAAATAACTTGAGATTGACTGATCTATACAACAAATAATACAGCACAAGAACATAAACCTCTCAGGAAAACAATGTAAAGTTTACAACTAGGGTGTGTATGACTGCTTACTGTATGTATGCAAGAGCTCAGAAAGAATGAAACATTTTTTCCATCTTATTCCTTCCCTCCTGCACGTCCTCTATCCTTCACTATGCATTCACTACGCGACTGATCTCCTCCCAGCTCTGGCATTACTGAGAGCCCTCTGGGACAGAACAGAGAGCCAGGGAAAACACACACATGAGAGAAAACAAAGAGAGGAGAGAAAGAACCTGTCTGAGGAACAATGCGGAAGAGCGAAGAGATGGAGAAAGCAGGCCAAAAAAATGGAAATCCAGTCAAAACGGTGTGAGAAAACCAGATAGAGGAAAAGTCTTGAGGACGGGGCAGAGCGGTCCATTTAAGAGGGCTTGCTCTCTTGACCTTTGCTGGACACCTTTAATTAACTTCTTTCAAGTCTTTCAGCCTTTTGACTTCAATCAGTAAAAGCCTCCATGCTCAAAATTGTGAGAAATTAGCTGAGGGGAATGGGGCAAATACACGAGTGGATTCAACAGAGACGTGCAGGGGCGAGATATCAAACTGAGTGAAGTGGGGCTGGTATTGGGCCAAACCCATTCACAGACAGATTTGAAGACAGACGGCTACTGTGCAGCCAGCGTCAAGCACACATGGCAAACTAATACCCACATCAATGCAAAATAACACACGCAGACTGTCAGCAAAACTGAATTCATAAACAAAGAAACAAGGAGAGCTTGAATATGTTACAGCAAGGGTCTTCAGCTGTTTTCATGTCAAACACCCCTGGGTAGATAGAGAGATGGAGCAGGAAACCTGTTACATAATGCATAAAACAGAGTGACGGATTTTATGGCTGACATATATACTATAGTGATGTATTTATATACTTGCAAAAAGTCATAAAAATAATTATTTTTAATGTAAAAAGTCATATGTTTGCACATTACATGCAAATTCTACTTACAGTAATATATGTTAAAAATAAGATTAATAAAGTGTTCATTGAAGTTCTAGTTCATCTAATTATTGTAAATTTTTTATCCTGAGCTCCTGAAAGGGTTAGTTCACCCAAGAATGAAAATTCTGTCATTAATTACTCACCCTCATGTGGTTCCAAACCCATAAGACCTCCGTTCATCTTCAGAAATTAAGATAATTATTGTTAAATTAAAATATTTGTGATGATATCAGAGAGCCATTGGTCCCTCCATAGACAGCAATACAACTGAAAGGATCCAGATCCAGAAACGTGGTAAAAACAGCAGTAAAAAATTCCATGTGACATCAGTGGATCAACTTCAGTTTTGCGACAATACGAGAATACTTTTTTGCTTAAAGAAAACAAAAATAACATCATATAATCAATCAATCATTCTTCTCCTACTGTATGACTACTGTATGTCAATTGAGAGAATATTACTATGTTATCGTATGCAAGGCTGATTATGTCAAATTCATTAAAGGAGTCATAAAAAGTCAATTTTCCACAAGCTAATATGAACGTTCATTTTATTTGCGCAAAAAAAATTCTTATTCTTGTAGCATCGCAAAACTGAAGTTGATCCACTGATGTCACATTAACTGTTTTACCAATGTGTTTGCTACGTTTCTGGATTTGGGATCATTTCACTTGTATTGCTGTCTACGGAGGGACAGATGGTGAGATCATCAAAAATATCTTAATTTGTGTTCCGAAGATGAACGAAGACTTTATGGTTTTGGAACGACATGAGGGTGAGTAATAAATGACAAAAATGAAATTTTTGGGTGAACTAACCCTTGAAGACCCATGTGTTGCAGTAGAGAACATTTTTTATACACAATGAATGTATCAACCCAGTCTCACAGCAGTTCATACATGTTTGACAAGGTGCCTAATTTGTACGAATTTGTACACAAATTCAATTGTTTTTACAAAACAGGATATACATATTCATACAAATTAGCTACTTTGTAAAATAAGTACAAATTAGCCATGAGATACTCTGCTCTTCAAGGTCACATGATGTTTAGCGTACGTTTTTATCCAAACAATGTAGGGAAGCGTTCTGTTTGCAGTTCTACTTTGGAGCAGCATAGAAAATTTTAATAATAAAGAAAAATCACTCAGCTTCATGATAAAAAAAAACACCAGTGGAAAACACCTTGAAGCAGCCTTAAACATTCTTTGAGAATGTTTGTTTCACATTCGAACGGGGTCACATCATTCTCCTGCCCGCACCAGAGGTAACCATATTAGCGAGCACAGTAGGCATCTTATTTTGGGGAGACAGTGGGGTGCATCTGGGTGACGAGTGATCGAGTGTCTGCGCTCATGAGAGACCTCACGGGACGCATCCCAAAGTAAATCAAAACTAAATGAGGATTCTGTGATACAGGCTCATTCCTCATTCTTGGCCTTAACGTGATTTTACTGCCGCTCTATTTGTGGTCCAGCAACCTGACAAATAACAGAATTAAGTTTCTTAACTTAACTGCTGTCACCAGGCAAAAGATCTTCAATGCAAAACTTTTTTAAGTGTCAAACTGCATCTAAAGCATGACAAGCAACACAAAGGCCAGTAGCCCTTTGAGCACAAGTGAGGGAGAGAGAGTGAAAAACCAAAGAATGATGAGGACGGCAAGAAGGGATATAAGCAAAAGCAAGGGTTGCATACAGAGAGACTCTGAATGAATTATTCTCTGTGATGTCAAATCAATGAGTTTAAATCTAACCATCAAGACAAAACTGTGTCAGAGCGGAGCAGAAGAGTCACAAGTGTACAGGGAAAATCTGTATTACTCCCCATTCCACTTACTCCACACATCACATCTCGATTTCTAATAATTTCATAACTTGTTAAGGTTTTGAATGCTTGAATTTATCAAACTCAGAAAAGAAAGAATACGCAATGAGAGTTTACAGAGAAAGACATAAATAGTTTAACTTAACTCTTCACTTTAGTTTTTACTATTTGGTTATAAAAAAGGTTATAATGGAAGACAAAGTTATTTATCTATTTTTAATCCCAGATGCAAATTATTGGTGGAGATGCATATTAAACATATTCTCCTTAAACTACTTTCAAGCAATCCAGCATATCCAAACATCTCTACATAACTCACAGAATGAAATAAGTTGAGATAAGCTGAATGACCGTGAGTCCAGGTGTGTAACAGTAATAGGGGCACGTCTGCTTCACCTGGATGATCAATCATACGTTGACATGGAAAGGTGATGTTGCCCATCATTCTTGCCATGTCCAGCCTACACCTTATACAAAAAAAGGCCTCATTAGTGTGTGTGTGTGTGTGTAGGGAGGCAGAGTTTTAATGACTTCTCAAAGAGTGAGAGGGCAGCTGATTTGTGTCTGACCTGAACAGAATGTCTCACAGTGCAGAGAGGTTAGAAAGAGGACACGTCTGGTAAAACAAGACCCCATACTGGCAACCCCACATGCTCATCAAACTCACAGGCACAAACACACTCTGATCAACTGTCAAACTCACACATACACAGTTTAACCATTCCAAACACTCGTCAAACTAAGACATTCGGCAGAGGCTTATATGCAAATCAAATCAGTTCATGTCATGCGTTATCACACACACACACACATTCACCTAACCATTTAAATATGAAATGTCCTTAAATGATTATTAACCTAATCTGAAAAGAAATCTTTGGCATGTCTAGAATTAAAATGTAACATGATTTTTTTGGGGGATTCCAGATCTATTAATTATAAATAACAATAAACTGCAATGTATACACACAATTAATTGAATAAACGTCTGTATAAAATAAATGTTGATATTTTTGGAGGAGCTAAAACTTTGTGGCAAATCAAAGTCATGTGGAGTGACTAACATGCTGAAAACATGTGTTAAGGTCAGTAAGTCTCTTAAAATATTCAACAGATTTATATTTTTTTATGAAAACTTGTAAAATGTTACTTGGTGCGACACCCTCAAATTTGTAATAATATTTCTGAATTAATAACTCACATTATGTGTAAAAGACATGCACTATCTTGAAACCAAATGTGTACATTCACATGTATATAAGGGAGTAAATGTTTACATGCAGACTTCTTGAAAGTGGTATTATTCAACATGAATATAAGTAAAAACTCTTATTTGTCATTGACATGTTTATACAGGCTCTCTTGTATTTAATTCTAATTTTGATGGACAATTTCCTCCCAAACTTTACTTGTACATAAAATCTGCATTCTCCCTCTTTCTCTCTCTCTCTCTCTCTCACTCACACACACACGGAGGGTAGCAAATAGCCACATATGGTCAACGACTCCTTCGCTTAGCCCGAAACAGGCAGTAACTTGCAGCCAAGAGCTGTATCTCTTTTAAAGGGCAGACTTTATCATGGGACAGAGTGTATCATAGAAACCCGCGGTGTAGATTTCATTTAATGCTCCTTTGTCATTTCCAACACTGAGGTAAGAACTCAACAGCTCTGCTGTAAAGCGTCAGATCCCTGCAGCATATTGCAGTGCAGATTTCTCTTTCCCCCACTGAGAAATGACTCCACTCCACAGTTCTTATCAGCCCTGGCACGGCACGAACAATTACCAGGTGTTGTTACCACATCTGCTGCTCCTGGAGAATATTGTGACACAGTCTGACACGGAAAATAAGTTACATTATAATTATTGGCTAGTCTAGTACTCCGTCTGCTAAGCACCTCTAGAGAGAAGACCCACATTTCCATTCCTTAAAAATAATAAATGTAATGATATGCATAGACATACTCCGCAGTTCCAAAGTTTGGGCAGTTTTTTTGAACTTTGAACAAAGTTACGTCTATTTAAAAGTGATAGTGAATGACATTCATAATTTTACAAGAGTTATCAAATAAATGTAGTGCAACTTTTTTTTTTTTTTGCATGGTTCCCACAAAATATATATTAAGCAGCATGACTGTTGTCAACATTAATAATATGTTTTTTTTTTTTCCCTGAGTAGCAAATCAGCATATAGGAATGATTTCTGAAAAATCATGTGACACCGAAAAGTAACGGCAGCTGAAAATTCAGCTTTGCATCACAGGAATAAATTATATTTTAAAAACGAAAAAAAAACAACAACAACTTTTAATCAGTAGTGTATATGCCTAAACAAATTAATGTGAAAATGTATTAAGTTATTCGGATTTGCTCTAATTTAATCTAACCACCAACATGTCCCTAGGTTTGGATTTGAATTGTGGGTCCCCTTTCACACTAAACAAAAGTTTTACCATTAGACTCTCCTGCCTCTCTGTCCTTTTAATTATTTGGTCATGTCTTATTATTCCTAGAGAATCAAGAGTCTGTCTTTGACAAACAACTGAATTATTCAGATTTATGACATAATTTTAGGAGGGCTTACCCAGAACATAGATCTTGTTACTGTGCAGGAAGGAGAAGGCTCCGTAGCGTGGGGTGGGCATAGAGGTGAGAGGCAGCCACTGGTCTTTTGTCGGCTCATACAGCCTCACTGAGGCCTGAGGGGTTGTGTCGGCTCCCATCCCGCCCAGCGCATACACCTTGCCATCTGAGAGGGGCAGACAAAAGAAAGAGTCTGAAATTAGTTTAAACTGTTTCCAAGTCTCCCGCATCCCTTATTAAACAAATTAATAACCAACAAATCAGCAAATGGCAGAGCAGCGGCAGTGAGTCACTAGTCTGAATTAGGAATGCTCTCTCCGTGCCAGAGTGGAGAATCTCTAGAGACATGCACTTTCCCTGAGTTCCAGCTATTTTAAGGTTAACTTAAATTCCACCTCTAAACCTCACACTCCACATTTGTTCTCTTCCCCTACGAGAACTGAACATTAAATATGAATGTGTCCCCATAACTGACCCAAACTTTTGAACTTCCCTACAAACTTCTCTATAATACAGTAGCACTACCTACTAGGCCTATGCATTTTTATAAATCGATAAAATACATTTAATCAAAGCTCACTGGTGAAAAAATGGCTTATGCTAGCATGAATTCACACGCTGGTTCAGGCTGGTTAGTGCCGCTTTGCTGCTAGTTACTGTAAGTTAGTAATCGTGCTGTTTACTTAACTAGCTTAAGCAGCAGTTCTTCACTCAGCTAGCAAAGAAGCCAGATGTAGGCAACAGAATCCAAAACACAACATATGCTGAGCTATAACAAATATGGCATGAAATCAAGCTGAATTTGACAAACTTCAAACTTTGCACAAAAACCAAACGTCATCATATACCTATAGAGAGTCTAATTTACATTTTAGAAGAAGGCATGTTGGCACTCAATAGTGAACGGCAGAGGCTTCATTTAATACTCTTCCTCTAATGTGAGCGCTTTCTGGATTGTTTGCATCTAAAGCCCAGAACTCTGTAGCTATTTTTGCAAACCCCATTCTGGCTGCTGTGTGAAGCAGTTTGCATACTAATGTTCACATAATGAGAATTGTGTGTTAACTGAGGTTGTGATGACATTGTGATGGTTTCGGAATGCTTTCAACATAAGCACAAAATGGTTGTAAAATGATTCATTTGTGTTTAGAGTATAGAGAAAAATGCAACTTGTGTTTTATATGTTTGAATAAACATCAAAAAGTGACTTGACTTGACCATAGGTTTTTTAAGTGCGCTGTCCCAACACAGTTTTAGCAGTAAAACAGTAAAATAATTACAATAATTCACATAAAAACTAGTGCTTTCAAACAATGAATCATAAAATATTATGTATATATATATATATAAATACACACACATATAGTATATATTTTTTAAATATATACTTAAATAAACATAATAAAATACTTAAATAAACATTAATATATTTAATGCATAAACATAGCATATTTTCCAGAAATATATACATGCATGTGTGTATTAATATATACATCATAAATATACACAGCA
>JAUMHP010000080.1:7369829-7401598 GCA_032361065.1 Enteromius trimaculatus
GTAAAGCTGCTTTGCAATGATATGTATCATGAAAAGCGCTATACAAATAAATTTGAATTGAATTGAATTGAATTGAAGAATATATATGAATTCACGATTCATTCATTATGTTGTATTTATCAGGTTTATTTAATTCTACTGATACTAGTTTTAAACAGGGAAAAATAAGTAATTTTTTTACAAACATCTTTTTATCACCATGCTTAAAATTTGTTGATCAATTTTTTGTTTTACATTTAGAAAGCGGGTAGAGGATCCACACATTTCCTGGTCCTTGGCATGAAAATATATTTAAAATCCCTGGTTTATGAAACTAATCCAGTACTAATAGTGTTAAAATGTCATTTTAAAAAATCAATCCTGTGTGAGTGGCTCTTTATATAGGAATTTGATCTATCTTGTCCAAAACTGAAGATCACAGTCAAAAGCCAAAATTGATCCATCTTCAAAAGCAGCACTGCATATCCGATGTGACAGCAGAGTTTAATGATATTTACAGAGAGATTCAGGGGCGGTGTGTCAGCAGAGGGGCACAGTCTTTAATAAGTGAGCTGGAAGACTTCAGTTGTCCCAACAGGAGCCCTGTCTGCTGATAACATGGGCATCGTCTCCCATCATGCCATTTAAGGGCCACTTTTTTCTGTCCTTCACAAAAGCATAATCTATATTCAGAATCACTAGAGGCTCTCAGAATATAGAACTGATAACAGCTGGATGTATTCTCTATAGAGTCTGGAAGGAGAAGGAGAGAAGATATCAATAATTCACTGAAGGATGAAATTTTAGGAAGCCTGCACAGCTGTAATGGAAAGAGAGCATCCAAAACTGGAAGAAAAGGTGTTTGCACTTATAAATGACACAGTCTGTTATTCACCTCGGTTTGTGCACCTTCTTGCCCCTCCATTAACAGAGTACTCTTGAAAGAAAGAGGTGGAAACAGCTTACATATGCTGCAAAACATTGTCCCTATAAAACACCAAAGATGGATGACTCACTGAGAGACAAATAGCCCTTCTTGATAAGCAGGGAACAAAAATGACAGGACCTTTTCAACAGCAAATTCCTTGAACAGAGGCCGTCTATTATCCCATAATTTACAAACCATTTCAAAGAAGGAAATGATAAAGGGCTGGTATTTCGAACAGGAACTTCCTCTCGTGTTGATCAGCGGCACACAGGAAATAAGAGAAGGGCTGAATTACAGGAGTGACTCTGCTGTTTTTCACAATACATCTCCTAATAGAAGCCAGATCTGCTGCTGCTGTGAATATCACCTTTAAAGGACACCAGGAGGTCTGAACTTCAGCTCACATTTGCTCAGCCAACTCTTATGTAAAATATGAGCTTGCATGAAGAATGCTGAAAAGAAAAATTATGGTTTTATAGACCTTAATTATACTAGAAATCATATTTAAACGAACGTAAACAAAATGAGGCTGTGTGGTACATTTTGTTCAATATATTTCCAATGTTTTGTAGGCTTAATGATTGAGACGCATAATTGAAGGGCATGCTGTACATGAGCAGTATGAATTTATGCATAAGCCATTTATAATATTATTCTTGCCCATTTATGCCCATTAACTAATTTATGTAAGAATGGATTTTCCAATTGATTTACACAAAAATTAGTTCCACTCATTTCATAAACGGGGGCCATTAAAAAGACTGTAAATCCATCCTCCACAGCCATGTTTTGTGCATGTCAATTTAAAGAAAAAAGCTCACCCCAAGATACAAGTTGTTGTAATTTACTTGTAGTTCATACTTTACTTCTAAGTTTTGAATTATACAAGGGTAAATAAACGATGACAGAGTTTTAATATCTCTTTAATTATAGCATATTATCTGACTAAAGCCCATTTCTCTTCACAAGGCTAATACTTTCTTCCTCCTCATTTGCTGTTAGGTTTCTCTGCTAAGTATTTCACTGTTTCAGCCATGCTTGTCTCTCATGCTTCTGTCTCTTCTAAACACTCTATCATCAGTGCTCTTTCACAGACTGCCTTTAGTATTCATAGCACAAACCAGAAACATGCAGCAAAACAAGTTCATAATGACAGATTTCTCCTCCTCTCTTTTCTCTAATGATCTTTTCCTCTTCAGGCCAATGATTAAAATGAGCCACTGAAGTGGCAGTGTGCTATTTCACATTGACCTTTACTCACACACACACACGCACGCAGGCACAAAGACTGTGACCACAACGCAAAAGAATAATCAAATGATAACAAGCTACCATTAGATACAAGAGGCTGTTCAAGTCAACATTACATTGTGGGTGATGAGGACAAAAATAAAAAAAATAAGCTAAACTCTTTAACACTGCAGTGACAAAGAAAGAGAGATAAGATGCCTATTCTTTACTATTAAAAAAGGAATAAATAAAAATAATTGTAAAAAATTCCAACTCTACAGAAAATGTCTATGAATCTTAGGTCCCTATTTGATTCACATTCAGATGGTTTGGACCAATCATTAATGAGATTGAATCATTTAAAGCATTTAAGTGAAAAGCACAAAATAACTCCCAATTATAAAGACAATGGAAAACACAAAATTGTTACACGATTCATCATTATTCATATTTTTTAAAATGTTAGTAATCCAAAAACTCACAAATATCTACACTGTAGGGATGCACCTATATTGGCATAATTTTATTGATATTAAAATAATATAAATAATGTTTAATAACACTTCTGAAGTAACTGTTAAAATGAATATCCAATGTTCATGCTGTGCATTCATAATGATAATAATAATAATAATGTTGAGATGCCTACATTTACTTGTAGTAATTTGTATATTAAATGCAATATTTAAAATGGTTGATTTTAAGGGTAATTTATAAATTTATTTAGTCAAAACAGTGTAGAATATTAATGAATGTTTTTGGTCATAAAAATAATTATTGCCCAATAAATATGGAAATATTTAACTTTAGGGCTTTTGTCCAAAATCTCTTTCAAGTCATTTGAGAAAAATGTTTTACTGGCATTTTGTGGTCCAATAATACTAATACATTAGTTATACAGTATGTATTATTATTGATATCAATGTCATTTCTAATTAATAGATAAATAGATCAATCCTCTACTTTCTACATCATCTCACATCTCTAACAACATAGGCTTATTAAATCACTTCAGATAAACTGTGAACGTTTATCCTGAAGCCTCCAACAAGTGGACACAAGTCCGTTTGCTGAAAGCCAGAGACCATGCGTGTCAGTGAAAATATTTACTGATGATTAGTTCCTCATTACAGAGTGTTGTTTATATGCAGAGCTGACACTCTTAACATGATTTCCTCTCATATACAGCACCACCAGACCATGACAGGCCTCTCACATCATTCTGATCGTACTAAACACAAGCTGTGCCATGAATACCGAGGCGATGAGTCCGAGATCTTCAGTAAGACATAACACACACATGCAGTACACACACAATATGGTTTGAAGCATTTGTCAACCACTAAGCAGAGACATTAACCTGAGGTGACAGACTGATGATAAACAACAGCAGCTAGAGGCTGAGTGCGTGAAAACAAACCCATAAATGTGCGCGCACCCCAGAGAACACACACCTGAGTGATTACGCAAACACAAATCAGGAACATTTACAAAGTAATGCAAGAACAGTGTGTGTCAGAACGAGATGGAGAGAAAAGCTCCAGTCCTTAAAGTCAACATTGGCAGCATACTAACCGTAACGTTACAATACTCACTGTCGAGCCACAACGAGTGCTATACTATTTTGACATTATCAAGTCGGTAAACAGCATGACACAAGTGCACATTGTACAAAATAAAATGTTCAGTTATTTGAGCAACACTTTTTACTGCTACTCTATGCATTAGTATTTTTATTAAAGAAGACCTATTATACTTCTTTTTACAATATGTGAGTCTCAGGTGTCCCCAGAATGTGTCTTTGAAGCTTAAAATACCCCACAGATCATTTATTATAAAATGAAAATACCTATTTTGAGTGGAAGCAGAAAAATGGCTGTTTTTGTTCATTTCTCTTTAAATGCAAATGAGCTGCTGCTCCCTGTCCCTTTTCCAGAATAGGGCTGTTCCTTTACAGCTCCTACCTTGGATACTCTTCCAAAAAACATCTGTCTGGTTTTGATTATCATGTCTATTCCATTGAAATCACGCGCGTTTTAAAACCATATTAGTTTAAACTTCTGATAAACGGTATTCTGAGCTCACACATCAAAAGCACAAGTTCTCTTTCATGTCTTATTGTGTTTAAACTGTCAAATATGCACAGGTTTCTGTGCACACAAACCCTGGGAAAGAAATGTAATGCAGTGTAATATACAGTAAATGAATAAATCCACTGCTCTCTTGTCTCCATTGAAGCTGGTATCTAAATGCATCTAAGTGTTCTGTGAAATCTTTGCTATGGCATGTGAACTGGTAAACAGTTGACACGTGCGACAAGCTGGCAGGACCATGTGGAAATGTGCAGATTAAGAGGCGTTAATATTAAAAGATCCTATTACGTCACAGGGGAGCGAAATCTCTTTTTTCTTTCAAGACAAGAATTGTTCTTTTTCACATTTTCTGGGTTGCTACATGTAATGGGGTCCAGATTTTACCACTATACAAAAAAGGCAGATTTATATATGTAATGTTGTTTTAGACATTTATATCATCTTGAATTTTACTTTTCATGTACCATATTTTCAATTAAATATTCATGGGTTAAAATTGCATCATTGAGAAATCAGAAATAATGTAAAATACTAAAAATATTTCTAAACATTACAAACTCCATAAACATGTTTTTTGTTCATTCACTCCATTTATCCCAATATTTAAATCAGAGCAGTGCTGAAAAACATGTTGGCATTCATTATAAATTTATTATGAATGCCAAGCTTGATCAAATTTATTTTAAGCAACATAAAATGTGGGTTTATGTACTGCTGTTGTTTTTTATTTAATTTTTCTCTAAGGGTTACAAGTAATGCTGCCCAAGAATTGGGCTTGAACAAGGTGATCATTTGCTTACCATTCGATGTCTAGAAGTAACGAAGTTCGATTGGCAAACAAAGCTAGATTTTTTTAATGAATGCAATTTTAAGTGCAAAATTTTCAATTTTCCATCTGTTTCACAGCCGCAAAAATTTAGATTACCTCTTAAAACAATAAAACAAAGGTATGTGAATAATATGAATATTGAAAATATTCAATATCCATATTAAGTCCCCGTAGCAATATCATTAAACAGTGTGCCAAGTGCTGTACAACACTTATGCTGCGTCCGAAAACACTTATTTCTCTACTAGTGCGCAAGAAGTGCCCGGATGACCTATTGCTTCTGCCTGAATTCTATAGTAGGCATGCCATGGACACTTTCCTATCCAATGAGGCTCCGGGAGAGGAGGCGTCATATTCGAACAATTTTAAGTGTAAGCACCTCAGGAAAAAAGAAGTTGTTTATTGTGATTAAATTACACTTGTTTAACACAATCTAAATAAACGGATGACTTATTGAAAGTTTACATTTTCGCGCTGTTGTGACAACGCGTGACACATGACAACATCAATATGGCGGATGTAGTACGTCCAAATTCCATTCATATACCCCCATTCATACTTTATAGAACGTACTTTTTAAAGGGTGGGTAGTACATTCAATTTTACATTTAGTACATACTTAAGCAGTACGCGATTTCGGACGCAGCATTAAAGTGACGCAATATATTTAAAACTTTAATACAAAAGATCAAATTCAGTATTAACCATATCAATGAAGCATAGTTTACAAGCAGAATGAATCGGTTGACTTTAAGTGAACAAAACTGATCTGAATGATTTCTTTACAAATCATTTAATGAACAGATCTGAGCTTTGGTCTTCACTGTAACTGCATGAAAAAGAGTGACCACAAAAAGTTATACAAGTTTAGAATAAAAAGATGGTAAAATGATTAAATATGACATTTTTATTTTTTAGTGAACTGCCTTTCGCTTTAGGATGCCTACCATTTGGAAAAACCTTCTTACAGTATGTCGCCTAGGCACTTACGTTTTTAGAAAGAGTGAAGGAAAGAGCACGATCTGTGTTTTCTCCTGGCTTTGCAGGCAACCGTGAGCTTGAAGGAGGTGTTTGTACTGATGGAAGTCGTGACATGTCTGATTAATCACAGGAAGAGATGCTAGACCTCACCAGCACACGCACACACACCACACCGCATCACAAACATCCATCAAAAACAGCCCCATCATTTTTCACACACAGCCATTCCTCTAAACAGAGAAGACAAACAGGAAGTTACAAGACAATCAAATTATCAGTGTTATGAAAGGGCACAAAACCCAAGAGGAATACAAAACACACAATCAAATACAGAGCATCTCTACCTTATGGAATGATTTTAGACTCAAAATGATTAATAGATGCACACACAATATTCCATGCGCTACATAAATTTAATGCATGCTTATTGCAAACACACAAATACCTTTCAATTTGAGTTTGTAGGTAGTTGTGTGTGTGTGTGTGTTGTGAAAATCTGTAAAAATGCAAAAATGTCTCAAAATCCAAATGAACCGAACAAGATCGACTCAAACAAAACGTCAACAAATGAACCCATGTCACCTGATTTACAAATGCAGATGCCTTTTTGCATGCGCAATTTCTGATATATTAATGTACAACAGACCAGTTTTATTCGCAAACATGTTTTTGTTTGTGCAAATTGCTGTACAAGCATTTAATACTGTATGTCCACATACTCAAATTGAAAGGTATTTGTGTGTTTGTAATAAGAAGCGTGCATGGATAATTGTGTGTGCATCTATTAATCATTTTGAAGTCTAAAATCATTCCATAGTCTAATGCTGACGTCTCACGCTCAACACAGGAAGTCTGGATTCACTCTTGAGGTGCAGAACAAAGTTAACCTAAACAAAAACGACAGTTTGAAACAGGCTAAAAGAGAGCTCTGTTCAATCTTCATGAAATTTTCACTGCAATCCATCCGGTTTTAAAAGTACCAGCATGAGTCTGCATGTGATCAAGAGTTTAATGTGAATGTTCTCATGGAGAGAAACTTTTTTTTGTTTCTGAGATTAAAATTATAACTATAATGACATCAGTTCCAAGAGCTGACTTCTAAATGTGTTTTATTCAGAATACATATAAATCTCAAAATTCTGACACTATAACTTGCAATTCTGACTTTATACTCGAAATTGTGACTACTGTATATCACTAGCAATAGTATCTTTATGTTTTGCAATTCTGACTTTATAACTAAACTAGCAATTGTGACTTTATATCTCTCAATTATTACTTTACAAATTGAAATTGTGACTAAATTTCACAATTCTTACTTTATAACTCACAATTATGACTTTATAACTTGCAACTGTAACTTTAACTTTCACAATTCTTACTTCATAAATAAACTAGCCATTGTGTCTTTATATCTCACAATTATTACTTTATAACTCGCAATTCTGACTTTAAACCTTGCAATTATGACTTTATAACTCGCAACTGTGACTTTAAATTTCGCAATTCTTACTTTATAAATAAACTAGCAATTTTGTTTTTATATTTTGCAATTATGACTTTATATCGCGCAATTCTGACTTTATAACTCACTCTTGGGACTTTACATGTCACAACCCAGACTTTATAACGTTTATACAGTGAAATAATTAGTTAGAATTGTGAGATAAAATGTTGCAATAACCTTTTTTTATTTTTAATTCAGTGGCTTCCATAGAAGAAGAGACTTCTTTCAAAGAAATAAAAAAAAGGTAATTATTAAAAATTGTTTGACTGGTAGTGTATCGACATTTCCCTCAAATAAATGTCCTGTACACTTCTCTACACACACACCTTCTGCTGAAATGGACTTTAAACTGAATAACTTTCCCACAGGGCTGAGTGGGTGAGAGGCTCTTCAGGGAAGTGGGTTAATCGTCAGTTTGATTACATCATTAAGAGATGTTTTCCACTGGCATACAGGAGAGGGTGTTGAGCTAGTCGAGCAGAAACAGACAGATGGCTTCACGTCTCATGTCACAAGCACCAATGTTATTCCCTCAAATACACTCAGTGAGAAATATGAGGAGAATTCATCACTTCATAATCATTGAGGGGAATTGTTTTGCATTTCTAAAATTTCGTAATGCAAAAAATACATTTCAGGCCAGTAAACTTGAAACACAATGCTGATTAGAGTGACTGCTTGATTGCTGCTGTAACCTGGGACAACGGAGCGTTTACTGGGAGCTGAAGAGGGAATTCGTGCCATTTTAACTAAAAGTGATATCTATTACACTCCAGCACCTGCACAAACATCTGCCACATGCATTTTTCTTTGATTAGAAACTTCATTGTCAAAACATTCTTGTTTTTATTACTTCTAAAACCCAAAACATTGCTTTTACTAAGGTGTAAAAATAATTTAAAATTAGATTTTAAAAGTGGTTTCAGTCATAAATACTAAAATAAGTAAATATATATATATATATATATATATGTTGATTTAGAATTTTTCTGTTTTTTTTTTTGTCTCTCTGTCAACTAATGCTCACTTAAAATCAGTTGTTAAAAACTATAATAATTTAATAACACTGATCAATAGTATAGTTCTACCAAATTCTGTCATCATTTACTCACCCTCAAGTTGCTTCAAACTGTATTAAAATATGTTCTAATTCCACTTAAAACAACGGAAACACTTCCCTAGTGAAAAAATTAAATATACTAAAATGTATCTGAAATAATTTTTTACTTGAAATACATTTAATTCAAGCTAAGTGTACTACAAACACATTAACATATTTCTGTACTTAATAAAGACACCCAGTACTTTTTTACAATAGATTTAGTACTTAATGCACTGTAATTGTGTGGAAGTAAGCCTGAAGTCCAACTAAACATAAACTGAGACTGTGTTAAAGTGGAACTATTTCAAATATACATAATAAATAAAAAACATCATGCAATTAAAGACCTACTGTATATAATTCAAAGATCATACACTACTCAACAAATTTTAAGTTTAATGTTAAGAAATGTGCACTGTGCACAAGTAGTGCTTCAAGTCTTGAGCGATGGCAGTAAATATGTTAATAATGTCAAATTGAATATCTATTATTCAAAGTATACATTATGTTGTAAATACCTAAATCCACTTTTAACATGCAAAATTATATTTGTTTAGTTTGTTTTAGTCAAAATCGTATATAGAATATGAATATCATCCATCCTTCTTATAACATAAAAATATTTATTGGCCAATACAGATTGTTTGATATCAACCTTGCAAAGGCTGATATCTGATAAGAAATGGGACCACTCGGACAGACCATGTGCTTCCCTTCTGCAGCGCAGTAATGAGGGAGCAGGTTGCAGGACATGCTGAGCCACTGATGCTCCAGTCTGGACGCATCCAGCCTCATCCGCTAATTAAAACCCTTGGCTTACTGACATTGTCCAATCAGAGCACTAAATAAAGGCTGCTGGGAAAAACGGTACAGCACTATACTGAGGTTTGGCACCAAGCGTGAGGATGAGGAGAGCAGCAGCGAAGGCTGACTCATGCACTCAGGCAGAATGCGTCAGCATTGTGGAGATGAAAGCCCAAACGATCCCCCTTGATTTACCTGGCACTGTATTAAAGCAAAGGACAGAAGGTAAGCCATTAAATAGACTGTCAAATTCATCTCTCATTTGGAACAACAGAGAAAATCCTGTCTGATATCTTTGAAGACAAGGCCTGATAGGAGAGAGAAATCGGAAAACAGTAGGGAATTAATCCAGTGCTTTTGGGTGACTTCATAAATAACTAAAATAATGGAGAAATAATTAAACTAAAAGTCCACACATGCAGCGGCTCGCTCTGCATGAGTGACCAGCTGTATATATTATAATAAACGTACACCGCTGTGACCAAAGCTTTAATCGTACCGAAAAAGGGTCAGGGAGAAAGTAGCCTTGCTCAGGCAAGCTGTCTCAGTGGGGCTGATGCCTAACAGCGCTTAAAGAGCCTGTCTGGTTAGGCTTGGCCTCAGCCCAACATAATTAATACTGCTAAGCACAAAAAAAAATCAATCAGCAAAAATCTGGCACATGTTTAGAACAGGCTGTACAGAATGCCAGGCCAGATCTCAAGTGACTTGCAGCCTGAAAGCCACAATACCAGAATCACAACACTGGAACCGACAGGTCTCGTCACACTACTGGATGTTGTAGGGCAATTTTACAATAATCGGATCTCGTACACAGTCTTAAAGGAACAGTGCACCAAAAAAGCAAAAGTCATCTGTCATCTTTTAGTCATCCTTGTCGCGCTCATCATTATTCGGAGATTCATATTTATAATGTTTCAGCTACAGAAAAATCAATGGATGTTAGCGAATCTTTAAAATGAACAAATCATGTTATTTACTTTCAGGCAATGACTCATTTCTCATTCACTGACAACCCTTCCTTATGAAGTGCGTGACTGTACTAAACAAGCAAAGGATTTTGTTTGTGAATGAGGACCTGACAAACAGTGACTGAAAGAAAGTGGGCATATCAGTCATTCAGTTCGGCAATTGAGTCGTCTTGTTCAACAAAGTGGGATCGTCAATATTTCAAGTGGAACTCAATTCGTGAGGAAATGTTTGTTAACCATGCACAATTAAAATGAAGTAACAACGAATGACTTTTATTTCTGAACAAATCCATTGAGGGATTTATTAAATGACTCACTCCTAACAAAACAAAACGTCACTATATTGTAATGACCTAAATGGCAAAAATGTAGAGAAAAACTAATTGAATAAATAAAAAAACTAAATAAAATAAAAACAAAAATAAGATAAAAGATTAAAATAAGACACATTTTATTTAACAATAAATATACAAATCTAATAATGAATCTGTCACGCCGCCTGCTGTTGCGACCTCGCTTCTCAGCAGGTAAGGAGTCTCGGAGACAGAAGTTCAAAGTGAACAGAGAACATTTAATAGAATACCAGGGTGCTGACGAACACGCAGAGATCTGTGCAGACAAACACTTCAACATAACGTTAATCACGGATAACAGACTGAAAAAGACACGCTTAAATATACAAACTAATCACACGAAAACTCACAGCACCTGGGGAGACAACTACACACTAAGGACTAGGGCGGGGTTACAAATGACAAGAGCACATGGGGAGAACACATGAAAATAAACAGAGCACATGGACATGAACTGAAAACATACACAAGTCACATGAAGCGCCTGGGGGCGTGACAGAATCAGAATAGTAATAGGAAATAATTATTTATACATTTATACTACTTATTTTGACAGTATAAACTAGGGCTGGGTAAATAAAAATAATTGATTAATCAATTCTCATTTTAAATCTCAAATTACTGTAGTTCGTTTTTAGTTAATGAATGGAACATTGTAGCACGCATGGCATCCAATAAATCACAAAAAGCTGTGTTCTTGGTTAATTTTGATACGAAACAAAGTCACAGATTTAAATTCTGCCCGTATATTTACAATATTCTGTTAAATATTTCTGTTAAATAGATGTGGCAGCATGAAGAGCATGATCATCTCCTCTGCTGTAATACCAGTTTTAGCATGAAATAAACATGAATAAACATCCAAAGGTATGTTAAAAGAGAGTACAACTTATAAAAATGTATATGCTGTCCTATGTAATCACTCTATCTGTGTTTCAACTGCAAAAAATGGAAAATAAAGCATCTTGTAAACAATATGTAACGTAAAATCACATTTACCTCAAATTTGAATTTTAGCAGACAAATCCAGGCAATAGAAACCAATGTAATCAGGAATTTCAAGTTAGGGTGATTCTCCTTGCCATTTTTGCAATGAGTTTAGGTTGTTCATGCAAAATAAAGAAAATGTCGGTCTGATTTGAAAGTGATTTCTTTGTGAATTGTACTTCTACACTACAGACTCTAACTGGATATAACTTACAGAAATGGTTAATAAATAGGATTATTCAGTACATACAATGGTTTGATTCAAAATCATCACCAGTAATACAACTGAAGTACGATACCACGGAAATAGAGATTAATCACACAACGCCATTGGCTCTCATTTATCGTGCGATGAATCATTCTGCAAAACACTTCATTTCTGATCCATTTAAGACCGACAATCAGGTTCTCAACAACGCAAGGTTGAGTAAATTATGTTCAATGTTCTATTTTAGGCTGAGCTAACCCTTTTACGGGTTATTTTTTGCACTTCACAGTAATAACAAAGCATCTGATGATGATTACAACCCTCATTTTAAGAGGGTGGATTTTTAGTATTTTCTGAACACGGATCAGAGATACACATCATTTCATTTCTCCTTATGGCGCCCTCAGCCCTACCCCCATGTCCCCTGGTGACTATTTAGTGTTTGTGAAGCCCTGAGCACCAATTACAGGCCCTTCTAAATATAGGCACCTTGCAGAGGAGACATAAGGGCCCCTCCTACCACAACCACAGCTGTGTTTCTATGCGTGTGAGTAACTTTGCGTGGGGGATTGTTCATGGGTTCACCCTCTTATATTAGATCACATTACTTCACAAACAGCTAAATATCATATTTAATGCTGTACGGAATATGTGCGAAGGCCGAGTTTGTGTTTATCTGTGAGTAGTATGGCACTCTAAAGGGTAAAGATCCACCACCCACTCTGCGTCACAATCAGTAAGGCAGGGGAAATAAGTACATGAAATATACATTAGAGTTTAACTATAGCACAACGACAGAGCTGCAATGCAGAAGAGCAAAAATATTGATTTGAAGGAATCCCAGATAAACATGTGTGAGACAGCACTCATTTTGACTACGTTTACTCAGAAGTCTGTGATAATTCCAGCTAAAGAGATCATATAATGCTATTTTAAAGATCTAATTTATATTACTATGCCTCTCTCAAATGTGTCATTTTCTACAAAGCCCCTCTTTTTAACAAGCACAGTCTGCTCTGATTGGCCAGCTGACACAGTGCATTGTGATTGGCTGAACACCACAAGCACGCCTCACAAAAAATAAAAATTGCATCATATGACCCCTTTAGAACAGTGTCCTAAATACATGCAACGCAACAGAATCAATCAAATATCGGAGATATAGCCGGAGATAGAAGTTAGAAAATTTTTAAAAGTTTAACATGTTTAAGAAGTTAAAAAAGTACAAACAGTTTAAGTTTAAATAGTTTGAAAAGTTTAAGAGTTTGAGTTTTCAGTCAAAAATAGTCAGATAGATACAGCAAGTAGCAAGTTACTAGCATGATGCTAACATGATTAGCAAGTTACTAGCATGTTGGTAACATGTTTCTAGCATGATTAGAAATGTACTAGCATGTTGCTAACATGTTGCTAGCATGTTTCTAGCATGATTAGCAAGTTACTAACATTTTGCTAGCATGATTACCAAGTTACTAGCATTTTGCTAGCATGATTAGCATGTTGCTAGCACGATTAACAAGTTGCTATCATGCATTCTAGCATGATTAACATGTTAATAGCATGTTGCTAGCATGATTAGCAATTTACTAGCATGTTGCTAGCATGATTTGCAATTTACTAGCATGTTGCTAGCATGATTTGCAAGTTACTAGCATGCATGCTGCTTTCTCAAGCCAACTTAATAATAAGTTTAAGTAGTAGATCAGTAAGGTGGCTTTCTCAAGCCAACGTAATTATTACAAATGTGCATTGTAATACATTATATCTTGTCGTAAATAATTATAACCAAATTTACAGTGCACTGTGTAACAATGAATTTATAATGAATTAACAGTGGTTACAATTACTCATGAAGTTGTGCAATGCACCACAAGGCATAATTTATGCATCAAAGCTACTTTTAAAATGCATTATACATAAAGGCTTTAAATAAAGTGTTACCAAAAATCAGAAAAATCTGTTTCTGTAGATCTGCCATTTAGTCAAAGGTATGTCTACACATGACTATACACATGGGCACACACTTGCACACAACTATAAACCTAAATGAGTAACAGCTAATGAAGCTTATCCCCATGTGCACAAAAGAGAGGAAAATACCTTATTAAAGAAATGCTGTTATATAAGACCCAGGGCACTACTTCTCTCTTCCCTGTGGGAATCATATGGAGTAGCAATTTATGGAGCGAGTGGGGTGGAAGAGGTTGAACGAGTACTGTATGTGTGAGATAGAGAAGGAGAGAGAGAGAGAGTTAATGAAAGGCTAAGCAGTCAGTGATGTTCCATTGAACGCTGCTGTCGTGCTGAGTGCTGCCATATGATGTCTGGAAAACAAAGCAATCTAAATTTGGAATAGAGTGGAATCTGATTGGATCTGTTTCTCATACAAAAAGACAACATGTGAGTGACAGCAATAAATCCCACCTTCCGTTCAACATCTGCATGTTCATGTCAAAGTCTTCTGCTAAATTCTGTCTGGCTTGCAAAGCTGTTAACAAAAGCTTCTGTCATCACTTTAGAATGCAGTCTAAGGATATTGCATATTTAACCACAAGCTTAAAAGAAAAGTTCACAAATAAAGCACATTTATTAAAGGGATAATTCACCTAAAACCAAAAATGACTTGTTCCAAACCTTGCATGAATTTCTTTCTTCTGCCGAACACAAAAGAAGATGCTTTTAAAAATGCTGGTAACCTAACCATTGACAGTAGCCATTGACTAGTACGGTAAAAAATCTTTGTGTTTACTTTCCTTGAGTAAATGATGTGAAAATGGTCATTTTGGGGTGAACTGTAACTTTAAAAATAAGAAAACTTTGTGCATTTCCAGTTCTATATGACTCGCCTTCTTCAGTGGAACATAAAAGATGTTTAGTTGAATTTAATGCAGCTCTTTTCCATATGGAAGATCTTACAACTTAAAATACATAAAATATAAATATAATTATATTCGTATTTCAGAGTATTATGGCTTTTCATATTTTTTGGTCAAATTAATGCAGCCTTTTAAGCATAAATTAGAAATAATGGCCGCAGTAATGCAATAAGTGATGGAAAAAACCATCTACAAGTGTCCTGTAATCAAGTACGGTGTAGTTTTGCATTTTATGGTACATTTTTCCGCCATGCATCTGTGTTTAAAGTGCTGAGTCGTGTGTGTGTGCATGTCTATTATCAAACAGACGAAGGGTTTGATGAAAGTACAGCAAAAATGAGTGCCATATAAATACCTTTCAAATATCTCTTCCCTCCCACATCCACTGGTGACTCGTATGTGTGTGTGTTTAATTAGGTTAGAGTGCTGGCAGGTTAGTCCAAATTTGGCCAGGCGTACACAGCGATCCCAATGTCTTTACGTCATTTACGCCGTACTCGCGCAACAATAAAGCCCATCTCTGGCAGTACACAGCGTTACACTGAGGTATATTTGGAAGCACACTGGCAGGACTACACAGTGTGCTCTCATCAAACGCTTAACTCAGTGTGTGTCAGAGAGAGGGAGAGACTGAGAGCAAGTGTTTACTGGTGCATGACATTCAAAAACATTCGTTTTCACTTAAAATATCTGTTTTATGTTGAGTGAATAGCAGTTGTATTGTTTATCTATTAATTCACCTTCTTGTGCCTTTTTTCCAGCGAAGTCATTGAGAAAACAATTACATTTATCTAACATGTTATCACATTCATCCAGAATAAACAAGTTAATGATGCTTAGCTTGTCGAGCCAAGATGAGCTGCAGACTAAATAGAAATATAACAACCCAACAGCCCTCTTGCTTCCAGTAGCCCACTTTTAATAATACAGAGAAACGCACCCGCAACAAGGAAAGAAGGGTAGTTGAGGACAGACAAGAGGTGCTTCTACGATACTGCACAACCTTGGATCCTCCCTTTTAAGATGTGAGGAACAGATAAGATGCAAGGACAGAAGAATCAAAGACTGACGTATTTGTCCTGCTCACTCAAGCGTCACTTCAAAGTGACGTCAATTTCTGATTACTCCGTACAGCTTTATTACTTTAAGAAGCGCCTGAGGGATCCGCTGTTGTTGTTGGAGCTTGATTACTCGAGATATTCTGGTCTAGATATTTTTGTCTGTCTCAATAAAGTTAGATGGGTATACTGAAGTACGTGCAATGTACGTTTTATTTAAACTGCAAAATAAAAACTTGACTTACAGGGAAAGTTCACCAAAAACAATGACTCTTTCTTCTGTAGAACAAAAACGAGGATCTTATGCACGTCAGAGTGGAGACAAACAACAATGGACTCCAGTGACTTTCATTTCATGGACAAAAACAGTTAAAACATTCATCAAAGTACAGAATTGTTCAAAATTTGGGGGCTGGAAAGATATTTTAGTGGTTATGAAAGAAGTCGCTCACCAAGCCTGCACTTATTTGATTTAAAAATTACAGTAAAACTATTTTTTTTTTTGTGAAACATTATGAATTAAATTAAATTTATTCATGATTATCCTAAAGTGTAATTTATTCTGTAATGTCAAAGCTGACTTTTAAGCACCGTACTCCAGACTTCGGATAAAACATTTATGAATAAAGCACTGTAACTATCCAACAAGTCAAAGTTTACAAAATCAACACTCTCTGGTAAACTAACAGATAAATACATTCATTAAAAAAAGATCTTACTGACTCCAAACCTTTGAACACTAGTCCATATTTTACACTCCTGTCTGCCTTGCTCTGGTGTAGAGCCCCATCCCTCTGAACAACTGCAAGCATCTGTATAAGGTGTGCCAGGGGAACCATGGGTAATGTTCTCCCCTCTGTCAGCGTGAGTAATGAAAAGAGAGCATATCTTTGGGTTGAGACAGACAGAATGGGTGGGCGCTACACTAAGCACACACATACACCACGGTCATCCGGGAGAGTGTAAATTGGCGCTATGGGAGATGTATTCAGGGGAGTCGGGTCTACTGGGCTATCTGCCTCAGTAACAATATGACACAGAGAGAAGAGAACATGAGGAGGAGAGAGGGAGAAAGAGAGTTGGGGAGAGGAGAGAGGGAAAGAGATGAGAGAGTATGATATGAAAGGAACTGTGCCACAAGCCAAATAAACCTCTCCTGTAAAGCCGAAGAGCTCAGAAACACAATCACTCACACACAGATATATATGGGTGTTTTTCTACTTTGGCCTTTGTGTTCTGTGAAAATATACACTTTTCACTTTCCCACCAGTTTATTTGCCTGCAATGCCCAAAAGAGGACACACTGTGAGAATGCTCTCATTTTTCTCTATTATCTCACCAATGCTGCAAACTTCTTTGAGGCTAATATCATATCTAAACTTTGACAAATAATGATTTAACTATGCACAATAAAAAAATTGCTTGTAGGAGATATTTACCTTGAATTTAACACTCATCATACACCTGTTGGTTGCCAAAACCACGAACTTTTAATACAATTTATTGTATCCTTCTCTGATTATCATGAACGAATCAAATCTTTATTAGATCTCAAATTACATTCTACTGAAATAATGCAAAAATTGGAAATTATATTTGAAATTGACTGAATTCTTTTTTGTCTTGACTCCGAGTGGTTGAACTAGGTACTGCAGTTCAAATTCAAAATATTGGCGATGGGTTTTTTTCACCTGGCCCCTCCTACTCAGACTTGACCCACACGCAGGTTGCCAAATTGAAGACAGCAACTAGAAAGATCGCAATGACGATGAAAAGCGCTGTGTTTATGCAGATCAGGCAACCTGGATGGCGGAGCACTACTGACTTCGTGATTGGGAGATAGATGGAGGTGGCGCTTCAGACCAAAACAAAACATGACAACATAAACATCAGTTGAGGGCTGCAACTGCGCTTTATAAACGAGAATATCCAGGCTGTACTACTGCTGTCAGTGATATGAGTACTTGAAATTAATATGATTTCTTAATGCCTGTTAAACATAAAAGAGAGATTTTATTATTATTACAATACTCTTCTTACATACCGTACATTTCCGTATAATTTGAAAAACATGCAGAAATTTTTGCAGAACAATTATGATGAAAATGACAATGTAGATAGGGTTTATTATGTGATATTAAACACTACCATTCAAGTTTGGGAGTAGCATGATTTTATAAAGATATTACTTTTATTCAGCAAAGATATATTAAATCAAAAGAGAGAGTAAGGATGAACGAAACAGTAAATATGTTTTGTTATTGTTACAAAAGATTATTAAATACTGTTTTTTCTTTTTATCAATGAAACACGAAAAAGTCACGTTTTAAACACTGATAATAATAATAAATGCTTCTTGCACAGCAAATCATCATAATAGAGTAATAATGCTGAAAATTTAGCTCTGCTGTCACAGAAATAAATTACATTTTAATTACAATAAAAAGCCTTTTTATGTAAAACTTATGTAAAAAATTTTTTTGCATATTGATCATATAAACACAGCAATTGTGATCACTTCAAATGCATTTAAACAGTATTTAAACACAGTAGTCTATAATTATTTATGCATTTTACACAAATGTTTTGTATTATCATAGTTTTAAAATGTAATGATTCATATTTTATAGGTTTTCATTGTTGAAGTTTGAAACTGGGATAAGGTTAAGGCAATAAATCTAGTAACATAAATGCATAAAAGAAGTTAAAAAAGTACCCGAGGCAGGATAAAAAAAAAAAGTTTAAGAAACCTAATGTGATGTTCACATAGCAAAAAGATAAAGCGGCAATCTCTTAGTTTTAATAAAAATCATCCCCTGGGACACAAAAGTGCCTGAACTCGAAGAAACATACAAATACATCCACACCAAAGCCGTTAAATGAGCAGAGAGATGGAAATGAGACTAATCTCAGAGCTGAGCCGCGGAGAAATCCGCCTTTTCAGCTTCCACCATCTGGAGCAGAAGAGCATGATGAGCCGAATCAGTGCCACACACACACACACACACACACACACCATCAACCACTCACACTAGAAAAAAAGGGCGTGTAGGAACACCAAACACTCCTGCTTAAAAAAGTAAATACTGCTGAGTCTAAGCACACATATAGTTTTGTACAATAATCAGCTTACAGCAGCAAGTGTCTGGGTGTCTGTGCGGTCAAAGAGAAATAGACTGTGATGAGGATGAGGATGGGGCGTGGGCGGGTGGCAGCCGCGCGCGCGCGTGTGTGTGTGTTTGCCATCCTTGCTCCTCTGCAGTATCACCCTAAGCAGCTTTCTGCTGTTCACTGGCTGTGTGAGTGTCTGCTGAAAACAGACTGACAAGACACTCAAGAGTCTGAGGCTCATTTAAAGGTATGCACATTTGGAAACTAATACACATTTGTCATAACTCTTCACTCATTCATGCATGCAGTGCCATCTGATAGCTACAGAAATACATGACGATTACATTACCTCACAACCGTTCCCTGCCCTCAGATCGATATCATACTAAACCATTTGACCGAACTCATTATAAATCTATAATCCAAGTGCAAGAGAAAACCTGGAGGATTTCATACCTGGTTACTATGGCAATAATCTCAGCCGAGCAAAAGTTGAAGCGCGTCGTGATCACAGTGTGAGCTGGGCTTGAGCTCCCGTGTGATAGTACCGAATTTGCCAGGCTGTATAAAAGTTGACAGAGCAACAGTTCTCTGGAGATTTATGAGTTTCTGTACTCTGACTGCTGCAGTGGCGTTTAAGCAGAATAAGATGAATGCACTTGTCTGCAAGAGAGGTTTCAGAGACATGCGCTAATGAGTGAAAGTTCTTCATCAGCGTGTTTGCTGTATCTACCACAGGAAATTCACAGCAGCGGTTGATCACCTGGAGAACGAGTCAGAGTCTATTTTTATACTATGAAGAAAACGATAAATTCTCCTCCACAAGTGCAAAACAACCAATGAACTCAAGGAATCAACAAGCTCTGGGTATTTTCTTGGCAACAGATGAAAGCAAACACGTTTTTTGTGTGTGTGGTTTTTTTTTTTAGAGATACAGTGAGAAATAGGCATGCTGGGTAGTGATATCAAGCTGAGCCGATAAACAATTTCAAACGATTGCCCTTTGAGATCTATAGCGGTGTAGGCACACAATTTTTGCTCATACCTGCATGTGCATCTATTATTCAGTTATTCTTATTATAAGTTTCTATAGGGGCTGAAGTAAATGCAATAGCCTTACATACATATAAGTTACATCAGTATGTGTGCTGAAAATTTTAGTTTGTGCTTCTAAATCGACCTTCCTCTTGACTATGAGCTCAAAGGTATATTTCTTGCCTTACGAGGTTGTGAGTTTGAATCTTGTGCAGCTGAATTGATTTTTTTTGGTAAATGTATCAGTAATGACGTATTTAGCTGCAGTTTTATTTTCTAGAATGAGAAGCAATCGGATGACATTTCGCAAATTAATGAATACATACAAAACAAACAGATTCAAATGGTTGAAACCTGCTAAATAACCTTAAAAATAAAGATGCTTAAAAGGTTCTTCACAGCGATGCCATAGAAAAAAAGAACCTTTCAGTCAAAGTTTGTTTTAAAGAACCATCTCTATCTTACCTTTTATAACCTGAAGAACCCTCTTCTGCCACAAAGAACCTTTGCAGGTTCTTCAGATGTTAAAGTTTCTTAATGAAACCATTTAGACAAAAAGGTTCTTCTATGCCAAAGTGAAGCACCTTTGTTTTTAAGAGTGTAGAGCAGTTATGCTTTCAGTTAGCTAGATAAAATAATAACCAAATGAAATGTAAAAGAATCTAAACTCCGTCATCTGTCTCTGTGGGCTCCACATCACGACTTCACTGCATCAGTGTCAAACTAAACCTCACGGAGGGTTAATTATTTGCCAACGGTTTGACTTTTCCACAGAGCTAACCATTGCCATAGAAACAGAAGTGAAGATGAACTACTTGTGATGTGATATTGAATAAACATGATGTGAGTTTGTTTTATTATTATTATTTTGGGAGAAAATAAAGTGGGAAGTTGGACGTTTGCGTGTCAGGAGGCAGAAGGTGGAAAGATTTTGAAATGATTTAAAATCACTGAAGGATGTAATGTAAGGTTATGGATGAAGAAACGCTATGAAGAGAGGGGAAAGTGCAAAGGGAATAATGCAGAGGACAGAAGGGAAGAAAAAGGCAGTGAGAGATGATCAACATGACTGAAAAGATGATGGGTGGAAATAGTGCATTAAATTTATCCCCACTGGCCCTCTTGGTTCTTCATTACTTAGTGGGCAGCTTTAGAGTAAGTGCCAGAAGAAGCATTAGCTGAATTGCTGGTAAAACTCCTCTTGAATGGCTCACAATTCTCCCTGAGGCTCAGCCAAGCTGAAGAAAGTAGACAGAGGGCGAAAGTCTAGTGTATTTACCAGCCTTTCCCTGAGCGCAGTCGGTAATGTAACATCAGGTAAAACATTGCATCTTAAAGAGCTGTTTTTAAAGTAAAGTAAGTTGAAACCCTGTAAATAAGATCTACATTAAGTCTAGGCAGCACAGCTAAAAATGTATAGTACTGTGTAATCACCATTAGTATTTTCATCTACAAAAAAGTTATTTTTTGTTTTTATCTTTTGCTCTAGCTTGTGTATTGCCAGCAAAGTTATGATTCATATCCTTATATAGAGGCCACGATAAGATACGTATCACAATATGTGACCACAAAATGTAACCTAAGCAGAATTGAGTAAAACAGCTATTTATCAAACAATGCATACTATAACCATACTATGACCTCTGCATCATAGAGCCTTTCATAACTCTGCCACAGTATTACTATATACACAACGGTGCAAATTTCATATTAACATTGAGCACTCCTCACCAGGTATATTTTATTTGGATTTTATTTGCCAATAATAATGTAGTTCTAATTTATTAGAAACTTCTTAACGTTAATACAAACTTCTTTAGATTGCTTGTAGGTTATCATTGCATACATTGACACTCTCTACATTTAAAAAATAAATAAATAAAGGTTACACTTTATTTTGATAATCCATTTAGACATTTTATTAGCTGTAAGTAACTTTGTGACTACATGTCAACTTATTCTCATAAATTCACAACTACATGTCTACTAACTCTCAGACTGTTAGGGTAGGTTTAGGGTTAGTAGAATATGTTGACATATACTTGCATAGTTTCTGATAGTCAGTATGTAGTATGTTGTAGAACCGTCAAAATATAGTGTTAGGAGATATTGAGCAGACAGCCTACTAATACTCTAATGACTAATAGTTCGCATGCAGTTGTTACTTGCTGTTAGTAGAATATCTAAAGTGGACGAAATTAAGTGTTACCTAAATAAATTCTTGGTAACACTTCAGAATAGGGGGTCAGAATAATGCATTAGTTAAGCATTAAATAATGGTTAATTTGTTCACAATTAACATTAGCTGATCAAAAACACACTACTAATTAATGATTTACTTAACATTGTAATCATTAATTAGTAGTGTGTTTTTGCTTAACTAATGCTTAATTGTGAACCAATTAACCATTAATTAATGCTTAACTAATGCATTATTCTGACCCCCTATTCTGAAGTGTTACCAAATTCTTAACTAATATCTTGAGAAAACATACATGAATAATACGTACACGGCCTCTCATAAATTAACACTTGATAATTTCCACTTTTCTGAGAACAGAAAATTATCATATGATGCGATTTCAAATTTTCCTTTCTCTTTGAAGTTTTACAAGCTGTTAGTGCATAGAATAAGTTGAAAACTGAATATATTTTAAGTTTCCAAAGGAGGACATGACTAGAAAACAGTAAAGTTGTATTCACAATACTGTTTCAGAACCGTTCAACACAAATACCATCTAAAAACAGGTGATGGAGGTTTATTACTATTCAAACAACCGGCTTTGCTAACAAGCTAAACTACTGTAGGTATTCACACCAACTGACTAGTCTATTTAGAAGGTGTGTGTGTCCACTGAGACCCATACTGACTCTTCAAATATATTAATCTTTGTTTATTATTGTTTTTATGAAGGCTGCATTTGAAATCTATTTGCATCATAATCTGTGGTGGCACGTTTCAATGAGCATGAAGCATGAAGTTGGAAGAACTGCAACAAGGCACTGTGAATGAAGGCAATGATGTAAAACTAACTCATTTTCTTGCTTAGTGACTTACGAGAAGTGGATCACGGGACATAAAAGAACTCAAAAGGCGGCTGACGTGTACAGAAAATACACAGTAGAAACCACTGAACCAGAAACTCTGGCGAGCATAAAAGTGTAAGATAAAATATATTTTAAATAAATGATTTGTAGTCTTCTATGTTCTCCTTAGAGTTGCATTCTATTAATGTAGGCCCAGAATATTGAAGAATATTGTCCAAAGAACATTACTATACCAGATTATAGTGTACTTTTTTACAAACATATCCCTGCTGTGATTGAGCATCTGCCTCCCCTCAAACTGACGCTGCCCAGCTACATCCAGACTCACAGCGGGAGCACGAGGCAGAGAGGACTGCAACAATGGAGTCATATTTGCATTGTGTGAGGAAGCATTGCGGATGCTTATCATGTCTTCAAACCAGCACTGCATCTCACTTTTTCCACATACCGTTTCTTTGCATGCACAAGATATCCTCAAGGTCAAGTGTGATGACAACTGACCTCCAGTCATTTACGTCTGCTCGCTGATCTGTGTCTGAGAGACAACAGCAGCCACAAGCAACTCCAGCATGCTGCCTTACCTGACTGTTACTATGTTGTCTCAGCCTCAGATGGCGTGCCCACGGGCCACCCACAGTCCGTTCACACAGCATCTGATGCATATTGCATACAAAAATGATCTCAACAGTGATAGTCTGAGTTTCAAGGAATATAAACGTGACAACATATTCAATGACCACATATGCTAAAACTGATAAAAAATACAACATAAGCATCATAAATGTAGTCCATGCTAAGAAAACCTGTTTACAAATAGAAGAAAATTCTAGAGTGCCTCTGCTCTCCCTGAGAGAGGAGAACACACAGGGCAATAGCTGAAGACCTCCTGAAAACCCTACAAATGGTGACTACAAAGAACTTGGTTCATGTGTCCACTACAAGAAAAATACTAAACAACATACTGTAGGTGTTTATAAAAGGACAAGTGGGAAAACACTTCTGCCAAAAATAAGAGGAATGTCTTATGTTTGCTCTTCAGCTCTTCCGGGAAAAAGTTGTGTGGACAGTTGAACTATTTGGCAAAAATGCGCGTTGTGTTTAGAGGAAAAAGGGCACTGCATGCAAACACCGAAACCTCATCTCAACTCTGAAGCGTGGTGAAAGGAGCATTGTGTTTTAACTGCCTAGGGCTCTGAACATTTTTTAATCATTGACAAAACAATGAATTTAAAAGTGCATCAATACATTTTACCAAAAAACATCAGTGCCACAGTTCATCACTTCAAGCTTTAGAGAGGTTGAGTGATGCAACAATGACCCAAATTAAAACCAACTAAAAAATGTCTGAGAAAGAAGTCTACTTGAGATGGTGTGGCATAAAGAAAGGATGTGACATGTGTCCAGGTATGGTTTCCCATACTAGGAATTTGTGCTCTACATTTAACCCATCCAAGTGCACACACACAGCAGTGAGAAGTGAAAAACCACGCACACACTAGGAGCAGTGGGCAGCCATTGCTGCAGTACCCAATACAGTGGTATTGTAGGTGGGGAAAGTGCTGGTTATTTTCTCCACCTACAATCCCTGTCGGACCTGGGACTCGAACCCGCAACCTTTGGGTTACAGCTCCAACTCTCTATCCATTAGGCCATGGTTGCCCGTATATCATGAAAATAAAAGCTACACGAAATGTTAGGTGCAGGTTTTGTTGAGCTAAACCAGGGGTCACCAAGTTCGGTCCTGGAGGGCCGGTGTCCCTGCAGAGTTTTGCTCCAACCCTAATCAAACACACCTGAAGCTGCTAATTAAGGTCTAACTAGGTATGCTTGAAACTTCCAGGCAGGTGTATTGAGGCAAGTGAGAACTAAACTCTGCAGGACACCAGCGCTCCAGGATCAAGTTTGATGACCCCTGCTTTAGCAGATCTCTTAAAAACTTCAGCTATAAGTTTAACTCAAGATGTCGCTTTTGGATGATGTTTCTTTAGAAATAGAGATTACTTTTTTACTTTTTGTTGTTGTTTTACTTTTGTACTATATTTTTTATTTTATTTTATTTATTTTTTATTTATTCCTTGCCTCCTCAGAGAAAACACCTTAAAATCGAATTTGCATGAATTTAGCAGACTTCTTCGGTCTAATAAATGATTGAATAACCAATAAAAACATTAACTTTTTGGGTTTGGATGAGGAAGCATCTGCCAACAAGATACATACTTAGCATTACGTAAACATAAGCAGCAGAGATTCTCACTGTAAAAGCCTCTGAGATAGGAGCCAGTGAATGAGGCCAGAGATGAGAAAGACTGCCTGATACTGATCAAAGACGTAGAAGGGAAGGAGAGATAGAGCGAAAGACAGAGGATGTCTCCAAGAAAAGGGGCAGTGATCAAAGCTGGAGATGAAGGCAGTGCAGCAAACTGGGAAGTGAAGAAAGGAGGAAGTGAAGGGAAACTCCAGCACCTTTCAGATTCGCTGAACTTGACTGTTGTGTGTGCATTCTGGCTTCATTATTTCGCGCTCATAATTTTACAGAGGCTGGCTGAAAGAGAGATGATAAAAGGGAATGGGAAGGCTGCCTACTGTCGGTCCCTGCCTGGTTTGTTGCCAAGACCATGAAGATAATGTTGAGGAATTGTCATGTGATCAAACAGCCACGGCGCATGGCACCGCGACCTCATCTGTGCCTCAGATTCGCTAATGAGCTGAACACAACTGTGGGGAACAATCGGAAAGTTTACCGTCCCACGTGTTAATGGAGCATTTAATCAGCCATTTCTCCTGTAGTGTGAGACTTGAGAGATTCAGGGAAGTCCAGATGAACAAGATCAATATGGGTATTGCTTCAAATGTGGACATTTTAGCCATAGCTGTGAACCTTTTCGAACCATCGTTGTATCTGTCCATAAACTTACAGTTTAAGCAATTTAAACAAGATAATAACCATGATATTCAAATGTACACCCTTCAAGTAAAAATTGCACCATGACATATCTATATATATATAATGTCAAATTCAAAGAAACACCTAAATCCTGCTGGATAATTCAAGTTATACAAACAGGTCAACCAGCTAACATTAGCCATCTAAACCGGCTTGACACATGGTGGTCAGTTCAAACCAATCTGACCCTCTCATATGTCCACCACTGTCTCAGCTGGATGCCTGAGTGGTTAACTTCCTAATCTTGCTTTGACTAGCTATTTATCTGAGTTTCCCAGCAGAGGGACTGCACTGAAAACAAAGTCATTATTCCAGAACGTAGTGTGATTTGGTGGCACTGTAACGTGATGTGTCCATTCATTAGGTCCATGTGAAAACTGCAGAAGTCTACAGAAAAGCCCTGTGGATTTCCGCTAATTTACAATGCCTGTCATACACAAATCATGTTGCACACATTCCGTCCCCTTGCGTGTGGTTTTTTTTTTTTTTTTTATAATCTAGTTCAATTGATTATTCTTTCAGCC
Source organism: Enteromius trimaculatus (assembly GCA_032361065.1). Classification (NCBI taxonomy): domain Eukaryota; kingdom Metazoa; phylum Chordata; class Actinopteri; order Cypriniformes; family Cyprinidae; genus Enteromius; species Enteromius trimaculatus. The sequence continues at coordinate 7,396,398 of JAUMHP010000080.1, forward strand.
ACCAGTAAGACTGTAGTTCTCTTAGCTAAATTAACCACCATGCTGCTTATTTAACACCAATGTGCAAAATTAAGTTCGAAATGCAATATTTCTTCAATTTTGGACTTAAAACATAAAAGCACTTTACCTGTCATGCATAAATTAGCGTGTTGACTTGAGATGACAAATGTTTCGTATTACTGCATGCTATAGTTGCAGCAAACCGTGTTATTGTTATTGTGTTAAATAAACATTTTGTTTCTCATATTTCCCAATTTTAAAAATAGGCAGCACACTTTCAAAATACTTTTAATAATGTAAACTTAACCGTGAACTGAATGTAATGCTTTTGCACACTTAATTGCATGTTAATTATAATTTATAAAAAACACTCAAATCAAAATTTTGGGAATACTAAAATAACACATCCTAGATCTGAATGAATGAATGAAAAATTAATGAATGAAATATTCTTATTGAATACTTGTTGAATATGCGGACAACAAAATCACACAAAAAGTGATCAATGGAAATCAAATGTATTAACCCATGGAGGTCTGGATTTAGAGTCACACTTAAAATTTAAGAGGGAAAAAAACACACTACAGGCTGATCCAACGTTGATGTAATGTCCTCAAAACAAGTCAAAATGAGGCTCAGTAGTGTGTGTGGCCTCCACACACACTCGTTTGACGTTTGTCTCCATCTCCTGTGTACTTCCTGTCTGTGCGCAATTTCAAAAAATGCTGCTTCAAGAATCCTTACGTCAACGTTGGTTGTCATTGGCTTTTGCATGTCTCGTGATCGATTGCGTCATGCTGTTGTGAAATACTATTGGTTCTTGTGTATCTTGTGATTGCGTCATGCTATGGGACGGGAGTGTGTTTCCTGGATGAGATGACAGTTGATGACAGCGTGTGAATGGAGCGGGATCATTTTTAGTGATTAAAACCTTGTGTTTTACTCTCTTCGACACATAAAAACTTTGAATGGCTTCAGAAGACTTGGAATGGGACACAACTTGTTTGTCCTGTATTTATACTGCTTGTTTATGATAAGTTTGTGCAATAAATACCTGTACAGTAACTGCATTTGCCTGTGTGTGTGTTTATATTGTTCAGAGCTGGGTAGGTGTAGGGTAGGGGTGGGGTTTGGTGCTCCAATTAAACTAAAAAAAGTTTAAAAACCTTTAAATGTTGAAAAGTGCCTAAAAAGTTTTGACCAAGCATCAAAATGTGAGGAGTTGGAGTGTTGATGACCCTCCTTGCAACGTCTGGGCATGTCTCCTGATGAGGTGGTGGATGTCCTCCTGAGGGATCTCCTCCCAGACCTGATAGCATTGACTTGCATTATGAGGAACCCAAGGCCAACGCACCGACATATGGTCTCACAAGGGGTCTCAGGATCTCCTCTTGGTACCTAATGGCTGTTCGGCTACCTCTGGCAAGCAAATGGATGCCTTTGGGCGGCCCCCCAAAGAAATGCTAACCAACACCATTACTGACCCTGGCTAATTTGCCGATCTTGGTGTTCTCTGGCACATGCCAAACATCCTGTATGGTGTTGGGCTGTAAGCACCCTCACCTGTGGATGTCAGGCCCTCATACGACCCTCATGGAGTCTGTTTCTGACCATTTGAGCAGAAACATACACATTTGTGGCCTGCTGGAGGTCATTTTGCAGGGCTCCTGTGCTCCTCCTGTTCCTCCTTGCTCAAAGGCGGAGGTAGCCGTCTTGCTGCTGGGTTGTTGCCCTGCTACGGCCTCCTCCTAATCTTCTCATGTACTGGCCTGTCTCCTGGTAGCGCCTCCATGCTCTGGACAGATACCATCTTCCCACAACCACAGGCTTATTGTCTTATTTGACCATTAGTTGTGCCATATGACCTGCCAGATAAAAAGCTTAATCGATTAAAAATACCAAGAGAATAAAGTCTTAATAAATAAAGTCTTATTGTACAAAATTTTCTTCTATTATATTTTTTTCCTCATTGTAATATATAAAAGGGCAATTGTTTTTGACAAATTGAGGTAGTTCTGTTTCATTTCCTCACAAAAGCCAGTTTTATATTTGGGTTTGGCCCTGGAAACTGTTCATTTTAGATCTTATTCCGAACATTACAGCACAGAGTGGTGTACTTTGGAGTGTTCATTAGTATTCAGCATACTTGAGCAAGCTTCTGATGACCAGTTTTTAACAGTCGATACGAGCATCACAGCGCTTCAGTCACACGGGGCTCGTGTTCATTTGCAGTGCATTAACAAACAGCTCTGAGTTGTGGAAGTGTTAAAAGTGCAAGCCAAGCAGTAATGTTGAGGGACAGTGAACGAGCTGAAGGGTGCTGAGGGTGCCAAGACACCCCTTTTTGATCTCTAATGAATGATGTATGGACTCATTGGAATTTGGCTGAGGATGAAGTTTCTTGAGGCAAATAAACATCGACATCAAGTGCTCTGAACTTTTCCCGTTCTGAGTTTGTTTCTAGCTGGAAAAAAATCAAATGAAATGGGCCGGATGTATTTGAGGGACGTCAGATGGCCAGGAAGCAAACTCAGATGATGTTAGGGTATGAATGGTGACAAAAAGAGAGAGAGCGAAGCAAAGAGGATAAAAGAGAATCACTTAAAGAAGGATGAAAGCAAGTAAGGTTTCAAGAGGAAGGTGAAACAAAGGCTTTGGGGCCGACAGATTGATGGATCACCCAATGACAACTAGACATTGAGCAAAAGCAGGTAGAAAATGTGTGAACTCTTGAACATTTCACTCACGAAATATAAGCTGGGCAAGTCAATGGGGTCCAAAACTCTAAAACAGCGTAGATAATTCATGCGATTTGACTGGTGTTTTATATTCCAGATACAAATCTCATTGGTCAAGACATTTGGTGACATGCTTTGGGAGCACAAAATTTCCTTGTCATGTGATTGACTGATTTAATTTAGTTTATTAATTAATTGCTTTTATTTTTTGTTATTTTTTGGTTCATTTTGACCCCTTTAATTTTCATTGCATGGAAAAGAGTGGCTGATACTAAATACTAAAATACAAAATTGTTTCTCCAAAGATGTCATACATGATTGGCATTAAATGTAATTAGTTGAATTTTAGTTTAACTAGGCATGATTTAATAATCACTGAGATAATGTTGTAGTGTTTGTTGATAGTTTGAATTTATTAAATGATATGTATAATTCTACTTTCATGTTGATTTTTTGGAGAAATTCTTTGTATTTTTTTAGGGCCGTGACTTTAACGCGTTAATTACACAAAAATAAGGCGCTTTTTTTTTACGCATTTTAATCGCACTTATTTTTGTACCGCGGGACGTTTCTCACTGGATGAGTTTCGGCGGACCGATTATACTGGAGCACCAACTAGCGTTTTAAAGCAGGGCTCTCAAGTCTCATTTTTTTAATCGAGTCCCGGCCTAATTTTTTAGTTTTGTTTTGTCATTTTTATTAGTTATTTATTTGTGAATTTATTTAAGGTTTCATTTTGGTTTTAGTTATTTTAGTACATAAAGCTACACTGAAATAAATAAATAAATATATATATATATATTTACAGTAATATACTGGCAGCTGGCCTAAATTCTTCCGTTAAATAATGGTAAAACCTTTATTTCTTTTACGGCAAAAATTGTACACTGTAAAAAGAAATCCCTAAATTTTAGGGTAAAAAACGGCAGCTGTGGTTGCCAGTATAAAACCGTGAAAAAAATACGGTATCAAAATTTTATTTTTGTCAATAGTTTTAAGGTTTTATTTTAAATTTACAGTTAAATACCATAATTTCTAATAAGAAACCGTAATATATGATATAATGTTAATATACCAACCAATTAAAGTATATATTTTGTACCTTTGATATACACTGATTACTATCAAATGCAGGTAGTGATGAGAAAGGCACATGTAGCTTTTAAATAGTAAAACATATAAAAGGTGCTCAGTGTCATTCACACAAGCACTAAACACCATCCTGGTAGGTATGTTAGCATGTCTTGCATGAATACAGTAATATATTTAAGTATAGTTTGGTGAAGTGAAGTGAAGTGAAATTTGATTTGAAAGGTATTTTAAGTGCAGTTCACTTAAGCACACTTCTTTTTCAAAAAGTGTGGCTCGGTGCATTGCTACAGTTCCAGTCGTACTTGCTTAATAATGATATCTCCAGCAGTTATGATTATCATTTCATGGCATTAACAAAACCCTCTTTGATCTAAACACTCCTCAGCACTTCAATCGGTGTGAGACAACTAAATAATATCCACTTCTACATCTGTTTGGGGATACTACGGCAAATTCTGCTTTGCGAATCTATTTTTAGCACCAGAAACATGGGGTGGGGGGGACTCAGAGACAACACATTGCTGTTTAACCAATAAAGCTGGGATGTTTGCATCTGTTGTGTGTTGTAGTGGGTTCCTGGCCGAGAGCAGACTGTAGCAGCGCTGGGACTGCTGACTGCTAGCCTCTGCCAGGAAGCCCTGTTGGTCGCAAAACAAATATCTCTATAAAAAGATCTGCACACGTTTGATATTGGCTTCACAGCGGTACTGCAAGCTATCCAGGAGGATGGTGAACTGCACGTTTGTTCCTGGAGAGCTTTGCACTTCTCCTTGAGTTCTGGCAGGTGTGCAGGCGTAGAGAAGCACACACTCGACAGTTCTCACCGATTGTCTGGCAGATATGCTGCTTTCTGTGTGTGTGTGTGTGGGTAGATGAGAGCTACTCTGCTTGAGGAAGAAGAAAAAAAAAGATTCCAAGATTTTTTTTGTAGTAACTCATGAAAGTATTAGTCATTTTAATTACCAAAATTATGTTTAGTTACCGGTTTCACTTGAGAAATAGAACTTTCGAAAGCCTGAGTCTAGAATTAAAGGGATGGTTAATGCAAAATGAAATATTTGCTGAAAACTTTTAGGCAGTCCATGATGTAGATGAGTGTGTTTCTTAATCAGATTTGGAGAAATGTAGCATTGCATCACTTGCTCACCGGTGGAAGCTCTGCAGTGAATAAGTGCCATCAGAACGAGTGTCTAAACAGCCGATAACATCACAATAGATCTCAGTCCCTATCTCAATTAGACCCTCTTTTTATGGATGATTTATATCGTCCAGCCTCCTGCTTTGGGTTCCAAAACAACCTGATCTCACAGAATTGCGTGAAATAACCACGAACTCTTAATGCATAATTCCGTGTTAGTGTCACGTAATCAT
>JAUMHP010000080.1:7401698-7416952 GCA_032361065.1 Enteromius trimaculatus
AGGCAGGTGTATTGAGGCAAGTGAGAACTAAACTCTGCAGGACACCGGCCCTCCAGGATCAAGTTTGATGACCCCTGATCTAAACAGACTACTGTAAATTAAAGGTTTCAATTCAGTTACTTTCTCTGTTATAATAAAGTTGTATACAATTTTATAAAACTGTAATAAGTACAACTGTGCATTGGCTTGATAAGTCCAATGTAGAATCCAAACATTTTTAAGAGTTCACAAAGTCATTATTAAAACAATGAATAATTTAAATAATTTGACATTTCATATAGAGAGAGTTTAAAAACTAGGACCACATGTTACATGTTACAGCAGTACTGGAAGTAGAAATAGGGGAAAACAGCATTGTGAATTAAGTAAACTTCGTAAAATCAACAAATGTTATTGCTCAAAGAGAATGTAATCACAAGACAAAAGAATTCATAATTAGACTGCTGCGTACAGTAAATATGAACCAGGAGCCACTGAGCCAGAAAACCCGGGACGTTTTTAATGAAACTGCAAGATAAGTAGCCAATTAAAATGTTAGTGAGCATAGTTTGTAGTCTGCTATTTCCAGAGAGAGAAAAAAAATCTATACAGGTTTGGAACAACATTAGAGGAAATAAATGATGACTGCATTTTCATTTCTCTTAACCTGTTTCAGTGATTAGTGTACTGGAGTCTCTCTAGATGAAAAGAATCTATTAAATGTTAAATAATCAGATGAACAGGCTCAGGTGTAGAGCGCCTCAGCTGGGCTTGGGGATGGAGTTAGAATGATGCATGGTCGACAAGCTAGCTGAGCCGCACTGGGCCACGCCACTATTCACAAAGACTCTGAAAGTGTAACAGCTGGCACAAAGCAGCACACGGTGCACTCTTGAGGCAATGGATTGTGGGACAGCATAGTCTTCCACCACCTGCTCAGGGGAAGATATGGCTTTCTCAAAATGAGCTCTGACCTCTGTCTCTCCTCTGTGAAATTCTGAAAGCACTCTAAATAACAGCCGCTGGGTAAGTCAACACAGAGGACTGGTGGAGGGAAGCTGCCTGACCCGCACATCTTCACTGTGCTCAGGTACAGCCGTCTCAGCAGGAGCTCAGACAGCTGACGCCTAGAGCACACAAACACTGAAATGACTTTGAAGTCTGGTCTGATGTAGAAAAGGAATACCAACCATCTTTCTCCATCATTTCCTTTTTATGTTTATTAACCTAGTGCAAACGGGGTTTTCGACTTGCGCATTTAACAACACCTTGAGACAGCACATTTGGTTGAGAAATGTAAGTAATATCAAACAACAAATATAGTGTTTTTCAACCCAAATACAGTTGTATTTCTTTAACCTGAATAATTCATGCATGGGGGACTTATCTAATGATACAGTAAAATAAACCCACAAAACACCTCAAAGTGAACACAAGTCAAAGTTGACCTATAAGTTCCTGGTCTGGTTAGTGATTTATTGAAGCATTTTGTTTTGTAATACTTCGTAAATATTTAATGACTTGCTCTTCCCAACTTCCCTTCTCAGCTGATATCATATACAGGGTAGGTCACCCAGGCTATTAGATGTAATGTAAAAGGCCAAGTAGTTATTTAGACATTGTTTTACCACATTAGCATTCAGCCAGGACCTGTTCTGTTAAAGTAAAAGCTACTGTATACAATCAAATAAATTCTTATGCAAGTACATGGAGATTTCCAGTGCTGGGTGTAACGTGTTACAAAGTAACAAAGTACATAGTGCTTCTTTTCTGTGCATTCTCATAGAATTCCATTCTTGTTCATTTATGTCAATCTGCTTTGCTTGCATTGTTTAATATTAGGTTCACTGCGCCCCACCACCACCCAAAATTAATGTCATGCTTGTAAAGCACCCTTAAAAACATTGGCGGCTAATTAAAACATCTGCTATAACATATTGAAATACTTTCTATTTAAATGTTACTTGCAAAAAAAAATGTTATACATGGCTACATTTCCCTGCCAGACAAACAAAGAACAATCTGTTTGAAGGGAGCTGCCATTATTTTTATAGTTCTGTTTGGTGCCAAAGATCCACACTTCTCCTTTAATTTAACCATATTTCCACAGACCCAAGATATTCTGAAATGCACGAAACACATGGCAACACAGTATCTATGAAACTATGACCGTGCATGAGAACAGACTGTGAAAAGTAAAGATGTCTGCAGGATTTTGGGAAAGTGAGCTCAACACTATAGTTGTGGACTGTATCTATGCCTGCGGCAAAAGCATTGACTGTCAGAGAAGCACAATCCCCCCGAAGCTCCCCTAGGGAAACAAAATAATCTTTAAGTGGGGTGAAGAATGTTACAAGCCGCCAGCTCTGAGACAATTACCTCATGTGGGAGAAACTCTTTAATCGTCTTCCTTTCAGAGCGTTAAATTGTAGCAGAAGCTCAAGTATACTGTGGGACTTCTCTAAAGCTAATGTGATGAAGTCTGTGGATGCAGATCAAGGTGACTGCTGAACATTCAGCAGGCGCAACAAGCACAGTGCAACTATTTTTGTGAGAATGTTTTAGACTAGTCTTATCTGTTTTTCACTTGGCCTGATGTTGTGAACGGGTTTACCATGTGGAGGGTCATCCGATCACCCATCATGTGTTTTTATGTTGTATTTTTTCTCAGATTGTACCAAACTGTTGATTCTGCCTCTCCCAATGTTCTTGATAGCTCTCCGAGGGATTTATTTTGTTTTTGAAGCCAATTGTCTATTTCGCTAGCATGGAGAGCTCCTTTGACTACTACTTTGGCTTTCACGTGTGTGTGTTTGTACATACACATTTTGTGTTTATGTCTTTAAAGGGTTACTCCACACCTAAATTTAAATTTGGTCTTTGTTTACAAACTACTTATGATTAATCACAATAGTTTTTGTTATCGGTTATGCAAATTTGGGCTTTATGTTACATCTTCTGTTGTCTCGTGAATGCAAATTACAGTTTTATGCTGTGTACAGGTTTTGTTCATAAATGTGTATACAGCTTTTCTGTATTTTTTCTAAATTATTCAGGAGCTGCCAAAATGTAATTATTTAATAACAACAGTAATTATCTGTACTTAAGCTTCTTTTTTTAAATCATTCTTTAAAGATAATCACTGTAACGATGGAGACAGAGGTGTGCGGATCCAAATGCAGAACTTTATTAATTGTCGGCAGACAGGGTCAGAACGACGGCAAACAGAGCAATACAGATAAGGCTGAATCGAGGTCGAAAACGCTCTGAGAGCAATGCAATGCAAATCAAAACTTTGCGATTATCTGACTGGTGAGATTCGCTTTTATAATTACAGTAATTAGAGAGTGATTGTGAATGATGAACAACAGCTGTGGGGGAGTGGTGCATTATGGGATATTGATTCCGCTAAGCAACAGAGGGTTCAGAGTGAAACAGAATGAAGGGAGTGCCCTCTGGTGGAGCTTGATGGCACTTCCGGCTGGAATCGTAACAATCATTCTATTTTAAAAGTGTATTACTGCATTCTGATTATTGATTAAAATGTTCATTGTTAATGTTAAAAGTAAAAAATAAAAATAACTGTAATTGTAAAAAGATTTCATGTATAATTACAGTAATAACCTGTAATTTTTTTAAGGTTTAAAATAAAATTCCGACAGTTTTTTTTTCTTTTTTTAACAGACATTTTCTGGCACTCCTGCTACCAGAAATTTTTTCAGTTTTTTTTTTCTTCGATTTTTGGCAAAATTTTCATTTTAGTGTCGAGTAACCATTTAAAACTACATGACCTTTTTTTATAGAATGTACTGTAGTCAGAGAATCTTGAGTGATTGTATCAATACAGAAAGAAACCTTTTCAAAATCATATTTTTAGGTATTGGGGGTGAATGAAACAGTCAAAAAAACTTCCATAAAATCACACACACTCAACATTAGACACGCGAACACACACACATACACACACAGGTTGACTGGTTTCAGAAAAGACTAATGAGCTCTACAGTGATTGAGGATGCGTTTAGATCAGCTCTATTAGAAGAGCATCAAAACTGCACCTCAACACAGGTGTCAGGGAGAAAGAGAGATGGGAAAGAGAGGCACGATGGAAATTAGCAGTTGTATGTATCCTTCCCTATTCTTCATGCTTCTTCAGAAGAAAGTGGCCCGCACACCACACAGTGATCAAACGTGTGCCGCGCACAGAGGTCGCAAAGCAACATCAAACAGCCCCTACACAATAGCAGCGAGGAAGGGACTAATGCTTTCAGCGTCTTTTATTTCAGATTGCGTACGTGTATGTGTGCATGCCGTTGTCATTTCCGTGTATGTGCGAAAGCCACATCGTTTTCTTTGAGCACCATCTGTGTCACAAGTTACCGCATCCAGTAATGACGGAATTAGTAGGTGAAACTTTTCGTTTTTCAAACATTCGAGAGTTTAAAGTGTGTTTGTTTGCACAGCTGTCTCGATCCTACGTGAAGCAGAGATGGATGTGTTACCATAGTGATCTGCATCTCCGCTCACTCCCCAGACAAATTTATATAATGAGATCACACAAACACATGCACACACAAACACGACATCATCTTCACGGCTGTGGTGATAACCAAATGACAAACACATGCTAGTCTAGTAGCATTCTATCAGCAGCTTGCACACCTACACACTGCATTAAGACATGTGCTAACAAGGCCAAATCAGATGCACTGCACAGCTACACTTCACATAATATCAAAACAACATTATCTGCACTGTAACTTGGAACAAAATCAATGCAGCTGACTTATGAGATATTTTTAATTATCTAAAACTCAAAGGCTTCCCTTTTTGGACACTTCAAATTCTAAAAAGTCGACTAACCATAAGTCAAAGATAGTGCTGTTCAAACAAGTTGTGGCCCAAATTCATCTATCATTTGGTTTTAGCTGAACTACATAGATAGATAAAGCATGGACAGGTAGTGAAACTTTTCTTTCATCTCAAAAACCACAGGAAGCAATAAGGCAGTTATAAAAACTCTAGTTAAAGCAAGTCTGTAGATTTTTTTTTTCTCAAGGGTTTGATGAAAAAATAAATGCATTTCAATTTAATTTATTATTATAATATATTAAATATATTAAACAAAGTTTGGCGAAATTGTCAGCAGTTTTGGGGACTAATTAAACGCCGCAAACTACTAAATTAACTTAACCGTACAGCTGAATTTACTGAGGCAGACATTAACCATGTCCTGCTTAAACGTGTTACATTTTTATTCATTTAAGTGAACTGAATCACTTGAATGGTTTATGCAAATGAACTAATTTAAGAAAACAATTCAGCCATTTGAGCACCAGTGTGGCGTTTTAGGTCTTATAATAGAAAATTGCTCATTTAAAAATCCCCACTGTTTTAAAAAAATAAAGCTTTTATTTATTATTGGAAATAATATTTTAAAATCTATTCAATGGTTTTGCTCACCTAAACGGTAATGAATGTATTATATAGACAATGGATATGTCATATTTCATTTTAAGAAGAAAAAGGCTAATTTTGGAATGCTATTTCCATTAGAAATCAGCATCATAGTATGCACTATAGTGTCTCATGAATAATCATGAGACTGCAGAGCTTTATCCTACATGAAGGCGTGGCCTCATAATTATTCATTACCCCATGTGACTTTTTCTCAAGACCTGCACTTCAAACACTCAGGCACTTCAGTGAGTTGATGCGCATTGAGACGCATTTCATGTGTCTTGTCACATATGCTTTCAATCAATGACAGATGTTTATGCACAAGAATTTATTACATAAGAGTTTCTAGATCCATAAAGAGGAGGACCGGGGCTTATTTGAGGTGTTAACCAACTATATCTAATTTATATACGTAATTATATGTCAATTATATATATTTTGAAAGTTATTAAAAATTCAAATGCTAATTTAAGTACATTTTCCAAGAATAATACAAATGCACACCACTCAGCATTTGTGTGTTTAAAGTATAGGCATTAATCTGATTTTCTAATGAATTCATGAATTTAATTCGTTGAAATTATTAACAGTTCGATGCTTGACAAGCTGCAGCTTCCCCAAGCACATCTGCTGCAGTACATACGCTTTTGTTTAGCATTGACACAATCTTAGAGCACAATATATTTTTTATTAGTTTTTTAGCGCTCAATAATGAGGAACACTGTAAGAGTTGACCTCAATTCTTACTTGTACAGTTATCTTTTTAAAGAAGCAGCACTCTCGCTGCATTTCTGCATAATTTACCGAGGGAAGCTCACTTAGCCTGAATCACACACTTTCAGAAAAAATGGACAAAACGGCTCCACCAAGATTACAGCTGACACATTCACCGAAATACTTTAAAATCATCTCCAGGAGCTCCTGTACATCCTAAAAGCTTCCTTTAAGGCACTATGTTTAACTATATTTAAACAGTGTACTTAGCTTAAAAGAAAATGTGTGAAATCTAGAGATATCTGTAGATCCAGTGTGTCTAGAGGACAAACGGAAAAATGGTTTGGGTCGTCAGATGGACTATCAGAGCAAGCGGTTTGGAAGAGTCTCTTATTGTGGTGTATCTGATGAACACTGAGGGCATTATGGATATTAAGGGGGCAGAAGGGCAAAAAGCACTTCTCTCTGCCTCTCTTGTGAAGAGAAAAAGAGGCGAGTAGCAGAGCAGCGAGTGAATCATGGATTGGCATTGCAACTCAGCCTGTTCCGTTCTAAAAATGTCTCTGGGTCAAACACACACACACACAAACGCACACACACACACACACAGATTTACACACCTGTTGCCTGGCAACAAGAATGCTCTCTTTATCAAATGATGGTAGGAAAGTGAGAGGGATGGTAGAGAGGGAGATACAGATAGCAGCAGTCAGAGAGAGAGAGAGAGAGAGAGAGAGTCCACTGTCACAGGGTTTCTAACTTAAGCAAGAGAAAACAACAGACAACAGTTTATTTTCAGGACCACTTAATATATACCATACAGTAGATCCTTTGAGATGTATGTGAACTGTTGTATGTGAAAGATGTATGTGGAAGGTAGCAACTGACCACACTGGAAACAGACATAAAATGTATGACAAATGTTTAAAGAAAACTTTTTTAAGTAATAATAATTATATAGATGGATGAAAAAACAATGCCGATTTTTAGCTGTTTCAATCTCATTAAAACTGATAATGATTTCTTATGTGTGTGCATACACATATCTTTTTAGAACATTTTTCATTTTGCAACAGTTTTTAACAGCAAATATGACTACTTTCTTACCCAACTTCCAGAAAACCTGTTTATTTTTCACATTTGTTTTCCATTCGAATCTGACTTCAATACCAAAGTGTTCTCAGCTAGTTTTTAGAAGCTAAACACAAAAACTTGAGAGACAAACTGCATCCTGAATCGGACTTAACACAGGATGAGTCTGTATCGTATCTTACGGTTGGCAACCCTAGTTGACAGTCGTGTTTCCTCCAGAGCGCTGGAGAGACACTCTGTTCCCTCAGAGTTAGAAGTCTGAAATCAAAAAGACCTTGTCTGCCTAAATAGCCATCCACTCCAAGTGACAAACCGGTCAGCATGATTCTGACAGTGCTCACCCTCGCGGCACACACTCACACTTCACACCAGATAAAAGCCCACATCAAAACATTCAAGTTCAACCACGAAGATATAAGGACTTCTGTGGTTTTGACCAGCTTCAGTCTCTATTACTGTCTTTATCACAAACAACATCAGCTAAAAAAAAATCCTTCCTTCTTATGATTGAGACCAAATTCAGCATGGGATATCTTATTTACAAAATCCAGATGGTTTGGCTCAGACCCTGATTGATATTCGGATACAGAACGTGTCAGATAATCCAAAGAGGCGCAAAGGAAAATGGGATTTCAAAGCCATACAAATACAGATTGGACCCTCAAAGCAATTTGCCCCCAAGATGACGTGAAGGATATCAAAGAGAACAAGCACCACTGACAAAAACAGAGAAAGAGAGAGGGGTGACAACTGAGGTCTTTGATACTAAAGCCTGGAAACAGAATTATGGCTTCATACGGCCTGTTTTAGGACCTTAATGCTTTTTGCGACACAAAAGAACATGATGTATTGTGATGACACACTGATAGTAGAAGATGATGTGATATAGACTGCCAGTCGAAAATGAAAGAAACATTGTGTCAGGAGCAATCTGGTAGGTTAGATAGATCTCACAGCAGCTTGAGTCAGAAAATAAACCCCTTTAAAAAAGGTCCTGATCACTGCGTGTTGCAATAACGACAAATTATTAAATTATGATATTACATGGCTGCTTGCCAAGTTGAAATAGGCGAGAGGTGAATAGGGTAAAAAAATTAAACTAATAGTTATCAACTTACTTAGTAGATTGATTACACTGAAAAAAATTTTTTACACAAACATTTTTTATATTACACGTTTTCCAAAATATTAAGTTTAAAAATGCAAATAAGACATTATTTAATGAAATATGCATAATTTCTAGAGCAACCATCTAAAAACTGAATGAAGTCATATTTAAAATTCTTTTTTAACATATTAGAGTCAAACGTTTTTACAGAGGGAATCTCATTTAGTCGCTCCATAAATCAGAAAATACTCAGAACAGACAGAAAACAATACATTTTGACAGTTTTGGGGGGAAATAAAATGTGTTAAATATATTATCAAGCAAATTACATGAACTAATCCCTCTGTAATAACCTTCAGGATATAGACAGGGGTAAAAAGGTCTGGTATGTAAGTACTACTGAAGTGATACTACTTAAAAATATGTATTGTAATTAAAATATATTGATACAAATAGATAAAGTGCCATAAAAGAAACAATTAACAGTGTCTGTTGGATGTTTTATAATCTCAAATTTGACAGGTGATGGTTTTTATCTTTAGTGTCTCCTCTTAATGTACTAAAAAGAAAACTATTTTAAAATGTGAAGGAAAGCATTAAACTACAGAATAGTGCATTAGGTCATACACTCATCATACAAAAATATTTGACCAGTAAGGAACAACTACTCCAGAAAGCTGTATAATAATATCTTTCAAGTTTCATTTATCAGGACACATGGTAGTGGCATATGGTAATTAGCATGCGCTTGTTTTAATAAGGCAAGGCATGGATCATGCTGGTATTTTTATTCTTGTATGATTTGTGAACCCTGAAAGGAAACACAAGAGAATCTAACTTTATGAAGACTGAACAACAGAGGCATAATTATTAACACACTAATGCACATGGATAAGCACATGGTACACAATCCTGCGGCTCCTTCCCCAGCGTGCTCATGTTCTTTCACAAATGGGCAACAAATTCATATCAATTGGACCTGACAGCAAACCACATAAAACGGTGCTACTCTTTTAACGTGCAAAGAGGTTAGTCGATCATTTAGAGGTCATTTACATGGAGGTACAGTTGCAAAAGACTTTTTAAAGGAGCACCTCCAAAAAAAAAAGCTAAATTATGGGAGTAAAAAATGTCACATATCAACTATGGAACATGCTTGTGCAAAATAAAGCCTATGGTGTATTGGTGCAAGAAATCTTGACTAACTTTATAAGCAGACCTAGAAAAAATATTGACTATTTATAATACAGGCTCTATAAGATGTCTCTCTCACATCCTCGATATTATTATTTTATGACCACAGCTAATTTCAAACGATCTGCTGCTGTAGGTAAATGAGACAGACAGTCTATTTAGAATTCTGCGGACGTGACCAAAGTATTCATTAAACAGCCAGAGGCTTATGCGCTCTCTCTGGCAAATGTCTTGTTTTAGCCGGCTTGCTGATAGCCTTAAAACGGATCCACAGAACCGATGAGTGCGGGCCTGAATGCGGCTCAGCTGCGGAAGCAGAAGCAAATCCCTGTGAATAAACACTCTTCCTCGGGGTCTCAAACTGGATCCCTGAACACACACCTACACAAGCTAAAGAGGAGGGAGACACTTTTCTCTGTGTCTTTTCTCAGTGTAATGCTTTGTGTCACAGTATGGCATGACTGATGCCTTGATTTGGAGCTGGTTTATCCGGAGCACTCTAGAGGCGCAGGCTACGAGAGACATTCATTACAACCACAGTGATTGTAGAAAAGATAAGATTATACGGCTAATCGTGCTCTGACGAGAGGCAGCAGAAAGAAGAGAGAAGAACCGAACTTTGTTTTCACCAATTACAGTCTGATGTCTTTCTACACTGCTGCTTCCTGATGTTTGAGAACCAAACAATGACTGTTAGCCTTAGAGCGACAGATATTCATACTCTGAGAGTGACAAGACAGTGATTTAGGTATGAAGTATTATTAACTTGTTTTTCTAGGCTAAACATCCTTAAAAAAGTGGAAAATGATATGGCATATTTTTATTAATTTTTAAAAACATTATAATAACAATATCCAACTGAAGCATACAAAGAATATATGCATGTATGATTAGAATTGTTTATATTTCCATATTAAAGTTGGGGAGCATAAAGGAAAAAAATATTTCCTCATACCAATATTATGAAAAAAAAAAAAACTAATTAAAAGAATGATATTTTTTACTATAATATTTGGAACTGCTTCAGTATTAATGTTTGTAAAATAAGCAAGCGGTGTAACTAGCATTCCGAAATAACTAAACAGGAAATGACATCACAAGAGAGATTCCTGAGACCCTCATGACTATGTGCCAAGATCAATTAGATATTTTTTTTAAAAACATTAACAGATGATTGATTTTGAGGCAGGTTAGATCAGTTTGTGGAGTGCCTCTCCAGAAAAGAAATGAATTAATCATTCCTGATGATTGTAAAAATAGTTTTTTCTTGAAAAATTTATATACAAAATACATGGACAAGACTCAGTAATGTATGCTCACATGGAATTAAGGTATGGTGTAGAAACTAACGAACACTTTTCTTTTATCATGGACACTCTTACTTCTCATTAGCCACAAAAGCAAAACTGCAAAAATTATTAAGAATTATTTTCAGAGAACATGCAATTAATTAAGATTATTTTTCTTACCCCATCATCAAATTAGGCATAAACAAACCTCATTTAGTGAGGTTTAAGCCTAATTTGACACCAGGGTAAGAAAAATAAGCATAATTAAGGGCATACTCTCTGAAAACTTGATATATTACAAACATTTTTAGACTTTATTTATAATTGGGAAAACCTTTGCAGTGTGACAAAGAAAACAACTGACCAGTGCAGTCTTTTCGGCAAAGGAAACAAACACTGTTCTTACCTTTCTCCAGCGTGGTGATCCCCATGGAGGGCTGCCCCAATCCCGTCTTCCTCTCCCACCTGCCCTCATCAGGGTGATACACTTCCACCGAGGCCAGCGGGCTCTGCTGCGCGTCCATGCCTCCCATTACCATCAGCTGGTCTCCAGCGACCACAGCGGAAGCCCCAGCCCGAGCGGTGGGGAGAGGAGGCAGCTCGCACCAGCGCTGGCTCTCCAGATCCAGCACCTCGGCCGAGTCCAGAGGGAGGCCATTCTCGCTGCAGCCCCCCAGCACATAGAGGCGTCCGGCCCAGAGCACAGGCGTGCAGTACACCCGCTGCGTGGCCATGGAGGGGAACACCTCCCAGTACAGAGACTTCACCGGGCTCAAAGCCATCTCGGGGATGGGCATGGCTCCAGGACGGCACGCCGGCAACAGAGCATGACACGTACACCGAGGGGGAGGGCCGAGGAACGCCAAACTCAAGGCAAATGCATCAACGATACACCAGGCTAGAGAGGCTGCAACTGTCAGTCTGCCAGAGACCTCTCGTGCTGGTGGGGGGAGAAGAGCGTTTCCTTCAGCGCTTTCTGTGAAGAACTAGCCCTCACTCCCTCTTGATGATTTATTCATTTTTGTTGCTGCTCTTAAAAGGTGCATCGGGCCCTTTTAAGTCTTTCCTGTCGTGTTGCACGGGCCGTGCGGGTTGTAAAAATATATGGCAAGAATGTGTAACCCCAACACAAATAAACTAATTTATCCACGTGGAGCGCCGCTCTGTAGTCCTGCCAAATCTGTCTGTGTGACCCTCATGGCTGCCGCTGCAAGGAACAAGGAGAAGAGAGACAGTAACAGAGCAAGCACAAGATAAAAGACAATATGGATCCCCCAAATCAAAGAGAAAATTCCCAGCTTCCCCAAAGCTGAAGTGTGACGAAGGCAAGCTGCTGGTGCTCATCTGATCCGCTCTTACACTTATTCTAAAAAACTGTATAATCCAATGGCCAGAGCGCTGACATTTACCATTCACTATTTACTGCCAAGGGCTCAAGGGTAGACGTACGTGTGTGTGAGTGTGTGTGTGTGAAGCTGTTTGGACACTGAGAAGCATTCTGGCCCTCTCCAAAGGTCACCGCGCCTGCAGGGACCATCGGCCCTGAAAGAGAAGCGCTAGAAAGGTTACAGACATTACACTAAAAAACTTACTAGGTGCACGTGGGACAGAAAGCGGGATCTCTTCGGCTTCTTTTAGGAAATCGCTTAGGTACTAAAAAATGAGAGCAAAGCAGATCAGATGTCTCTGAGCATCCTTCTAGAAAATGGCAGCGTATCTCCAGATGTAGAGATGCTTCCTCTGTGGTCTAAATCGGTTCGGCTGTGTAATTAAGATGCTGTGGATGTTGAGCCCAAGCCACATGCTACGACACACAGACGACTCCAGACTGACTAAAAATTATGCAGAAAAACATCAGTTTCATCTGAAGCCAAAGTGCTGCCGCTGGGCGCTCTTAATCAGTACAGTTAGTCCATATCATACGACACCATCAGGCTCTTCTTTGGGTTTAAAGATAAAGGGGCATTTTTTTAAAGTAAAATTGATCCTGTCCGTCAGCTTTTAGTACACCTTCCTTGGCTTTTCATCCATGTAGAGAGAAAGGACAGGCGCCTAGATCTCATTTCCTATAGATGATGTCAGGAACATGGGTAAATCCCAGCTGTTTAAGCTCTAGTTTCCTTGCTGTAGACTTTAATCCACATTGAAGAAAGAGTCTCCTGGGATTTGTGGGATGTTATCGTGGGTATGTGCTGTCCAGTAGATCCGCGGGATAAACATCAGCTTCTGTCTGCACTGCCTAGAAAACACAGAGGAAGTTACAATAAACAAAACTAAGTACTAGAATGATAGAGGGAGAAAAAGAGGGAGAAAGAGGCAGCAAGCCAAGACGAAGAGAAACAGATGTTTATGTTTTTGGAAGGACTCGTAGGCTACAAAACGCAGATGGCAACAAAACTGGAAGCATATAAGTCTGTGCTTATAGTTAAAAACTTACAGTATATGTAAAAATACAGACTATGGCATGTCTAAGCATCTTTTTCCTCCCCAGTGAGTGAATTCACTTGGGCTATTATGTTTTTAAAAAACCCTTTTGGACCTGGCGGTAATGGTGTCCTAACCTATGAAATTGATTTTCTATGAAGTGTGTGCTCACAGGGAGACATTTCTGCACTCACTTCTCCACACTAACTTAAGGTGAGCTGTATTTAGACCCAGAGCCCTAAAAAGGCACGATTTGACAGAAACTTGTGTTTTTTTAAGGGTGCATTCTACCGCTGTTTTTCTAAAAGTGTTCTTTCATCAGGTAGCAACCATGAGAGACCCCGAGACAGTTGCAGTCTTCATTTTGGCACATTTCTTAATTACAGACAGTTAGAGGCTTCTGAATCCTCGGACCACATGCACAGAGAGCTGTTACGGTTTCTAAAATAACAGAAAAACATATGCCTCCTTCACACTGCAAGGATGTTTGTGTGCTTGTAGAGCACTTGTGTGTGAACTGTCAAAGGCAAAAACAAACAAACAAAAAGATTCTTTCCCTTATTAAGTTCTGAAGGCCATGAGTCATCAAAGACAGACAGACAGATGACAGTGCTGTTATGTGTTGGAGAACACAACCTGTAGGGAATCCTATGGAAATGTTCATTCATTATGATGCTTCATTATTACGATAAATTACAATTGCAAAGCAGGAAAGGAGTCAAATTGTAAGATGGAACATTCTGATCCCTGATCAACACAGTACTGAATGAAAAAGACGGATTGGCCTTGGGCAAGACTGACAGTTTTCCAGAAACATACTGTTGGAGGAATCAAGTATTCAGTACAAACAGTTCTTGGTTTGAGTAGAGCCTCCATGTCTGCTCGGTAAGACTTCTGGCTCTGTCTTCACTCTGTCTGCGCTGGAAGAGACACAGAGGCATTATTCTCCCTTAAAGACGGGTTCAAGTCCGTGCCTGAGCTCTAGATAACATTTAGAAGGAAGATCAGCCTTAATCCCACAACTTCACGATTGATCCAGGCTTAAAGAGCACATTTTCTTTATCTGTTCCCATCATCCCATCACAGTTTGAATTTTTCATGCCTTCTATCACATAGAGTACGTTTATTTCAACATGTACATGCAATACTGGTCCTTTGTTTGCCTCACGTCAGTCTCCCCCTTCACGCTCCCATTGACAGTCATCGATCACAGAAGCCCCCGCATTTCTCAGGCGTTTAGCCTTCGGCACAAAAACATGATTACTTCTGCATGAGAGTTTCCGAGCGAGCTGGTGGGACACTGGAGAACATGCAGCATGCAGGATGTGTTCAAAACAGCAAAGTAACGCAAAACACAGAGACACGTGCTCAAAGGCATGAAACATACTGACTGTATTAAAGCAACAGCTGACCCAAAAAATAAAATCTGTCATTAATTACTTCGTTCTGACAAGTTTCTGGATCTGGGAACATTTCAGTTACATTGTAGTCTATGCAGGGTTTAGAAAGCTATGAGATGAACAAAGTTCTTGTGGTTTTGAAGAGACGTGAGGGCGAGTAATTAATTACAGAATTTTTATTTTTGGGTCAACTATCCCTATAACTTCTTCTTTAATGTCAGGTGCAAAGGCAGCATGTAAATATAAGATTGTTTGATGCAAGTATATTCATGGTTAAGGCAAATATTATACAGAAACATTTAATCTGCTTCATTCCTAAGGTACAGTACAAGGGTTTTTAAAATGTTTTGTTTTTTTCAGCTGTGAAAGAGAGAAATATAGGAAAAATAAAGGAAACAGAAGCAGCCAGCAGGGGAGAACTAGGTAAACAGAGCATAAGGTCAAATAAACAAAAATGTAGATATAATGGCCTGGGGATGCAGACAAAGAAAACATCATTGTAAGAGAGTATGAGTGAGTGTGGACGGGTTTATGTGGTTTATGAGGACACAAATTTGTATAATGACATGCGTATGACATAGGTATTACAATATG
>JAUMHP010000080.1:7417044-7449251 GCA_032361065.1 Enteromius trimaculatus
AGTTTCCTGTAAGGGGTAGGTTTAGGTGTAGGGTAGGTGTAGGGCAATAGCACATACAGTTTGTCCAGTATAAAAACTATTACGCCTATGGAGAGTCCTCATAAATCACAAAAACCAACATGTGTGTGTGTGTGTGTGTGTGTGTTAACACCGCAGCAAATATGTTCCAGGATTCCCTTGGTGAATCAGCTAATCAAACGATTTACTGCCTCACCGCTCAACGTCTCTACTAGTATACCACCAAAGGCAGGAGACAAGTTCCTCTATATACAACCTGGTTTTTCATCATTTTGGTTTGACTTATTTTTATACTGAGCTAATGATATTTTCTGTCCCCTAAAACCTAAACACTGCATTTTTATACAGTCATTGCAGTTGTTTTCCTCAATGGCAAAATAAAAAAAAAGATTTAAAGTGATTTATCAAATAATTGTAACTTTATTTATGAAAAATCACACTACAATCTCTACAGTGGAAATTCCAGCTAAAAAACTACGCTACCCATGAATCCTTAAAAGAAAGTGCAGCTGCAGCAAGCAAACCAGGATAAAGTGTTACTTAATACTAGGGCTGCAATAGGGGTGAAACATTTCCAGAAACTTTACAAAAAATCCTGGAATATTTCCAAAATTGACTGGAATGTTGCCAGGGATTTCACATTCAAACTACTTTAAAAATTAGAAAACAATATAGTGATTAACCATTGTATCAGTCAATCTGTTGTTAATATTTTGCAGTTTTAATTACCAGCATTGGCTCTCTTTTTTTCCGTCTGTGTTCACTTTCAAGTAGCCTAATTTCATTTGGAAAGTAAAAAGAACACAACCCCTGAGCGTGGACACACAGATAGTTAAACGCCTTTGTTTTCTCTAATAATTCAAAGGAAAATGCTGTAATACCTTATATATTCAGCATTTAGCAAATTTTTACACAAGCCTTCAAATATCCAATAAGCATTTAAAGCAACAAACATCGTAAACAGATGAATCCAGCTGTTAGATCTGTAAGCATAACCTGCATAAAACATGTGTACTCATGAGGATGCATGAATTCAAGCTGTGTGAATTGGGACATATATACTAAATCTGATATAGATTTGGTTTCAAATTAAAGTATTGCGATTCATCTAAGAACTTGTTTATTTTACGGTTCTTTCTGTAGATGAAGTCTATATGGGACATGGGAAAAACACAGCAAATGCTCGTGTAAAAACCGTGGTCACTGTTTGGCCCTGTTACTGAAGACATAATTTAAGCAAACCCGACTCTGCTCCTCAAACACATCTAGTAATGTTGCACAGTAAACGTCTCCTAATGTGACAATCTCACATCGAAGGGCACGAATTCCAAGACAACTTCTCCTAGCAGCCTGTAAAACCTATCATTATCTCTTAACTCCATTATGCACATCACTACAATAGTAAGTGATGATTATACAGGAAATTTATGCAACGAGAACGCACTGTCTCACAAGACCGAAGAGGTTATTCTAATGCCTACCCTGAAGGGCCCCGCACACATTCATCTTACTGTCCCACCACAAAGAGAGAAAAATAACTCTTCTACTTTATCTGATCCCTGACCTCACAATCTATTTCTTAAGAGATAAGAGAAACTAGGCCAGCCAGAAGAAAGAGAAAATAACCCATCATTAACTGAATCGCAGACTTTATTGAGGTGCCTTGTTTGGGTAGTGCATTGTGGTGTTTTGAACGGATGGTTAATCCAAAAATTAACATTCTCTTATTATTTACTCATGTTGTTTCAAACCCGTATTACTTTATTATTCTGCAAAGAAGATATTGTGAAGAATGTTTCCACTTTCCACTGTCCATACAAGGAATGTCAATTGGGTCCAAAACAGATCACACAGCGGCATATAAAAACACACATTTTTAGTTTGGAAAGGGATTAATAATGACAGAATATTTTGCCAAAACTACCACTGACTACATCTCATCACTGCAGATTTCTAAGATGTTGCACCCCTGCCCAATTTTCTTAAATCGCCAGGGGTCTCTGTCACTCTTGTCACTTAAATTCTAACTCTCAGTGAAAATGAATCACTTAGGGTTGCACTGTCTCTGCAGATCACCGTCAGTGCGAACGAACCTTCACTGTGTCTTTGAGCACGGTATGTTCCCACAGGTTGCTTTAGGAAGACACACCCTGTATACTATATTTCAACCTCATCACTTCACCAGCATCCGACGTAGCCAGGGTTGCATGCAAATGGCCTTTTCACTTCCTCTGCTTTCTTTCCTGGCTTTTCACTGAAAGCTCAAGATGACGTGTCTTTTTGAACGCAGCCCTTTTGAAATATTCTGGAGTGGCTATAGCTGGACATTGAGCTGGGGTATCTTTAATTAAAATGATTCAGTAACACATAAAATAACCCTTCACAGGTTTAGATGAACGGCATCAATACAGGGTTAGGTGTGATTCAGAACTGACCTGAAATGAAGGCTTTAGAATTCCTGCCTTTGAATTGAGGTAAAGCAAACAAGATGCAGGCCTATGCTGAAATAAAACTGAAAAATTACTAATAAAATACACGTAGAAATGTGTGGGTTTTTAAAAAGAAATCATTACTTACATTTAGTTACTTTATACTTTTTTCATTTTCTTTCATACTTTAATTCAAGCATTATATTGATCAAAAGTGATAGTAAAAGCATTTATAATATTACAGAACTTTCTATTCATCAAAGAATCATGTCACAGTTTCCACAACTATAATAATAGTTTTAAATTGTAACATTGTTACATGTATATTTTTGCATGAAATAAGTGCAGCCTTTGTGAATTCAGTGAAATGTTCTTTGTGTCATTGAATTTCAGCATCCTCTGGAGTGGCTAATTCAAGTCAATTCACTCTTATGTATTTTGAGGGAGCTGATTTTCAATCAGATGCAGATGATACTTGACATAAACACAATTTATTTCTTAATGTGTACAACTTTTTAAATGAGCAAACTACAGAATGCACCTTTCAAATCTGAATTTTGCCAAAACCTGGGGAAATGTCAACACAGAACTGATAACCTGCTAACTCCTATCCTTTTCTGTAATGAAGGGGTGGGAAAAGCTGACTCCTGACTGACAGTTTTCTTTAACTCCAGCTTACATTTATTCATTTAGCAGATGCTTTTATGCAAAGAGACTTGATGATGAGAAACATCGCAAGCAATTGATCATAAGAGCCAAGAATATTTGCAGTGCACAAAGCCAGATTTTAAGCTAGATTAGTTTCTTCTTCAACTAATGCCAAAGTCTGAGTGAACAATTTCTTCAAAAAAGCTAGAGATATAGTGGATTGTATGCTGTTTAGCTCTTAAAACGGCTCAAGTTAAAAGAAACCCTTTTTTATGAGAAGGGCACACAAGGAGAAAAGGATTATCAAAGTACTAATCTGCAGTCCAGTGAAATGATCAGGACCACTTGAGACAGAACTGAAGATAGCTTCCTGTACAGCAGCTCTCATATTATCTCCTCAGTCCCCTCTAGAATTATTCTCCTCACTCACACACACACACACACACACACACACACATCAGAGGGACTTAGCTTATATTACTCTTTATAAAAAGAGACCTGTCGCATGGGTTCAGTGGCTATGGGTTTAGTAGATAAAACTCCATATGCTGGGTAATTTTACATGCTGATTCATGAAACATAAGGAGAAATAAACATGATCCATGTTAGACTTTTTAAAGTCATCAGTAAATTAGCAACAACTTAAAGTGCATGCAAAATGTGAATATGAAGATGTTCTCTTCTTGAAGGTGTTCGGACAGAAATGAAGTGATACGTGGCAGCAAGCTTTGTTAAAATTTTGTGAGAGAAATTGCGAACTTTTGTACCCATTAAGTGTTGGAAATTTATAGAAATTAGGCTACTTGCTATTTAGTTCACAAGAGATGCAAAATATGCAGAGGATGGTTGTGTCGATGTGAAACATACACTTTCATGATTATTTTTACATTTTTTTTTATATATTTCATTAATTTATTTTGCCTGATGCATTTATTTTGCATTTATTTAACGTTAATGCTTCAGAAAAGTTGATGTGTAACTTGATTAGAAATTGTGGGGCCTTGTGATATATGCCATAATGCTAAAGACATCCTACAATACATCTCATTAATTTATTAATACATTTATTAATATAAGGGATCATTTAAAGATATGTTGGTCCGTGTGACCTGAGTGTTAGATGATCCTGATCTTTTTCAAAAAAAACAAAACACAAATGCTATTTTAGAGTATAAGAATACTGTGGCCCTTTCTTTTCTCTGCATGTATGTGAAAGTCACTGTTGCCAGATAACCAACCTTTTCGCCAAACAGTCTGCGTATGCATAGGTGTGGGTGGTGTGAAACTCAAAGCATATTAATGTGAGCATGTTCTCTGGATAGCTATTAACAAGTCTATAATTAATGTTGTAAACTCAGTAGGGTGTAGGGACTGTGAAGGGCTGCTGCCGAAATGAGTGTACTGAGAGGCCATCTATCTCCTGTGACCGTAGCATTTCTACGTGGTGAAAGAGCACTTCACAGGAAGTCAGCCCTTTCTTACACATCAAATGGGAAGAGAATCCCAACAGGCCATCTTTTCCCTCTGGATATATATATGAGAAGATTTGAGACTAACCTTCATGAGTAAATAGAGGGAAAGACCAAGGTGAGTGTAATTGGAAATCCATGCACAATCATTTTCTCTTTACATATTTGCACTTTCAAACGAGGGGCTTTTGACTTCATGTGCCTTTATAATATCTCTGATTTGCGTGTAACCTCAGATGTTTGACTGCACAGTGAGGGGGTGAAATAACAGACTGTGAAGGACGAAGCCCCCCTTCACCCAACCTGCTCAATGACAATTAAATGACTTGGATTAGGCAGTTAATTGCCCAGCACTCGGACATGGATTGACATATATGTAACAATGAAACTGTGAACTGATGGTGCTTGGAGGATTGACGCGCTTTGCTAATTTGCATTCATCAGTCGAAGTTTTCCCTCATTCATTTCTTAAAACGATCGTTGCACAGGCTGCAGTTTCTAGATACAGCTTTCCGCTTTCTGTGAATCAGCCCTTGAGCATCTCTCTTCATGGTTCCTGGGTTAAAGGGCTTACCAGTTCTCAGTTTCTGGGGACTTTGTGTTATTTAGCAGAATTGGTGTCAGGTCGCATTGAATAGGGGGCGAAGAGGCAAGTCCCTTAAATCCAGAAACTACAGAGAGCCACAAAAGGCGGCATTTATTGGGAGCACACACAACTCGTTAAACTGCTCATTAATTACCAGATGACAAAGCAGCCACTTGCGTATCAGCCTGTGGTGTAAATGGGAAAAAGTGCACGTTAATTTTTCTAATGATTATGCAAATGATCGCCAAGCAGACGAAGGTTATCACGTCCGCATGCAAGGCTGTAATTACCACCTCCGGGGATAAGATACGAAATCATTAAGCACAAGAGTTTAGTGTGATGCAGCAATGCATTGAAAACGTCACCTTAACCATCACATATAGAACTAAGTGGTCAAATTAAGAAGATAGGATAGATAGATAGCAATTAATACGAATTCAGATGTATTGAAACAACCATATTAGCATATCGCTATTTAAGTTATTTCATTCCGAATTCTTATTTCTTGGGTGGATCTTCTCATAACTGTGACATTTTTCCAGTCATTTCAAAGGCAAACAAGAATTGTCCTAATTTACTGGAGATAACTCTAGCCTATATATTGACAAATTAAAAAGTATTTACATTTAACAGCATGTTCCTGGTCGTACTGTAAACACTTTTTCAATATGTTATATTAAGATATTTTTGCTCACGTTACCTTTAATCAAAGCACCGGCCATGATTTGCATTAACCAATTCACAAATAGCTATTTAACCAGTTTTTGATTACATTCTGGTATGAAAAACTCACTATCCAATCAACTTGTAAAGGGTAAAATCAAGTCCCACCCTATTTTTAATTCTCATTAAATATCATGTCACTTATAAACACACTACAAGTAAAGCAGGTTCCAAAAATCAATTCAAATAGCAAATAACATATCTAAAGTCACAAAAACATCATTAAATGTATGACTTTTTGAAATGACTGCTAATATTTTTCACCCAATTATAAAAATTCTGTCACCCTCTATTCACCTTCATATCATTCCAAAGCTTTTTTTGCGGAAGGATATTCATAAGAAAACAGTTTTGGTTATTGGCTTCCATTGTATAGACAAAACACAAATATCCCCTTTTTTGTTTAGTCATACAGTTTAGAAAACAATGGGTGAGTAAACGATGACAGATGTGAGCTATCTCTTTAAAATGTCTACAAAAATGAACAAATGTAACCTCAGCTGAAGTCAATGGAAATTGCATCTGAAAACAGGTTACACAGACTGTGAAAATAAAAGATGAAGGGCACAACCGTGGTCTTTATTACTGTGAGCTTGTAAAATGGTTTTGCTAAAACATTAGTCCCAAATTTACAATGCGGTCTGAGATGAAAGAGAACAGTAAAGCAACAGGTGATTAAATTAAGCGAGATTATAGCTGTTCTGCACTCCTTGTTATTGGATTTGTTTAATCAAGCAAATAATAAAGTTAGCTGCCTTCACTAAACAACCATTCTCCATAATAGAAACGGCCAATCTCTTAACAAACCTTTGGGAGAATGGAGCAGTTGAGCATCATAACAGCTGGGGGTTGTGCAGTGCTGATCTAATGCGGAACAGCATCCCGTGAAAACACATCGAAAACACACTGCAATGAGCAGAAGACCGCCTTACCCAGCCGGGAACTCCAAAATACTCATTTAGGCTATTTTAAAAAAAAAAATAGTACATCAACCAAATCATTAAGTAATCAAGACTAAATCGCTTTAACTCAAATTCCAAACGCCTAAACCACGGCTGTGATTTCCTTTTGCCACGCTTTTCACGTGACGGCAAAATACTTCACGTACACCCTAAAAGAAATTAAATGAATATCGTTTAAACGTGTTTTCTTAATATCGAAACGCAGATGATTATGCTATTGGCAGGCCATCTCAGAAACATGCACAAACTGCCGCCAGCACACAACCATGCGTCTCGCGCATATGCAAAATAACACGGCAAACTTTCAATAATCCGCTTCTCGTGCCTATTATTACCTTCACGTTTCGTCCTGCTCGAGCGAAGCTCCCAAAGTCAGCGAATAAGAGCGAGCTCCTTCAAACTTCAGTCAGATTATCACCTCGACGCGCCTCTCACGCCGGAGACAGTAGCGTTATGCCAGCGGTTAGTTTGGGTTTAGGACAGATGCTCCTCGCATGAGTATCTCCATTGGCTCAGCATCACTTTCTTCGCCCTCCCCTGAATGCTCACAAGCGCTGTTTGCGTGCAGGAGACATTTCGCACCTCCCAGTCACTTGAACATACAAAGCGAGCAACTAAAGTATAGATTTATTTTGCAGCTTTTTATATAACTTCAAAGTCTTCTCAAGACTAATTGTGTTATCATCTGCAATGACTTCACAATGGCCTAGTTCGGGGGACTTTTAATAAAACACTCTAATTCATTGACGATTACGTGTCAGTTTGTGCTTTTACCCTCATCTCTCTGTGCTCGTGAAGCATAAGAAAAGAAACACATGTTGCCATTAGAATGCGTGATATATGGAGAACTGGTGATCCTGTTGCGATCCTCCCTCGAACCCTCCTGTGCCTAGCATGCTCCCACTATTATAACAAATGACACAGGTTATGGGGGTGCTATGAGTGACAGCCTGGCTAACGAAGTGTATCGGTGCAAGCTGTCATTTTGTAACACCACTGCCCTCTTTTGGTATTCAGTAATATAGTCACACCTTTGACTTCAATGGGTAATTTTTAGGATAGGTTCATCATAGCCACAAAAAACACAATGATACAATGGTGTCACACTCTACTGGTTGTGTGTGCTGCATTCACTGTGTAACATTAGTTGAGGGTACATCACAGTATGCAAACAAATTTCGTACAAATAATCATCCGTTTATGGAACCACAAGCGAAGCATAGCTAAATTAAGAGCAAAGCAGATAAATCAGTCATGGGCCTAGGAAATAGGAGGATAAATCACCCTATTTTTGAGTCATTAGGCAAGAGCACAACAAACCAAAAAGCAAGTTGTACTACGCTTTAGATGTGGGCTAATTATGCAACAGCACCCCATTAAGCACGTAATGAGAAATCTCTGACTACCACAAAGACAATTAATGAGCAAAACACACATTGGGGTACGGAGTTAAAATGAAAGTTTGTATTTGTCCCGGCAGAGCAGCATGTACTGTACAGAAGAAGAAAAAACGGTTGCTAAAGTATTTGATCCATCCACCTTTAAGATAATGTTGCAAATTCTAATTCGTAAGCTTTGTGTAAAAGACATTTTAAAAGAAGAAAGTGAATAGTCTCTGTTGCCCTGCTAATTGATTGCACAAGCAATGACAGGTCTTATTGTTACAATATATTGAATGCAGTGAACAGACCTCCAGTCACTCTGAAGAACAGCACTAACAAAGACGGAGAGCCACACGAACACACTCTCAGACATCCACACCGATTCAGACTATCCGGTGTAAGTAATTATGACTCTCCTCGCTGCATCCTTGGTCAACATCATCGATTGAACTCATTTGCACATTCTCCTGGGGAGGATTTACTGCCAGTTGTCTCCAATCGATCACCTCTGCAGACAGTGTGAGTTCACAGCTGAAGACAGGAGGTCAGACGGAGGAAATGAATGCTTGGGTCAAACGCCTGAACCACTGCCCTGACAGGCCAACACAAACATTAAACACACACACAAAAAAACAAAGAAAAAAAAAAAACAGTTTACAAAGCTGTATTTATTTTAAAGGATATACTGTAGATAAATAATCATATAAGCAGGCTCAAAAATGACAGAATATACATATGTGTGTGTGTGTGTGTGTGAGTTAGTGATATCAAATGATTAATCGCATCCAAAATATACATGTGTATAATGTGTGTATTTATATATACGCACACATGTATATCAATTAAAGGAAAATTATGTTTATTAATAAAATATATTTATATATAATATGAATAATATAATATAATAATATAAATATTCGTGCATGTAAATAAATTCTTTTGACATTTTTTAGACCAGTTACTAAAAAGCTCTATTTCATAACATAATTTTATAGGCATATATACAACTTATAAGCAGGCTCAAAAAAGAAGAATATTATACGTATGTGTGTGTGTGCTGTTAAACGATTAATTGTGATATATGTGTATACTGTAAATACACACACACACAAAGATAATGTGTTTATATATGTTTATATATGTTAATAATATGAATATACATGTAAATATGTTCAAAATATATATGTATGTGTGTATATACATATTAAATATAGTGTACACACACATATATATATATATATATCCAAAAATTTCAGTGGTTAATTTCAGTGTGCTTTTATTGTCTTTTTTAAAACATAGCCTAATAATAGGCTATCAGATTTACAATTTGGCAAGTTATGTATAAATCCAACATACAAAACCACTACAAGAAAAAAGCATCTCCTAGTTCAACACAAAAACACTGGGCCGACCTTCATAAGTTTATCACATATGCAAGTGCTTCCATCTACTGGTTGCTCGTATGAATAACCTAGCAATTTGGCTTCAACAGCTTTGTAATTCAAATAGGCTATGTTAAACAACAAAAATACATTTATAAAGTTTAAAAAATGCAATACAAATACAAAACTCTGTGACTTTTAAGCCACTTTTAAGACTTTTATGGGGTCCTTCCAGTGCAGGCCCCTCCACGGCTGACCCATCCGCTGCTGGTCCTTCCCTGGCTAGTTCCTCAGCCAAGAGGAAAACATGCCAAAGATGCCTCCCAAGGGATGTCAAAACCATTTTTTGTTTGCAAGAAATGTGAAAATGTCATTAGCAAAAGACACTGTATTGTAATCTATGACCTCTGCTACAATCACAAGTAGTTATCTACTGTATTGTTAGTACAGTATATAGTTAACATATGGTTATTATAGTAGTTATTTTATGTAGTATATAATTATAAATATATTAACTAGAAAATAGAAAGCATTAACATGCATATTGTATATAGGTAATATAGTAGGTTCTATAGCTTTTTTAATTATTTATTTCATTTACCGTTTGACTTCTACATGCAATTTAATGTTCATTAATAAATGCTGACATAAAGTGTTGAAATTGATTTTTTAAATTCTGAAATAAAAAAATGGGTAACAAATACTTTCTTGTGTTCTCTTTCTAACACAGTGTTTAGGTTTGACATATTCATAATACAAAAACTAACACTTCAAATCATATGTACAAAAAAATATCCCAAACTGGATAAGAAATAGTCTTTGAGATTGTTTAAATATATGTTCAACACTCCCACCTACTAAAAATGCTGAATCAGTTGTCTAAAAACAACTAGGCAAGTCACCAGCTGCTCTGTGGAGAACTATTAAGTTGCACCTGCCATTACAGATGTTTTTCTCTTTTTTACAAACAGATGGCGCTAATCTGCCTTTCAAAATTAGTTTCGAATGGCTCTATTTTAACCTAAAATACTGCATTAATTAAAAAATAATAATAATAAAGTGGCAAATGCATATTAATTGCGGCATAAATATTAATTTTTATCACAATTTTGTTTATTTTTTCCCCCTAAAACTGGCTAATGTTTTTCACAAAGATTTGGATTTGAAAGGTCAGTGAAGAATCGATTTGAGTATTAATCAGACTATACGAAATGGTTTGTCGTCACAGAATATGTAAGGCTGCAACGGAATTCAGAGCTTCTCCCTTTCAGTCAAATTTCCCACACATTCAGCATTTCTTGCGCCCACAATCCTGTGAGTGTGGAGTAGATCTACTGTCATTTTCTGGAATACTGTAAGACATATCAGTGGGTTTGGTCCTCTGTGTGGGAGTACTCTGTGCTTCTGTCAGTGTGACTGCTGCCAGCTATCTATGCCATGTGTCAGTGTTTCTGAAGAGATGCCACCCTAACAGAAAACAAACATCCTAATTCCATTTTACACTTTTAGATTTGTCACACACGGTGTGACTGATTATCGTGCTGTGACTCCAAGACCCATTATATTCTAAAACATCATGCTTGCATGTGCTCGTTTTGTTTCCATCCAGTTTTACTAAAAGGCCTGGACTTATGGACTGAAGGTGGTTCTGTGATTATTTAAAAATTAGAGCTATCAGAAGGTTTGTTCCCAGCTAAGCGATCCATGAGATGCATAGATGGACAGATAGCTACACGTTCATCTAATCAAATAAATCTGGCACTGCTGCAAAAGGATTGAAAAATCGATACTACCATTCAGATGTGCTAGAAGACGAGACTGTGCCAAAGGCACCTGGAGAAGCACAAACAAACCAAGACCAATTCAGTGTGACAGCAGTCAGCTCCCTCAGGACCACCATGACCAAGACAACCGACAACAGCTGCCAAACACCGCCTGGCAATGGAGATGAGGGGGAGTCAAAACTGTGGTTTCTAAAGCTGACTAGTATCTCATGCTATACAAAAAAAATCCCTCTCATCCAAGTCCAAATGTTTTGATGATTTTCATGAAGCGTAAGACACACAGCATCCAAAATCCTGTTAAGAGATGTGCTGTGTGTGTGTGGGGGGGGGAATGAAACAGAAAAAAGACAAATCCAGGGGGGATTAAAGGAACCAAACAATTGAGAGTGCGGGAAAGATAGAAAGAGAGAGTCGTATTGGGAATAATCACAGCGTGAGAGGGAGAGACGTGAGGCGGTGCTTTGAATAGGAAGCAGAGGCAAGGATGGGAAGAGATTAGTGCTGCGCTCTGTGGGCTCATCACTCAATGAAAGGACACTCTGGAAACAACAAGGGGCGCTCAGCCTCAGGAGAACCAGGGAAAGGTGCGAGTTTCGTTTTAGGGGATATATATTAAACTTACTGGAATACGCCTTCTGGATGCTTTAAAATCTATTTAAACAACTTCTAACCATGGATTGTTACAGCAAAGTAAAAACAGAGGAACCGGATCTAAGAAGGTTCTGAGCGCCTTTTCTGGTAGGCTTGCCCGTGTATGTTGTGCTCATAGAGTAGGTTTAAATACATGTAGTAACTGCATTCTGTTTTATTCTTAGTCCGGTCCCTGCCCCAGATACTGCCCATCTGCATGGTACACAGGAAATTAGATGGCCATCTGTGAAATATTGGAAGGCATGACAGATGTAAAACGACCTTTCCAGGATTTAAGAGCAGAGGGCTTTCTGTATCAACGGTACTAGCGCTGTTCTTAGTGTAATCCTGTTTATGTGCAACCAAAAGAATGACTTCTGCATCTTGTGTGGTTTTGATCTCGCTCTTGGTTCGACTCTCGGGGGCTATTTGTCCTCAAGGCTGCCTGTGCATATCTGACATACTGAACTGTGGCTCCTTGGGTCTGGATAGATTCCCCAACCCGCTTCCATTCACAACTTCTGTCCTGGACCTCAGTCATAACAGACTAACATGGCTGGCAGGCGGCAGCTTCTACGGGCTCCCAAGGTTGCACGCTTTGCATATGTCCCATAACCGCATCTCCTTGCTCAGCCCGGGAGCCTTCCATAACATCAGCAGTCTTCGATACCTGGACCTCTCTTCCAACAAGTTGCAGGTGGTGGGGAAGCATCACTTCCAGGACCTACCAGCCTTGGAGGTGCTGTTGCTCTACAACAATCGTCTTTCCCGCGTGGAGAGCAACACCCTAATGGGGCTCGGCAGTCTCAGGAAGGCTTACTTCAGCCTTAACCAGATCACAGATTTCCCGTTCTTCTCGATTCGTAAGCACAGCCACCCCAACCTGGTTACGCTGGACCTCTCCTCAAATCGACTGTTTCGTTTGCCTATGGATGACATTGTGGTGTTACCGGCTGCGGTGCAAAAAGGCCTGTTCCTGCATAACAACAGTCTGGAGTGCGATTGCTCTATGTACCGTATGTTTTGGCACTGGGAGCAGAAGGGATATCCAAGCGTGAAAGACTTCAAGGGTGACTACAAGTGTCTGACGTACGGCGAGCCTCAAATCCAATTTAATTTTCTGCGCTCTTCGCACTTCTTAGAGAACTGTACCATTGGGAAGATGATATCCCTGATATCTCCGAAGGCTGATAAAGTTGTTTACGAGGGTGAACCAGTGAGACTGGACTGCACTGGGACACTAAACGGGGAAGACCTGTCTTACAGCTGGATCATTCCTCATCAAGAAAACATCTCTCAGCTGATCCAGAACGGATCTCTACGTCTCAATCAAGACGGGAGCTTGGATATTCTAGCTGCCCAATCCACAGATTCGGGGGTCTACCAGTGCACTGCTGTGGATAATGCAAGGATGATCAATGAATCACGAGAAGTGAATTTAACGGTGGTAGCCCAGCGTGCCACGGAGGAGCCGTTCAACACAGGCTACACCACTCTTCTGGGATGTGTGGTGACCCTTGTCCTCATATTGATGTATTTGTATTTAACGCCGTGTCGTTGTGGTTGCTGCAAACCTCCTCCTCCTTCTCCGGCCATCTCAACCTTTAGAGAAGACCACTGCACTCTGGCCTCTGTCTTTGCAGCTCCTTCGACCGATCGACTCAGGAGCAAGTCTCAGTCCGACAGGCACGTAGTGTTCCTCGAGCCACTCATGACTGGGAAAAACGGCCACCCGAAAGCTGCATTTGCTATTGAACAGCCTATTGAATGGGACACAGAAAACTTTACCATCATTAGAAAAAGAAACGACTCTGAGTAAAACACAAATTAATCTGTCATAATTCCCTTATAAATGATTTTGAACCTCAGATTTAGAGGGTGTCTCCTGTCACACAGTATGAAGTGATCTATTTGTTTACATTGAATGCGTGGGACTGCTCTGCTAGTAATGCGCTGAAAATCCAGAGCAGTGAATGTATCATTTGTAAGACCCAAGAGCATGTGTATTGAATTTAAAGGCTTGAAGGAAGAACAAGTTTGCTCTGTAAATCCCAACAAAAGACGCTGATTGTCATGACAACAGCAACATTTAAGGTGTCTCTGTTCTTTGCGCAGAACAAAAGTTGATTCTGCCTTTGATTTAAGTATGTAGGGCACATCTATCTGCCAGGAAGATGAAGGTGACCACTAGTTCTTGCAAGGTTTTTTTTTTACAGAAACATAAACCTTTGAAGGTAGTCAGAAACATCTAGGTGCTGATACTATAAGCAGACATTGATTTAACGACAGGACAACAGAAGGCCTTCTGGATCTTTTAAGACTGAGGTTTAATCTCTTCGGTTGCATCATTACCATTATATACAGCTAATCCTTTGTTAAGAAAACGCGGTGGTAAAATTGGGTGCAGAAGCATGACAGTATGCAAAAAAATAAATAAAAATGTTCTACTACTAGCTCAAACCAAGCATTGCGAAAAGCGAGTAACTGCTCAACTCAAAGAAGAGACGAAAAAGGGAAGGCAATGCAGTGATGTCTGTTTATGTGTGATATTATTCATCTCTGCACTTTGCATTAAGCAAATTGCTCTTTCATTACAGAGATGTGCTATGGGAGAGGATTAAAACCCCTGCCAGAATTTTCCCTCCCACACCATGCAGAGTATGCAAAGTAAAAACAAAATATGAAAATGAAAGAGCACCATGGCAAAGGTACAGAGTTAATCCAAGCAGCCCATTTCCAGATGTGATCAGACTTATCTGCGGCAACCCACTTTCACATTCGTAATACGTCGTCACATGTCCCCTGGCTGTTCATCTGGCGTGCAGTCCCGCCAAAAGCAATTTTATCAGAGCTACTCTAGAAATCATAATTTTTTTTTAAAAAACCACAGCTTATGTGATCATATAGTATCATTTCTTATGAGATCTCATCCTACATGTGTATCCAAACCTGTACCTTCTTGAACATCAAAAGAGCATGTAAAAAACAGACCAGTTAATCAGACTTACCAATCGGACTGACTGATCTCGTCAACAAACTCATCATATTTGATGGGAAAAGCATTAAGCCTCCTAGAAAACTAACTTCACTCGTGTTATGTAGCATTGACTGCCTCTTTACAGCCTTGCCTTTGTAATACTAGCATTGTTTGGAGAGATGACTGTATCAAATGAGAGATGAGATGACCGAATATCAGATTTAGCAGATTACACTTTGGGGCAAAACTAGGCACTCCAGCAATTTTTCAGCCTTTCCTTAATCCTTTAATCGTTCTGTTTTTTTCCCCTTATGCTGCTGGTGTGTTTTGGACTTCTCATTCTTTCAAACCTATCCTGAATGCATTTGTTTTCAGAATGTACACTGGTGAGCCGCATAAAGAATTGTGCAAAAAAGCTTAATAAACATTTCCAAACCATGCAAAAGAGTTGTTAAAAAGGACACAATGAAAGATGACCGATACTTTTGACATTACACTTTCAACATCCAATTCTGGAAGCTTAAAGCCACAGTGAAAAGCATGAAATTCCCATACGCTGGAAGCAAACAGACAACTATCATCCCACAGAATATAGAAATAACAATGTTTTGAACAAAATCTTACGCATTGTTTTCAGAGACATAGCTGTTTATCTGGTAAATAGTAACATTTGTGAAATGCCCTGAGGTATTTTCTACAAAACTTCAGCTAACCATATTCATGTGTCACGTACAAAGGGGCAAATTCAGAGTCAGTTTTGAAATC
This sequence comes from Enteromius trimaculatus, assembly GCA_032361065.1. Classification (NCBI taxonomy): domain Eukaryota; kingdom Metazoa; phylum Chordata; class Actinopteri; order Cypriniformes; family Cyprinidae; genus Enteromius; species Enteromius trimaculatus. The sequence goes on from JAUMHP010000080.1 coordinate 7,432,800, forward strand.
AAGATGCATAATCTTCATTATATATTTAAACACATTAATTCGTTCTTTTTTTGACAAGAAGCATAACCCCCTTTAGAAAACTTCATCAGCATCAGGCCAGCAGAATCCATTAGGAAATGATGCCCTCTACTGGCCGGCTGTAAAACCATTAGGTCGAACGTTGCCAATGCACACATAGAAACAACTTTGGCATTGATTAACCTCAATGGAAAAGAAAACCTCTATCCATTTTTATATAGAATCATAAATAACTTTGTACATATACGAAGAGTTCACACATTCTCAACTGCGAGTTAATACTGAACACAATATCACAATGTTTGATACAACCTTGTTTTAATAGAACATCTGTACAACCAAGAATGTAAAAAAAACAAAAACAGCTAAAATGAAGAATGACTCACTTTTCTCTTTAAAAAAATATTGTCTGCATTTTGCTCCTTGTTCACAAACCTTTTTTTTTTTTTTTTTTTGAAAATCCGAACGAAAAGTATTGACAAAAATGAAACATTGAAAGGCAATTACATTTCTTGGCAATATAAATATAGTGGTATGAACAAGGTTTTTCAAACATCTTGTTTAGGAAGAGCATTACTGAAAACGGTGAAAATCTGGCCAATGTCTGAGTCACCAACCTCAGTCATACAAAAAGCCAGATTTACAATTTTTTTTTTGTTTTTTTATTTCAAGATGATATTTTGATTTGATGTGCTCTTAATGTTAAATATGTACATTCCTAATGCCAGTAGTCTATAGGGCATCCCTATGGCATTTAGTTATAGGTGTAGTCCGAATAGTAGTCTGACCGACCACCCCCTCCCCTCCCAGGGGGATACCCCCAGTTACAGGATGGGCCCCCTCTCATGTTCCCCCGACCCGGTCTAGATCTCATTGGATGTGGCGGTGGTACTCTGCCCCTGAAACCCCCACGCATCATATCAGGATGTCCTCCTCTGGGATTGTACATGCTATTGTTGTGTCCGCCTCGGCACAAGGCTCCCATAGGGGCTCCAGGGATGGGTAAAAGTCCTCTGCTGGCAGTGCCACCCCTTGTGGGAGGGGCTTGACAGCCACCCCGACTTTCAGAGGATGAGTTCACTGGAGTTCTGCTGCCTTGGCCGATTGAGGTTGAACTCCCCAATGCAACTCCTTTCTCTCCACCGGCCTCCTGTGTGACCACTTTAGGAGTCGGAGCACCTTCTTCCTCTTGTCCACGAGCTGTTTCACTCTCAGTGGCTCCCACCCATGATCCATCAGCGGGCCTTGCAGCCTCTGTTTGGGTGGAAGGTAGAGTGCCAAAGCCTGCCCCACTCTGTGCAGCCACGTAACCCTGCTGGACTCCTGGTGCAGGACCCCAGCCGAAAAGTGTAGGAACAGGGGGAATGGGAGTGAGGGCTGGAAAGAGAGTAGTATCTGGGTAGGAAGGAAAAGTGGTGTGAAGAGAGGATGAAGAAGCAGCTGTGGATGAGGAAGCAGACTCTACACCAAGTCCTAACTGGTTAGCAGTGCTTGCCGCTGCCGCTCCAGGCACTCCAGCGCTGTCAGAAACAGGTAGGGACTGTCCAGGCGGCTGAAGAGAAGTGGCCGATTCTGGAATAGAAGGCACCTCCACTGAGCTAACAAGCGGTTGAGGTAGGGGAAGGGGAATGGTGAGTGGTTGAGCCACAGGTATGGTGGAGGTGTTTGCTGGAGGCTGGGTCCCAGGAGGAGCAGGAGTCTGGCTGTACTCTGATCCCCTGGAGGCCATGCTAACTGGAGACGAATATGCTGAGGACATATGGTATGCGGGAGAACCAGAGTAAGGGCTCCACTGTGCCGAGCTGGGACACAGATAGGTCTGGTGGGGGTTCACACCGAAACTGGCCAGGGTGTCCTCTACATCAGGCCTAGATGTGCTCTCCTGGCTGGCAGCTTTATATTGAGCGATGGCGGTCTTCAGAGCTGCATAATCAGTGGAGAAAGCACCCTGGCTAGAGTAGGCGGAAGGTTTTGGTGGTGCTAGTGGATCGCTAATGGGGTCCACACAGGGTTGGTCAGGGAGGGGAGGACGAAATCCATCGGCCTGAGGTGGAGGGGGCTGAGGTGCCTGTGGTTCCTGAAGGTCATTTTTAGTCTGAATGGACGTCTCTGTGATAACGGGCATGTCGTCTTCCGAGTCTATAGACATGTCCTCCTCATCTCGAACTGCATCAGGCTCCGCTGAACAGTCAAAGAGAAGACAGCGTGTCAATTTAAATCTGTAATTCTTTTGGGATTTTTGTCAGAAGTAGTAAAGTACTGTGAAGTTGTTACCTGGTTCAGGTAGGGCAGCAACTGTTGCTTCTTCCGGGACACTGATCAAACTCTGGAAGTTGTTCATGATGTCGTTCATACCTGCGACGATGACTCCACTACTGGAGAACTGGGAGAATGCGTCGTCATGCTTTTCTGTTCACAAGCACAGCACCAAAAAAACTTTAACTTAAAGACAACTCTGCATAGCAACATTCATATACACTAGAATTTCCATGTACCTGTGAGGAAAGTGAGGTGTCGAAGCTGTGTGTGCTGAGCTTGCAGCTTGACCAGGCAGTCCAAGTCAGGAGCCTGCCTAGATGGAGTGTCACACTCATGATAAGGCAGAAACTCCACCAGGTGTTTCTTCTGGTAGGTTGTCAGCAGGTTCAACAGATCCAGGGCCTTAGTGTTTAACCTTTAAAAGAGAAGATGTGTGAGATATTGGAAGTCTGGGAGTCTGTCAGGATTGGGAAAACACATTAATCCATTTGTCTCTAACCTGCTGAGCTCTTTAAGCTTCTTCTGAGTCTTACAGTGCACCTTCCACTTCCAAGGTGAGCCCTGTTCTTCCAGGAACTTGAGAAATGCCTGTAGCTTCTCTATAAACAAACGTCAATGTGTCTCAATCTTTTCTTGCGTATTGTAACAAAAAACATTTGAACCAAAAGTAGGGTGGTACATCTCCAGCGAGAAGAAAGATCAAGCTACTATTTCAAAATTGAACTGAATTTTCAGTTTAAAAATGACATGTATGAATGAATTACTCTCAAAATAATTCAGATTTATTAAGAAACTAGAGTGAACTTCCATTTTATGCAGTCTTTAATGATAACAATGCAACAAATGTGTTAACACTTGAATAGGGAAATCTTTTCAACAAGCTGGCACCTGAAGATTTTGTTAACCTTTCTACCTTTACCACTCACCTAGTGTTATATTGTCAGGGTTGAGAATGAGCTCATCCGACACAATGAGTCCCCCAGACACAAAAAGCTCATTGTAAGTGCGATTTTTCACATCATCCAGGCTGTCCACTCCAGCAAAGTAAACTGTGGGCAATTTCTTCAGGGACACCAGTGCTGGAATCTAAACGGACAATAGAAGGAACCATGCCTTAAAACAGATGCTGCTCAGTTTGCTTTGTGCAACTAATTAACTAGTTTAAAAAGTTTTAAAGTTTAAAAGTGGTGAGTTATTAAGCACCTTATGTACATGAGCGGCTATATCCTCATTCTGAATAATGATCATGAACTTCTGCTGACTTTTACTCTCCAGGTAATTCTGAGGGTTGCAATCAATATTGCCAAGGCTGCGTAAATACTCCTGTAAGACCAAACAAATGGGGTTAAAGGTAAATTGTTTCAAAGGTTGGGGAAATGTATCAGGCTGAATATTCTGACACTTAATATTTTCAGACCTTGATCTCAGTGCAGAGTTCGCTCTCCTCATCTCCTCTCTGAATGTAAAACTTTACTGCATTTTTCTGCATGATCTCCATCAGCGTGCACAAAACATCAGGCTTGAGTTGCCCAATTACGCTGCCTCCCACAGTGCTTGATGTTCCAGCATGAGCAGACTCTGAAGGAATCTCCGGGACTGAAGCAACTGGAGGTTGACTGGCACTTCCAGCTGATGGGGAGCACACAGGATTTTCCACAATACCTGTACTCTTGGGGTCAGCAGATTTTTCTGCTAAAAAAAGGTGGACTTCTTTGACAGTTCCAAGGCGATGCTTACCTGAAGGAGGAGGTTTAGGGGTAGCTTGCGGCTTGCTGGACGAAGCCTGAGACTTAGGCACTGGAAATGATGTTTTAGTAGGAGGATTAGCAGGAGGTGAGGGCAGCGTGGGTTGGGTAGGAGCCGGCATGGCAGAAGGGGGCGGAGTTGGTGGCAAGGGTGTGGGAGCTGGTGCAACAGCAGGTGGTGACCCAACAGCCACGGGCTGTACAGGTGCACTGGGAACCCGGATCAAATGGTTCATCTTTTCACAGAGCGTGTTAACGTAGCTCTGCACAGGCATCGATGAGACATATTTGGATACAAAAGGTGAGAATGCCAAGCTTGACCATTTAGCCTGATCCTCGCATCGCGGCAAAGGAGGCTGATGGTTGTAAATTATATGCTGGGCCTCCATCAGTTGCTGGATCCCCGTGCAGAGGTTCTGGAACTCACTGTCGAGGATAGTGTCGACTACTTTCCTTGTAGAGGGGACCTGCTTCTCCCCCCCACTTGAACAAGGTTCACCAACACCCTCTGAAGCCAAGAAAAAAAAGAAGAAGACTGAAACCAACTGTGCTTTTGATTTAATAAATACAACCTTGCAGATTATAATAAAACGTCTTTTAGAAACAATTATTAACTTTTGAAAAGTTTGATGTGGTATAGAAAAGAAAGGTCTGCATTGCAAGCATGCAGTTGAGGACAGACCTCTGGTGGACATTCTCCAGAGATGTTGGCTCTGATGTGAGGCTTCTGCTTGACGAGAGGGATGCTGCTCCAGACCGGACGAGGGACTGTATACATCTACACTGCTTCTGCTGCAGGCCATTTGCTCCTAAACACACATACTACAGGTTAGCAGAAACAACAAGTGCGTGTAGCATTAGATTTATCATGAGGAACAGTCCACACCTCCAAGTAATCCTGGTTAACCTGCTCCTCATCCGCACGCCTGCCACGCAGGTCAAGATCACAGTGGGTGGCTGAATCGCTGGAGTCGTGTCTCTCTGCACTTTTGGGGAGCGTCGCAGGCTGGCTGCTGGCAGTGTTAGAGTTTTGGGCCATCCTGTTAAGCGTGTTGAGGAAGAGTTTAAGCAAGGCGTGTGTATCCCGGAGGGTGGGACTCTGAGTCACGCTCTCCCGCAGGTCCGTGTCGCACAGCCCCATGCTGTCCATCACCACTAAGACAAAGGGAAAACAGATGTCAACAAGGAGCTCATGTCACTGAGCAACTGAACTCACACTCTACTGTGCAAGTAGATACAGAACCTACTCTCTTGTTAGGGACAAATAAAAAACTTCACATTCACATCTGAATATTAGTAATGTACAGGAACTTATGCTTTTTACCTTTAATACAGCACTAAATAAAGATCAGTATTCATACACAGGACTAGAAACTATTTTTTTCCTAAATCATGCATTGTGAATTTTGTATATTAAATGAAATAACAATAAAAGTAAACTTTTTTTTTTTTTTACATAAAAGCAGAGCCTGATGAGCCTACTACATTTCCAGAATTTGTACAGTCAGTTTTTTCAGCTCTTTTCAAATTTTCCTGAATCAAGGTGTACTCACCTCTTCCTGGCTCTCCATTGAGCAGACCCGTCCTAAGGTACTTGCTCACACCCCCGGGAACTTCCCTCTCCAGTCTCCTCTTTAGGCCAGCAGTGTCCCAGTCCTCCTCTCTTTCAGGCCCACTCCCCTCCTCCTTGCCCAAAGTCCGCTTATGTAACTGTATCAGCTTTAACAATTTCTCCATCTTTTCTTTATCATACTCTCCCTGTTGCCTCTGAGCGCCACCGTTGGATTGAGAAACCCCAATCGTGCTGCTACTCGGCGCCTGTCTATCCGACCCTCCCCAGTCCGAGACAGGACTATACTCTTCTGCTCCTGCTGGAGAAGACGTTGTCCCCTGTTGGCTGTCTATCAGACCCTGCTGCAGCGTTTCCACAGGCAGCTGGAACTGTCCCGGACCATACATGTAAGAGTTCAGTGCCACATCCATATTCTTAGGACGAGGTGGCTGGTGTTGGTTAGTCCGGTCATCCAAAGTTTGCCGGTACTCTACTAGGTTGAAAGGCTGTACGACACCTTGCTCCTTCTGATTGAGGTAGTCCAGCACCTGATGTTTCAGTCCCACAGCAAGCTCTTTGGGTGGATTGGCACGCAGCTTGTAGAGGCCATGATGAAGGGCGGGTAAAAAACTATCCAGCTGATGAAAGATTGGGTCTTTAGGCTCTAATGGAACAAGAGGGTCGTCATCGATTCCAGAATTCTTCAAAACTAAAAAAAACAAAAGAAGAAATTTGTGAATCAGTAAAGAAGTAAATCAGTAAAGCGTAGATACAAAGAAACTTCAATAAAAGAGATACTTACTCAATTTCGAGATGCTTCTTTGCTCCTGAAATACAAAAAGCGCTTGCAAAACCCTGTCGTTTCTTCCTCGGCGCTCTTCACAGAAAACAAAAACAGACAGCTTTTATTATTCCACGCAAGAATTATACTGTCAGTGTTACATATGTGGTTAGAAGTTGTGCATAAACCTACCGGGGTTAGTGTGCAACTGAGAAGACGAAAGGAGGAAGAGAAATCCTTTGTCTATCAATGGCTTCACCAAAACCTAGAGTGAAGAGTTTAATTATAGCATGACTATAATAAAACACAGGCAGTTTAAATTCTGCATATCAGATCGGTGACACAGATTCTATCAACAGACTGAAGACATGGTATACAGGGGAGGACGTCCAGCCAGGGTAAAGCTGCGGACATTAATTCAATAAAGCTTAAAGTGGGCTGTCAAGGAGCTCACCATTCGTTCTCTCTCAAGCCGGTGCAAAAGTCCCGACAGACTGTTTTCCTGTTTACTCCTCCCCATGACCTCATACAGGCTGCAGTACATCCCACACTTAAATGCTGCAAAATACCACAACACATTATCATGTCAATACCGATTTATCAAATGTTGTGCTGAAAAGCATCACCAGTCCTCATCCTACCCTCTCGTGATCCACTGTACGCTTCCCATGACAGCAGAACAGGCGGAATCTTTCTCTTGACTTGATCGAGATGCATAGCCATACTAATGTCAAGCTTTTCTGGGCTGAAAAAGCAAAAAAACTCAATTTAAAAACAAAGCACAAAATTTTGGCTAAACTGTATTAGTTAAAAAAAAATGACTCACAGTTTAAGCGGAAGGTGATGGAGACTTGAGGAGCGGATGTAAACTTGATAGACCTCTTCTCCCTTATTCACCAGCGAGCCACTCCAAACCGTATATCTCCGCCGAACTAAAGCAACAAATAAACACAAGTCGTCATATAAAATACCAATCTGATCATTTTATTAGACTGCTATATTGAGAAATACAATTCATACCTCTTTGTCCTTCATATAACACGCTGTTTAACCTATTAAAAGAGGAAACAAACAGTTCAGAATTTAAATAAAACCACAACAGATTGTCTTTCTATGCACATCATCGGTGATCTTGTTCACACCTGTGTGTGGCCGTGGCTGACTCTTTGCCTTTGTACTGAAAAGACACAACCGCATATGGCAACACATGCCTGGGCCTTGACCGTAGCTCCTCAAACGCAAATTCATAAAAGTATTGCTGGTATAAAACAAAAAGGAAAACAACAGGTCATATAGGTAAACAAACATTACAAAACAAAACACTGCAGAATAAATAAAACCCTTACCTGAGTGTGCTCAAAGGCCCTATAGGACAATAATGAGGTCACTTTGCTGGCATTTTTGAATACATGGCTGTCATATTTAAGGGTTGGCTCAAGATTGTTTTTGGGCATATTGTCAAATATCGTCTTCACTTTACCCTGCAGAATAAGACAAAAGGTCAATACTGTTTTTGAAACCATTGTGAAATTGTGTTACAAATGCACTGCCTCCAAGTCAGATTTGATGTGTAAACGACTCCTTCAGTTACTCACCTTCATGATTTTTAATATTATTATGTCTCCAGCAGCACCAACTTCAAACGGATTCATTTGTAACAAATCAGAATATTTTGAGAGGTAAACCCCTAAAAAATATAAAAAGCAGCAATCAAGGATATGAGAGTTACTTGGGGCGAGATTCCTGAGAGCCACAAAAAGCCTTGGGGTAATCCCAAGAAATCTGTGCGGAACGCAGAACCTCTACACAGAGCATACTATGTTTACTAATATCAAGTATTTGCAGAAAATATTTCATTTCACCAGTTCAAGCGACCCTAGTCACATTCACAAGGTGCTAGTGTGAAAACACACACGGCAGCCGCTTCACTAAACTGTACAAAGATAATCAGGAATCAGAATTTTGCTGATTACTCAGCCAAGAACAAAACGAACGTTGTGTTACTTCCAAAACCACAAACACGCTCTGAAAATAGAAAGTAGTAATGGGGTGACCAATATAAAAAACAGATGTTACTTTACAAAATGTTTATCCACGCAAAAATGAATGTCTGTAACGGGTTTGGGCCATTTATTTGGCCTGGCGATCGCAAGAAATCGCAGAGCAGCTGTCTTTTTGGCCTTGACCAGTTCGACTACTCCAAACCACAAGATCAAGAGACCGGAATCCTCCCGGGCAAATGATTACATTCAAACAGAAATAAACAGATTCTTCTAAAAGCGCTCACCTTTGGCAGGGCTTCCCAGATTGTTGATCCGCGAATGTCCAACAGAAAGACCCTTTTCGCAGATCCAGTGAGCCTGGTACAGATGAGCAGATATTACTTTAATTACAGTCGTACATTTCCATACACGTGTCACACTGTATGTCCTGATGATTAGACAAGATGATGAGACATTGCAACATTTAGCTGTTAAATCTAAACTTAAATTTAAGTGACGGCGCCACAGTCCCATAAAGATGTATAATATAACCCCTTTTGGAAATCAGAACAAAGCTTGCTCTGCTAGATTTCATTCAAAGGACTGATAAAAGTGTAATTACTGTTGCAGCTATGTAGTAAATGCATTATAAACTTTTCGATAACGCAAAAGTGTCAATATAAAAGGTATAATATATTCAAAAATCATCATTTACTCAGCCTCAAACTGTATGAATTTTACTCTTCGATTTCAATTCAAATATATTTGTGTAGCGCTATTCACATTACTAATCGATGCAAAGCAGCTTCACAGGAAATTGTAAGTAGAAGAATGTGAGGGTGAGTAAAGGATGGCAATTGTCATTTTTAAACGAACTATGCCTCTAAAGTTTATAAACACTTACAAATCAGACATTGAGTCTGGAGCAAAACTGACACAGCCTTACCTTATTCCTCTCCGGCAGCAAAAAAGCATAGGATTCCGTGAGTTCTGCCTCTGTCCTGCCATTCTGCTTCAGTTCCCTTTTCTTCTCGATGAACTATGAAAAAGACATGAATCATACCCTATCATTACTGAAAACAGTCCTCATGTCCTAGCCCGAGAACATTTTCGATCATCTAGTCTTATACAAGCAAACAAAAAATGCTGTTTATCAGCATCAACTAATTAACTTCACTCAGCAGTCACCTCTTTCTCTAAGAGCTCGTTGTGAATGAGAGAAGCTTTGGTGTAGGTAAAAGTCCCACGAGAGGTGGCGTCCAAGTAGAACGTGGACAGAAGCTTCACAACATCCTCAAACTCTCTGGAATCTGGAGACAGGTGTTGAAGGAGTCCTGAAGGACAACATACATACAAATAAAGAACTAAAATATTGGTGTCGTTTTGTTTTAAAATAAATGCATAGTTGAGTCAAACATAACCTGACAGACACTTTGCAAAATGCAATGCATCGTGCAGTTCAGTGCATTAAATGTGTTTGGGCGTTAAAGCTGAATTTTACATAAAATAATCCTGCCAAAATGACACATAACACCGCTGAAATTAAAAATAACAGTTTACAATAATTAGTGAAAATAACATAACACAAACAGAATCGGAAAACGCTCATAATCAATTAACAAAACCACTGAATATTTTAGAACTTGCATTAATCGGTCAATTAGCGTCCATGATAGCTAAAAAAAAATCAGCTTGTAACTAATAAAAACATTTAACAACGACATAAATTGTAGTCCAAAGTGCTGTTTAGAAAACTAAGTAGTGTCTTGCTCGATAAAACATGACAGAGCACCAACTGACAGAAAGAAACTTGCACTAACGCCAACAAATGCCAAAGTGAAAGCAGTAATGCATAACTACTACAAACACCTCCCAGTTTGGCACGCTTTCGATTTCATTCAAGCAGCGTTGCTATGTTTCCAAGATTTAATATCTTTATGTGGTCTGCGCTAGAAGGAAATAGTTCGGGAAAGAATGGCGGTGTGCGTCCTAATAAGGCTGGTTGTGCAGGACTGACAGGTGTTTCTAACCGTCGCGCGTAAAGACTGACGGGAGAAATGCAGTGGTCAACTGAATCACACTGCTGCCATTGATGAGGAGGGAAGAAGTGTGTCATGTGGGGTGGCAGCACTGTATGGTATGGGAGGAGGAGTGTGCAGCCAGCTATCAAAGCAATGACACCGGCCTCCGTGAGGTTTACAACCGTGGGATGAAAACGCACCGTGTACTCGAGGTTTGCGTCGAACTCCTCGCGCGGGCGCCTGAAATGAACTGGACCCTCACGTGCTGCTCGAGGTGCACGACTTTATTTCCTGCAGCTCTGAACAGTGTACCAGCTATAAATGCATTTACCTTATAACGTTATATATATCCCCTGCTTACTAATCAATACAGCTCTATTAATTTGATCCGAAGCGGTAAACAGCGAGCTTTTAGCAAACTTGCAGGCTGTGAAACAGAAACAGTGCATTTCGGGAATGGCAGTAACATAGTAACGTTAGTGGTGGTAGCAATGGGACACACAACCTTTCCGCTCCTTGATTTTCCTCGGAATCTGAAAACTCCTCCTTGGCAGCTCCTCGGCCGACCGCGGTAGTGTCGAGGGCGAACCGCCGCAGTTTTTTAGGTCCGACAGCCCTGCCTTCCGTCGCTCAGAAGCATCTTGTTCAGACATTTGCTCGTCTTCACATCCAGCTCGATCGCCATTTTGCTTGGATGTGGCCGTGCTAGAGGCTGACAACAATTGTTTCTTGCTATCGCCATCCTCCAAGGTTAGGCCGCCGGCCTTGCTGCTCTCCTTGTCGATTTTTCTCTCCTGGCTGAAATTGCTAGCCATTTTTCGGACCAGCGGTCACCTCGTCAGCTGGCGATGAAGTTGGTTTCAGTGCCGCTTCACGGAGTAATTCTCCTTCTCAACCAGCCTCCGCCATTATGCCTGTGACGTATACCTTCCCCACCACTGCAAAACTCTGGCGTCACTCTGTTTACATTCACGCGGCTTGACGCCCTCCAGTGGCGCTGCTGCGAACTGCGCAGCGTCTAGACGTCATGACGGTGAGCTCTAATCGCTGGCGCGTGAGAGCAGCTCCAGAGAATCGTTGCCAAGAACGAATTGTTGGGCAGTCAGACAACAACTCTTTGGGGAAAATCCCTCTACCTCACAACCAGAATCATTACTAGCCCATTGAGCTCAATTATGCCATTTCACGTATTTCGTTCAATACTCAAATGAGTAAAGTAGAATTATGTAATGTATCAAACACGCATTATTTTCTCTTTTTTTGTCTCCCTTTTTTAGTAGCAATATTATCAGCATAGTAATTTATGAGAAAAAGTCATTGTTAATATTTAATTGGTTTGAATTAGCTAGAATCGGAAACCAAATTTAAAGGGATATTTTACCCCAAAAAGTAAAATCTGTTATCCTGAACAGGCTTCTTTCTTCTGGTGAACACAGAATTTTGTTTGGTGAATGTGTGTAACCAAAGTCTCTTGCAGACAAGTCATGTCACTCGGCGGCCATCTTTGAATGCCTCTCCAAATGCAGCTCCTATCTCTTTGAATGGGGAAACATCAAATACTCCAAAACTTTTCACTAAGCTTACGTTTAGATGTAATATTTTAAATCATCAATGAAATCTGACAACAGCTGTGTAATAAAAGTTGTTTATTTTGTTAAAATAACGTTATAAAAAAGCTTATTTCTCAGGCGAGATCAGTCAGTGCGCATGCGCAGTCCTAAGCGCACGTCTCAGAACGCTAAAAATGTTCCTATAGCAACCGGAACTTCTAAGGGCAGATGCGTTGATTCGCTGACATTACAATCAGCGATTGGCTATTTTATTCAGAAGCCGGGGCTTCCTGTGATTGATCAGCCATGTTGAGCGTTGCATTTTCCCCCATTCAAAACTACACGAGTGTCTTGGGTATTCTATAGTCTTTGATGTAACCAAACAGTTACTGGTAAGCCATTCAATCACAGAGTTTTTTAACACTGTGTATCTGGATGGTTTTTTTTAAACACAAATTAATATTTCACAAGGCATTTTAATAAGAAGTGCACATTTATAAAGTTTTGTTGGCAGCTTCTCTTGTACATGTTTATCAGTCTGATTTTACTCTTCTGTCATACTTCCTCTGCTGTAAATATCATACTCTTTGAAGCGAATATAGTCTTTGAGACTGGAAGGCAGAGGGAGGAAACTGATAAAAACTGGAGCCCTCAGACGCAAGCGCCCCAAACAGTCACGGATCTTCAGTCTGCAGAGATGCTTCAGGCTCCGAGCATTTTCTGATGAGCAGAGAACATACAGTACATGAATACATTCTGCAATGTGTTGCATTTCAATTTAAACACCATTGTTTACAACAACTATTCTTTGACACAGCACAATCAAGAATGCTGAGAATTTAGGTTAAAGAATCTCACTAAAGATAAACATGAACAGTATAAAGATCATGTTATCAAGATGTGACTTGAGACTCACCTTGTATCTTACATATTTCTGGCCACTGTTTTTGTTCAACCAGAACACTCTTTAGTTTGGAGCAGAGGGTCACATGATCAACGTAATCTAACATGATTCTCACTACTTGGGCGGAGATGTGCTTGAGCCAGTACACAGTGATCACCTCACAGAACTGCACAAAAAATTAGCAACACTGAATTTGTCACTCTTTTTTTGTCAACACTGAATTTTGGCAATCTTTAGTGTCACGCAAGACCTGATTTTGCTCTGTTCGACGTGTTCCTAGTTCAGCATCTTTATTGACCCTGGAACTACATTGTGATTAGCCAATCAGATTTGAAGAACCATTTTTATAGTTTTTGTCAAGCTTAGGCATACAATCAGTTTTTGGTGCTTGTAGCTCAGTGCCATTCATCTATCCTTAAACCTGATTTTAGATATTACTGTAAGGTTAGGTTTAGGCTCAAGACTACATTTTTTTATTAAAATATTGTTCAAGGGTCAACAAAATATGAACACGTTGAACTGTGCTATCTCGCATTTCTTTGCTGAATAAATAGCCTATTTATTTTTGTTTTGAAAAAATGTACATGCCTGCAATAACACATTAAATTGATTGTATTTTCATGTTTGGTTGCAATTATTCCTTTAAAAAGATCAAATCATACCCCTTCACACTGAAAATGACCAATAACTGTTCTTACCACAATATCTTTGATGACAGAAGCGCTCCAGCCCTCATAATCCACAGGCACATGTGAGGCCTGTCCATACGGGCAGTCAAAGCAGCGCTGCACATCATAGCCATTATTAAGCAGCATACGCAGCATCACCTCATCCTTAAGTGCGTACTGAAGGGCAGAAGGGAAGTGGGTGGTGTTGACGCGGGAGTAGTAGTTCACATTGGCACCGTAGCGGAGCAGAGTATTGATCAGCTCATAGTTGCCCAGTCGCATGGCCACCTGCAGGCAGTTGATAGGGTCTTGATTGGGCATGGCCCCGGCCTCCAGAAGCAGCCTCGCTGACTGGACGTCGTTATTCGATACGGTGAAGAACAGTGCTGACCTGCGTTCATCCTCATAGTTCCTGCGCACTCTGGGGTGTAGCATGAAGTTTGGGTCAAACCCGTAGCTCAGGAGCAGATCCAGACACTGAGAGTGACCGCCTGCAGCGGAGGAGTGTAACGGGCTCATGCCGCTTTCTTTAATCACCTCTTTCTTAGTCACAGGAATCAGCTGCTCCAGCGCCCTATGAAAGAAAGTTTTTTTAAGGGTAAACACTATATTGATTAACCCATCAGCAGGGTGGTACTCACAGCAGATGTCCGCGGTAGGCTGCACGGTGGATGGGGAGATGGCCGGTGTGGGTGGGAATGTTGGGATCGGCTCCATATTCCAGCAACAGTGAAATGATATCGGGATTTCCAGAAGCCGCAGCATCAAATAAAACTGAAGCTGAACCAAGAGAATGAGGCTTGGACCACACACTGGCCCCTGAAGATAAGCGGGTTATTAAAAGTTATGACCATCAATAGACCTTTATAGACATACAGGCAGATATAGATTATATACAGAGAGAGACAGACTGCAAAATCACCTTTCTGAAGCAGAATCTCTACAACATTAAAATGTCCAGCTTGAGCTGCCAGTCCTAAAGGAGTATGTTCACAGATGTCAGTGACATTTGGGTCAGCGCCAGATTGTAGGAGGAGGTATACAAAATTATCCAAGCCAAGCACGGATGCTTCATGCAGAGCGGTTCTTTGAAGACTTCCTTTTTGGTCCACTGTGGCATTGTAACGCAGCAACAGCAGAGCCAGGTCATACTGGTCATTCTTTATGGCTGGAAAAAGGCAAATCATGCATTCAGGACAATACTGATATGATTGTTTTAATGCTGTTTCAATTTTATAAAGTTCTACACTATTTGGACTAAATAAAACTAAAACTAAAATTAAAATCAGTCTGTTTAAATCAGTGGTTCTCAACAGCCTTGACAAGGCCCCTTTTTTTCCCCAAATATTCAAATGATGATTCTTAGAAAATTTTACTCACAATTTCTATCTGATGAAATATTTAGAGATTGGCATTTCTAAATAAAAAATTTAAAAAAATAATATTAATATAAAAATACTCACTGTGATTTAGGATTGTGTTGTATTATTTTTTAACTTTTCCATGATTTAGAAATCACTTTAAAAAAGGAAATCATTTTAAATATTTAAAATATATGACCATTATACAACCAAATGTATTTAAAGATAAGTGTACATTTTGTAATAATATAAAACATGTAAATAATTCTAATAATAATATTTCATATTAAAATTGAAATTTGAAGTCATCCTGAGGCCACCATGACCACTGCTTGAGAACGTTTAACAGTGCTGATTAAGTTTTTTGTCTTGGGTGTTAACTTTACCAAATGCTAAAGGAACACAATATAGACTGAAGTACAATATTGTAATTTATGTAATTCATTTTTCATAATTTAAAATAACAATGCACTTCTTTGAAGTGAAAGAGAGAGAGAGAGAGAGAGAGAGAGAGAGAAGACAAAGAGAGTCTTGCAGTTCTAATCTTAAATGAGGAATGTGAGCTTACTAAGCATTCTGTATGCTAAAGATAGCACTGTGTTTCACACCTGCAACCAATGCAGAATCATCATCCTCATTTGTACAGTTAGGGTCACAACCGTTCTGCAGCAGGAATGTGGCATTCTCTCGGAGACCGTGGACAACGGCGAGAAACAGCGGAGTCTCCCCTCTCAGCGTACGGCATTGCCCTGAACCCTGAGAAGATGCTGAATGAGGAATTCTCATTAAGGAATGATTTGGGAGGTTTAGAGGTTTAGAGAGGTAACTACTATGGAAGCTGATTTCCACAGATAAATATATATATATATACAGTACAGGTCAAAAGTTTGGACACACCTTCTCATTCAATGTGTTTTCTTTATTTTCATGACTATTTACATTGATGGATTCTCACTGAAGGCATCAAAACTATGAATGAACGCATGTGGAGTACTTAAAAAAAGGTGAAATAACTGAAAACATCTTTTATATTCTAGTTTCTTCAAAAAAGCCACCCTTTGCTCTGATTACTGCTTTGCACACTTTTGGCATTCTCTCGATGAGCTTCAAGACGTTGTCACCTGAAATGATTTTCACTTCACAGGTGTGCCTTATCAGGGTTATTTAGTGGAATTTCTTGCTTTATCAATAGGGTCGGGACCATCAGTTGTGTTGTGCAGAAGTCAGGATACTACACAGCCTACTCCATCAGCTGACTAAAGAAAAATGAGTGGCCATCATTACTTTAAGAAATGAAGGACAGTCAGTCCGGAAAATTGCTAAAACTTTAATTGTGTCCCCAAGTGGAGTCGCAAAAACCATCAAGCACTACAACGAAACTGGCACGCATGAGGATCGACCCAGGAAAGGAAGACCAAGAGTAACCTCTGCTTCTGAAGACAAGTTCATCCGAGTCACCAGCCTCAGAATCACAAGATAACAGCAGCTCAGATCAGAGACCAGATAAATGCCACACAGAGCTGTAGCATCCCAGCTCTAGAACAACTGTTAAGAGGAGACTGCGTGAATCAGGCCTTCATGGTCAAATAGCTGCCAGGAAACCACTGCTAA
>JAUMHP010000080.1:7449351-7522953 GCA_032361065.1 Enteromius trimaculatus
TCCTGGAATGTTTTCGTCAAAAACATTAATTTCTTTTCGACTGAAGAAAGAAAGACATGGACATCTTGGATGACATGAGGGTGAGTAAATTATCAGCAAAAGTTTTTTCAAAAGTGAACTTCTCCTTTAACGCATCCCAATTTTCTGAGCATTTAATAATAATAATAATAATGCATATATTATTGTACAAAGTTGATAGTATTTATGTAATCAAGATACAAAAATTTTACCCATTCAATCTAAAAATAAATACAATTTTAAGGTTAGGATTTTAATGAAACAAATGAATAAAAACAAATAAATTACTGTAATCTGATCTCTTTGGGAAATTTGGCCTTTCTGCTCAGAAACCTGATGAATTATGTGTTTATAATGTGTTTGTGGAGGTTACAAATCAAGCCCTAGGTTCATCCAACAACAGTCACAGCAGTGTTTGCAGTAATCCGACAGATATTCAGAAGATGACTCACATTTCTCACATCACTTCCACCGTTATGTAACAGAGTAGCGTTGTGAGTCAGTGCGTGTGTGTGCACATGTGCTATATCTGTGCGTTTGTGTGCATGTCTTTGGGCAGGTTTTTAATTTTGTGTGTGTGATGCAGCGAGCGAGCTGGAGCGGCTGCAGAAGGACTGCGAGAGCCTGAGGAGGGATTGTGCGTCTCTGAGGTCAGAGAGAGAGCAGCTGGCTGATAAACAGCAGAAAGAGAAGATCAGCCTGCAGAGTGAGAGCAGCACCCTGCGCTCAGAGAAAGAACAGCTACTGAAGAAACAGCAGCAGCTGGAGAAAGAGCTGGATAGGTCTGTCCTATCACCACATATACAGTACATTCTTAAACAGTTACTTTGAAGGTGTGTCATGTCCATGCCACTAAATATAATTGCTAAGTGCCTTAAAATGCACCGTTCATACAGATTCCCAACCCTAAACACATACTATTAGTTGAGTCAGTGTTGTCGTGTTGGACATGTTCAAAGACTTTTTGTACAGCCACAACGTTTCAACTTCTTTGGAAATTAAAGGGATAGTTCACCCAAAAATCATAATCCTGCCTTCACTTGCTCACCCTCAGGTTTTGGTGTGGCATGTTTAAAGTCTTTAACCCCATGACTTTGTACTTTTGATGTTTTGTTTTTGTTTTTTCTTTGTTTTACATGGAGAATAATAACATACAGGTTGAGGATGAGTGAAGAATGTCAGAATATTATTAAAATGGGATAGGAGAAAGTTTTTAAATATGGAAAAAAATTCACTATGGTTGGGTTGATAATTTAGGTTTCTGTAATTTTAAGGTATAGTTGACACTTTTTTTTTTTTTTGTTTTTGTCACCCTCATGTAATCAAATGAAACAAATTCTGCTCTTAATCGTTGTCAACTTTACCACAAAAGTTAAATGTTGTTTTGATGCTCTTTAATGCTGTGTGAGAGGTCATATTGAAATAATAGTAGACTGAGAGAGCTTCCTGTATAGTTTACAGCTTTAGTTGAAACTGGGAAGTCTTTGACATAAAATTTAACCAAATCAAGAATAAAATCAAAATAAATGAAGAACTTGCTATTAAGGATTTAATCATGTCCTGAAATATGTATCAATACACAGCCATACACCTGGAAATAGGAGAAAAGCTCTTTTTGCAGACTTATGATGTAATGGCTCTGGAATCTGAACTTGTATCCTGCCCACAGCTCCAAGAAACAGAACACAAGCCTGAGCAACACAGTCAAGACTCTGGAGAAGACTCAGGCAGACCTGGAGAAACGGCTGAGCGTCCTGCAGGAGGAACACCAGAGAGCCACTAGCCAGCTGGAGCAAAGCAACAGCAGGATCAAAGAACTGCAGAAAGAGGTTATTCTCGTCGTAGTTGAGAAAGAAAGAAAGAAAGTAGAGCTGAGACTCATTAGCAGACATGTCACAAAAGATCTCTGCTCCTTAAAAAAGACCTGGCCCCTGGACACACACACTGTGTGTGTGTGTGTGTGTGTGTGTGTGTGTGTGTGTGTTATTGACTAGGCTCATTGCTTCATCTGAAAGATTCCTACTCTCTTCTTTTTTTTGTTTCTTTTTTTTTTTTTTGCTCTCAGTATGAGGAGATCCAGGCAGAGCTGTCAGGCTTTAGGGAGAAGTATGAGAATGCAGAGGAGGAGAAACGCTCCTTCAATCTGGAGCTGCAGCAGAGCCAAGAGCGCCTGAGGCTTCTGCAGGACAAAGAAAACCATGTGAGTGTTCAATCCATGTAATGCTGATGTTCAACAACAGGGGCACTGACAATAGGGACAGTTCAAGAGGTTTATTGTCCTTGAAATCAGCGCTGAAAAACATAGCATCGTTTATTGACAATGCACTTCTTACAGTTTGTTTAAACATTTTGTATAGCCTAGTAAAGGTGAAGTGTGTAATTTCCATGGGCTGTGGCTAACTATGGCACCAATCTAAATTGCTCACTTTTTCCAAACAGGTTTCCCCAAATACTTCTACTAAAAATTGACATAAATAGAACATAAAACCAATGTTGTGAACCGTTAAGTTTTTTTATGTGATGCAAGGTTTTTCCACAATGTGGAATATTCCTATGTCACCAAAACAAAAACAAGGAAGGAAATGACAGTGTTTAATATTTAATTTGATATTATACCGTTTTTATTGTATGTATTTAAGTATACATATATAATTGTATTTGTTTTATTTTGCATCCATTCTCCAAACCGTGTAGTCATTTTATTTTCATTTATTTATTTATTTTTTGTATAAATTATCAGGCAAGTCATTTAAAATTGTTGTTAAATTTTATGAGATTCTTGTTTTAATTGTAGTTTAAATTATTACCAATAAGAAAAATAAGAAAAACTAATATATAGCTATTTCAAACTATAGTATTGACGTGTCACGTTTTAACAAACATCTGCGTTGTTTCTGCACATTGAACTGAAAAAAGGGGAAGAGTTTTAACTATAAAACCATTACACACCTCACCTTTTGATTTCCTTATCTTGATTACAGTTAAATTCTCCAGTCCAATAATAGCGCACATAAACACAAGCCACTCATTCAGTAATATCCCTCCCTTCCCTCCTTTAGCTGTCTTTATTGCAGCCCATCCTAGCCGTAGCCATCGGCCTTGTCCTGGCTTTGCTGTATTGGTGCTTGGGCCCATTGTGGTAGAAAGGTACACAGTGCTCCTGTCCCGTCTCATTCCTCTGCTTAAGCATCCATCATCCTCAGGGCTATGCATGACCACTAAACAATTCTCTCAGCTTAAGCTACCAAATACTGTCCGGTCGTCCGCATACCACTTCTATTTCTTTACTACAGGTCTGCTTTATATTATAAGACGCACACTAACAAGTGTCTCTAACGAATCAACTCCATTTCGTAGGTTGTAGTTTTCCAGCGTAGCTCTGAGGCATCCCGGCTCTCTTTGTCTTCTGCCATCCTCGTCTTGTGTGTCCTGACCTCAGTTTCTCTGCGTCCCGTCCTTGTGGCTTTTGTGCCCACGTCTCAGCTCATGTGCATCCCTGATTGTAAACTTGTTCTGATAGGTGATGCGGTACTACAGATGATGTCATCTGCATGTTTGTTCTTGCAGGGAAAATGGATCCGGTGGATGCCCGTCGCTGCTGTAACCATTGCCGTGACGGGGTATTTGCTTTCAAAGACCTCAAAATGAACAACGTGATGAACCAGTAACACGCACCATCACATGCATACCTAGTAAACGTTTCTCAGACGTGTTGACATTTGTATCCTTTTAGTCTGTGTGGTGTTAGTTTGAGTAACGGGTGTTTAAATGCAACTTCTTACTCAAGTATCGAAGGCCTTCGAATAATAACATGTCACAATATTCCCTCATTTGCACCGCATATCTTTTTTTTTTGTATGCATTGCATTTCGAAGTATCTGGCTAATAACAGGTATTTTATTGAACACTATTGCTTTGCCAAACAAACACTTAGTGAATTGCCTTATATAACATAACCTTAGATAAACAAACGGTTATACCTCCCTGAACGAACACTTCCATGAGAAATCATTCAGAATTGTAAAGGCCACTGCAATAACACATTCAAGACCATTGAGATCCATTAATTTTTAACTCGATCATATGTTTTGTGGCTTAAAGGCCTAAATCTGCCATATAATGTCTATGTGTCTTTGCACCTTATACGAAGCCATTAGTGATTAGTCTATGCACTGTACTTTATTGTGGTAAGGATTTGACGTATTAATGATGGCGGTGATGATAAGCACTGTTCACTTAGGATGTTAGAGCGCTAATGTGTCTGAAAGAGACCTATAATAGAGTGTTTATGATTTATTATGTTTAATACTTGTACAGAGATTTAGGTAAAAACTACCCGATCTAACAGATATGATAATTGCAATAAATAAGCTGAAGTTCAACCCAATGAAGTCCCTGTTTAATTTGTATACATTTATTCATGCATATGCATATTTCATTTTAATAACTTCACAATAGTGTCCGTTTGGTATCATTACTAATATATGCCATTAAAAAATTCTTATTGCTAATTTAGGTTAATGTATTCATATGCTATTATTCATTTTTCATTTATGTTAGTTTATATTACAACAGAAAAAGCTATTATATTGTGTTTTCAGTCTGTATTGCATGTAATCCGATAACGACCATTATTTGGTTTCTGTTGTTTCATGGTATGTGGCATCTTTATAGCAAGAAATATCTTTTCCTCGTTTGGCCTCGCAATATATAATTTGACATTCTGACCAACTGCACGAACGAGTGTCTCTTATTAGGCAGTACTTTTTAGTGATTCAAAAACATAGTGACGCCAAGTCTGTGAAACAAAACCAGCTCAACTGCTATTGAAAACTAGCTCAATATCTATTATTTGTGTGTGTGTGTGTGTGTGTGTTTTTTCCTCTGTCAGAGGTTGCCTCCTTTTAAAATAGCAAGGCAGAGAGATCGCTTTTAACCCGTCGACTTAAACCCCCCTTAAAGAAAATTCTTAAATGTCCTAAATTAGCAAAGGTCTAGTCCTGGCTTTATCTAATTCCTATCCGGGAAACCGGCCCTTAGAGTAACTTTTTATGCACTATTTCCTTACCCTTCTTACTGTAATACTATCTAAAAAAAGGTAAAAAAAAAAAAAAAAAATCGAATCGGTTTTATTAGGGACATTGATACCAAGCCCTTTAATGTACAATGTACACTAATTAAAACAAAAAACAAATTCTAGGCACATAAATGCACCCCTGCAAATCAATGACCCCCTAAACAAGTTTGTCAGAAATTTGCAGCCAAAGGCACATGCTTCCATGCTGTAATGCAGTCCGCCCCAATGAGTCATCCCTCCTCGACAACGCTTGGGAAATACGAGGACGTGCCCCGATCAAAAGAGCTCTGGCAATAATATGCTCAGTTTATGCTGGAGTAAATGAAGAGTAACGTCACCAGCGATAAGGTTATCAGCAACAGTGATGTCAGACCTTCATCTGGGTGCAGGTGGGAATTAGCTGAATTCCCCAGGCCTGAGGATCCTGTTTCTGTCTTCCTAGTAAATACATTCTTCAAGCACTGATGTAACTAGAATCTGTTTTTATTATTCCTTTGCACGATGTGGGGTTGCGGTATGATGACACGGTTCATGTCAGAGTAAAAACCGCTCTCGGAGGCGGCTGTATGATTATAATTATGGGCCAGAATTGGGGGGTATAGGGCACTCCCACCACCAGCGAAGCTACATGAAAGCCTCATGCTTCACGGCGGTTCTCAGTGTGGTATAAGGGTTTTGGACTGCGCACTTATCAGAGTGAACAATGGGTGACTTTAAAGATAGTGTTACTGCTGCTGCAATCAACTTGGCAGATGATGCACCGTGGAAAAAGATACAGAAGAACACCTTCACGCGCTGGTGCAACGAACATCTGAAGTCTCTGGAGATGCAAATCAGCGATCTTAAGGTCGATCTGAGTGATGGCCTTATCCTTATCTCTCTGCTGGAGGTCCTGAGCCATAAAAGGATGTTTAGAAAATACCACGCGCGACCAAACTTCAGACAGCTCAAGCTAGACAATGTTTCGGTGGCTCTGGAGTTTTTGGATCATGAAAAAATTAAGTTGGTGTCTATAGGTGAGTTACAACATTCCTGAGCTCATTTAAAAGAAGGGGTTCACGACTATATATCAGTAGATTTCTCAAGTCATTTGCTGCTTCTGAAAGTTTACCATGAACCAATCTGTGGTATTAAAGTGTGATGTTCAAAAATATGTACAGATCCGGACCAAATCAATCAGGAGAATAATAGATGACTAATGAAAGTCAGAAATGTTTTCAAAGTTTCCAAAATCTCTTTTTTGGTAAGCAGTAACACCACAGAGACTGTCATGTCATAGCACCTACTGCTCAGATCGGAATATCTTTAAAATGAATCCATTAATACTTCCCTTAAATTAAAAGCATGTAATTAGAATTAACGAGCCATAATTGACCTTTAATTATACTTATTATACAAAATAGCAAGTATAATTTGTCTGTTAAAAGTGTTTCTGGCTTACAGCAACTGAGGCTATTTATATATGCTGCATAGGTGAACATCATGTTTTAATTTGGTTATAGTGGTTTAAACATTCACTTTACATTGTTTAATTTCCATTTACAGTTATAAGGTGATTGACAGGGTTATTGTTAACTACATTTCAGTGAACAAAATCAATTTGTAATAGTTAAAGTATAGTAAAGTATAAATGTAAATAAGAGAGAGAAAAATTCAGCAATTAGAAATGTTTGCTTGGAAACCGATTTAAAGTAGCAAAATGAAAAAGACGCAAAAAGAGAACTAAAAATATATAAAAGCTAATTAATAAAAATAAAAGCTAATTCAAAATTAATATTAACCATGTCAAAAAATAACACTGGTGATTAGCATCTTTTTTTTGTTTGACATATCTTTGAGTTTTTACAAAGTCTTAAAAAACCTCAACATCTTTTTTCCACAACCTGAAAATCCACATCATTCTTATATATCATAACTTATATATCTTAACAAATGTAACAAAGTCCTCCCAGATATCCAAAAATTCTTTAGCATTAGGGATGCAAGTTTTTCAAGAGCCAAACATGTTATTGTTTTTAAGCCATAGTCTAATGGAAGGGCAATTAGTGTTTCCCAGCAAAGAGCAATAGAACGTCTTGATTGTTATAGACACAAATTCACTAACTTTCTATCTATCTATCTATTTCTATCTTTTATTGTATCTACGCATTAATAGTTCAATATGTCTCCTAATGAAGGTCAGATGCAATACGTAAGCATTATCATTTCTAACGAAAGACGTTATCAGGTGTTGAGCTCAGTCTTCACAGATAATGAAATGAAACTGGTCCCACATGTTTTTCATATAAACTCCGGTGGCCCCTTCCCTAATTAGGGAGGGTAGTCTTTGGGTCAAGTGTCCTAGTGTCAAATTGGGGACGGCACTTCAGTTGATTAGCTGTTTCCTGCACTACAATGTTCTCAGCTGAACTCTCTTGTTTGGATGTAAATATATATCGCCAAGGGAAGAGCTCTAAATTGAAAAAACAAACCGACACACCTCCACCGTCTCTATACAGATAGTAAGGCCATAGTGGACGGGAACCTGAAGCTGATCCTGGGTCTGGTATGGACCCTGATACAGCATTACTCCATCTCCACCCCGGTGTGGGAGGATGAGGCACACGATTCCGTCTCCAAACTGACTCCAGAGATGAGGCTTCTGGGATGGATCCAAAACAAAGTCCCTGAGCTCCCCATCACTAACTTTAGCCAAGACTGGCAGGATGGCAAGGCCCTTGGTGCCTTAGTGGATGGACTGGCACCAGGTGAACCAAATTTCTTATACAGTGCTTTTAAACTCTGTGATCATGTGATTTTATCTCTTTTTGTATCTGTTGAAAAAAAAAAAAAAAACCGAAATGCATTTGGCAGAGGTTTTTCTCTTATGAAACGATTGTTGTGGTTTGTGTAGGCTTGTGTCCTGACTGGGAGAGCTGGGAAACGGTGCATAGGGTGAGTAATACTAAAGAAGCCATGCAGCAAGCAGATGATTGGCTTGGAATTCCACAGGTGAGTTCAACCAGACTGGCTAGTTTTCTTGCATTTTGATAACATACTCCGTTATTGTTCATATCAATTTGTAAACCTTCCTTTTAACTTAACTCGATCAAGGTCATAGCCCCAGAGGAGATTCTTGATCCAGCTGTGGATGAGCAGTCAGTGATGACATACCTCTCACTTTTCCCCAAAGCCAGACTGAAACCTGGAGCTCCACTCAAGCCAAAGAAAGGTTGGGCACATTATAAGCCCATTATGATTTTGTCACAAGGCATCTTCGTTTTTTTTTGTTGTTTGTTTGTATCGCCCTGTGTTTAAAATCTTATTTTCTGTTTTTTTCAGTGCCTAAACCCAAAGCCTGTCATGCCACAGGACGGGGACTGCAGTCCAAAGGCATGAGAGTAGGTCAGCTGGCCCAGTTCAAGGTGAACACCCACAAAGCTGGGCCTGGAAATCTAGGGGTCAATATTAGAGACCCCAGTGAGTAATAGCCAAAGATCTCTAGGTAATCTACATGAAGTTGTGCACAATTATGTTCTAGCTAAGATGTTATGCTTTTATTCAGGTGGTAAGAAAGTGGCTGTTAGACAGAAGGATGCACACAAAGGTGTATACACCTTTGAATATACACCCACTGCTACAGGAGATCACACAGTGGACATCACTTGGGTCGGTCAGCACATTGCCAAGAGGTTAGCCCTCATTCAACAATGATAATAGCAGGTAAACCATTTAAATATAATTAGCATTTAAACTTATTTTTTTTCTGTTACAGCCCGTTTAAAGTCCATGTTGGTTCCAAAGCTGGGCCGCAGAAAATCCGGGCATGGGGACCAGGACTGGAGGGAGGGACTGTGGGTTTGTCTGCTGATTTCTTAGTGGAATCTGTTGGTGCAGATTCTGGCATGCTGGGTTAGTGGATGTTTATGTTGCTAATATATTACTAACAAAATTGTATATTTATTTGATTTTATTTTATATAAAACGGATAACATTAATTAGTTATAAAATGATACAGCTAATTTACACTTTTTACCAATTTTTTTTTTTCAAGGTTTTGCAATTGAAGGTCCGTCTCAGGCAAAGATCGAGTGTGACGACCATAATGATGGCTCCTGCCTCGTGCGGTTCTGGCCAACTGAGGCCGGCGAGTACGCTGTACACGTCATGTGTGATGATGAAGAAATCCAGGACAGTCCCTTCTTAACCTCCATCAGACAGAGGAGAAAAGATTTCCGTCCTGACAAGGTAAACTACACCCTCTCCTATTAAAGGGATAGTTCACTCAAAAAATTTAATTCTGTCATGAATTACTCGTTCATGCTTGGAAATTGAAATCGATCCCATCAAGGGAGAATTCATAGCCTTTTCCAGTTCAACAAAGCTGAAAGGATTTAGAAACGAAATAAGAGTGAGTAATCAATGACAGAATTTTTATTTTTGGGTGAACTATCCGTTTAATCTGTTTTGCAGACGTGTCTAGTGTGAGAGCCCTCTCTCTTCTCAGAGAGGTACATTTTATGTGAATGAGATGTTTTCATTAGATGTGAAATTGTATCGTTACTTATGTGTGTCGGGTTTCAGGTGAAAGTAGAAGGACCGGGTGTTTCCCAAACTGGCTGCCCTGTGAATCTTCAAACCAAATTCACTGTAGATACCAGGCGAGCTGGCGAAGGAGAACTTAAAGTTTATGCTCAGGTATTAAATACAGTAAACTATTTATGATTTTTTGTTTTTACACCTAAATTAAAAACAGCTATGTGATTTGACTTGTTCACAGAGAGCAGGTGGAGAGTTTGTAGATGTCTGTGTTACTTCTGAGCAGTCTGGTGTCTTTGTCTGCTCCTACATCCCTTCAGCTCTCTCCAAACACACCATTGCTGTGGCTTGGGGAGGAGTCATGGTTCCTGGCAGTCCTTTCATTGTGAGTGCGTATATTGATCTTAAAAAAAAAAGTGGTAAACATGGTTGTATAATATGCAGGGATAATGTAAAGCTATGAGAATGTGATGTACAACAACACCAACTAAATTTACATGGTCTAATAGAGTTAAAGAGATCTCATTTTCCCCAATTTGGTTTGCATGATGTTGCATTAACGTTCCAGCATCTGTTGCCTTGTTGAAATTCCATTTCATTTCGCAGTGGCTTTAAACCTGTCTGGTGATGATGTACGGCTGCTTAATGCTGCAGCCAGAGTTCACAGGAATGTAATAGGATGTTTATTGCTTTATTTGTACTGGCATTCCCTCTGTCAAGAGGGAACGAAACTATTCTTATTGAAATCACATGTGAAAAAACATGCATTTAAAAAATGAGCCAATGATCACTGTAATATATAGCTGTCGTCTTTAGTTCTTTGGAAGCCTGTGATTGCCGCGCTGTAAGATTTTGTATGATCTCTTTGTCATTGCTGTTTCAGGTGACACCTTGCAGGATTAAGATTACACCATGTAGCGCAGTCTGGTTTAAGCCAGATGGAACGGAAATGTATTACTCTGGTGAGTTTAAAGGAACAGTTTTTTAAAAAAAGGAAAATGTTATCATTTACTCATCGTCGTGTTATTCTGTTTGATGGAATGCAAAAGGAGAGGTTTTGAAGAATCTTCACATAGCTTAGTGTATGGAGCAATCAGTTTATAAATAAAAACTGAATTAGATTTCAAGTTGCTAAAAATAATAGACATCTACAACTCTTCTATTTTACACATTCCTAATCTAAATGATAAAATATCAGGATATCAGTCTGGACAATGCAGTATATGGCTTTGATCAACATGATTCATGATTTTAATTGAAATTATTTTAAGTAGATGATGAGATGGACCTTGATGAAGACTTTCCAGAGAACGTACTGCCTGGTGGTCATGGAGAACTTGTTATGAACATAGTAAACCCGTCAAACATTCAGGCCGATGCCACAAAGGTACTGAGTCTCACACATTTCTGTGCATTGACTTGAACAATGTAGTATCAAATGTTGTTTGTTGCTTCAGGTAAGGGCTCATGGTCCAGGCCTAAGAGAAGGTTTTCTTGGAGAACAGGCAGAGTTTATCGTGGACACGTGCAGAGCAGGCAGTGGAAGACTTGCCATAAGAGTGGATGGACCTTGTGGAGTTACGCTGCAGTGTCTGGACAATCAAGATGGCACTTGTACAGTGTTTTACCTCCCCACAGAGCATGGGATGTACAAAATAAATGTCCTTTTTGACAACTCTCACATAACTGGCTCTCCATTCCAGGCTGTTATACAGAAGCCGATTGACCCCTCTAAGGTTTTGATAACAGACCCTGATCTGCTAGTGGGGAAAGTCGGTGAACCTTGCATTGTAAATATAGACTGTGCAGTAGCAGGATCTGGAGCTCCCTCTGTTCTAGCTGTCTCTGATTCTGGAGTCATTGTCCAAACTGAAGTAAAGGAGAATGGAGATGGCACGTACACAGCTGTTTATGTGCCTCTAACTGGAGGCGTATATACACTGCTTCTGAAATACGGAGGAAAGGAGGTTCCCTTTCGTAAAGTTATGGTGAATCCAAAGGTCTACAAAAGCCATGTAAAAGTGAGCAGACAAGGTAGGTTTGTCCCATTACCATTGGTTTGAATTTGGATTATATCTTGATTTTGTTTTCTCATCTGTTCTGTTGTTTCAGGCGTTGGGGTTCATGATTGGGAAACTGACACAGTTGAAGTTGTTGCAAATGGTTTGGGTCTCCAAAAGGGCCTCACTGGACATACTAATGTGTTTCGTGTAAACGCCAGGTAAGAGGAAGGTAGTTTCAAATATGCATTCAGAGCCAAAACCGAATTTGATCTACGATGTTTATCTTTCTGACCAGATCTTCAGTTAATGATCTGGACATAACAGTGGAGGGTCCATCTGAGTGTCAGGTGACATGTAAAGATGGCGGTGAAGGCATGTATAATGTGGAGTATACTCCTTCAGTGCCTGGTGACTATAAGATCACCATTACCTGTGGAGAGAACCACATTCCAGGTAAGCTTTACATTTGCGAGAAAAAAATGCTATTTTTATTTACTTGAGTGAAATAATTCCTAGCACTGGAAAGTGTTGCTTTTACTACAGTAGGTGCTATTTAGGTCATTCATATTTTTCATTGCTTTAATGTTAATAGACTATTTGTATTCAAAGGTTTGTTGAAGTGGTAAATTCTAAAATGCATCACCTGAATGTGATTTAGAATTTTGCCCTTTTTAAGATTTATTTTTTCTTGAATCAATCCTGAATATCATCTATATAGTTTTGTTGATTGTGTGACATTTGTTACACACTTTATTCTCACAATTATGATTGAACTGCTGCTAACATGCTGTTTTGTTTTTAATTCATAATAACAGGAAGTCCATTTATTGCATCAGTGAAGAATGCTTTGAGTACTGCAGACTCTGGAGGGAGTTGTGTATCTACAAATACTGATACTCATGGTAAGTATTTGCATATATTTTCTTGAGATTAAATGTGTCCAACACAAGTAGTGATGTCTGCATGATTGCCACAGACAGATCAAATCCACCTCCATCAATGGAAGACAGACACTCTTTCATGGATTCTAAGGGAATTCTACCTTGTGGAAGCAGCAGGTTGGACTTTTTTTTTTTTTTTCTCAGCGTAACGCATAATGTTATACAATAATTATCAGAAAACGCCTATATTCTCTACTTTTTTAATTGTAGTCCCATCCAGTTTCAAGCACTGCCTAATTGCGATCGTGATACAGAGCTTCCTTCAGCTCGTGGTAGGAATATGGCAGAGATTATTGTTCCTGGTATTAAAGGTGGAATCTGTGGTAGAACCACCCAAAGTTTTACGATTGACTGCAGTAGCAGCGGAGAAACGCCAGAGACAGTTGTTGTGATGAGACCTGATGGTAAGCACAATGTAAAATGATTCTAACACTCACATTTGCAGGCATCGCAAGCACTATTTAGTTTTGAATGTTTGCACGGCAGGTTCTATGGAGCTTCTAGAGCCGACGAACAGTGGAGTTGGCAGTTATACTGTTGTCTATTTGCCCACCATGGACGGCTGTCATTTATTAATGGTGAAATTCACTAATGAGGACAGTTTTAATCGGTGAGACATTTTTATATATAATATAGGGAATATGTTTTTTTTTGTAGTGTTTATTTTGAGTCAAATGTCATTTTGTTTTAAATGAGTAGTTAATTAAAAAATAACTAAATAAAAAATGTAAATAAATGTAAGGATATTTAGAAATGGTTCTATAATGTTAAATGTAGTTAGATTTAATAATAATTTAAATGCATTTATTACGTATTTTATATTGTGATTTCCATTGATTTTTATTCAATGGAACAATGTTTTTATTTTATATTTTTTATTTATTTATTTATTTTAAAAGACAATTCAAGTTTGAAGTGTTGCCAATAGATGCCAGTGCTCAAGTTGATGTATCAGGCCCAGGTCTGACATCAGGGATGTGTGCCTGGTGTCCTCAAACCTTCACTGTCGACTGCACCTGCACAAGAAAAGTCCCACAGTTGGTTTCCATAATGACACCAGATGGTATTACACCACATATTAAATTATATTGGATCTAAACTACTAATCCAGTATTTTAGTAACAAGTGTTAAAGCTGCACCTTTTGCTCATCATTAAATAGGCTTGACTGAGACAATAGAGGTTGAAGACAACGGCGATTGGACATACACTCTGAACTACGCTCCTTCAATGGAAGGGCTTCATTCCTTGATGGTCAAATATGCTGAAGATGATACCTTTTGCAGGTTTGAGGGCACAAAATATTTATTAAAGGCATAGGTTGTGTCCAATTGAGAAATCTGATGCATGTTACTGTTCGTTTACAGTCCTTTCAGTTTTCATGTGTTGCCTGTTCCTAATGCTGATGGATGTAAAGGCTCAAAAAATGGTACTTCAGTTTTTGGACTGGGCTTAGGGGCGGAAGTGTGTGTAAACTCTCCTCAGACCTTCACAATCAATGGCAGCAGCACTGGAGAGCCGCCAGAGACTGTAGCTGTTGTTACACCTGATGGTAAGAGCGTACCGTGGAGGATGTATTATTAGCATTCCATGTCATTTTAAACAACAGAATTTGACTTAATCTTCCCTTTGCAGGAAAAATTCATCTATTAAATGCAGAAGACAATGGAGATGGAACATACTTGGTATCGTACTCCTCTTCTGCTGAAGGATGCCACTCAATTATGGTCAAATATACCAGTGACGATTCATTTAAAAGGTACTTTTAGTCTGAAGCCACTCAGTACATGCATTCCATGTCCACAGGTTCTGATTTCATGCTATCTTTCAGTCTTCTCAGGTTTCATGCAGTACCTCCTCACTCTAGTAGCAGTGATAAAGATGTCTTAAATAAAGAGGAACCTTCGGATCCTCAGATATTTGATAATGGCTGCAAGGTGGCACCAGATTCTGTCACCACAGTGAACGATAACTCTGAGAAACGTGGGTTTGAAATATTGCTGATATTTGCATAGCAGTATGTTCGATAGGATAATCAGTTACATGGGGTTTTTGTGCATGTAGGTTCAACCGAACTTGCATATGTGATGGACAACGAGGACAGAAATGGTGCACTAAATATGGAGGGCTGTAATTCCAGAACGGATAAATACAGCAGTGAAGAGAGTTTAAGAAGGTAAAATGGTCTGATTTAGGCAGTGCTGTCATGTATAGACTTTAAGACTTTTAGTCATTTCAAGAGAGAAACATTTAGTGTTATATTTGTGTCTCAGCCTCTCTGAGTTTCCAGAAGACTTTCCAGAGCCAAAGATGTGTGCTCAAACCCCTCAGTCATTCAAAATCAACTGTAGTAAATCCGGGAAGCCCCCTGAGTGCGCGCTGATGATCACCCCCAACGGTGAGGATCAGCTTTTCTTCAAGACCAATCAGATTTATATTGATGTATCTTGTGTAATTGTCAAAGCTTCATATCTACAGGAGAGGCTGAACTGACAGAGCTTAAAGAAAACCCAGATGGGACTTACTCTGTTAAATATTCTCCAACCATAGAAGGTCTTCATTCCTTGATGGTCAAATATGCTGATGATGAGTCATATTGCAAGTAAGAAAAAAGGCATTATCTGAAATAATTAAAATAAAAATAATAGTAGCATTGATTCTTGTTTATATATATATCTCATATATATCATATATACATCTATATATATGTACAACTGTGTATATATACAACTGTTTTTATAAATACTAATACATTGTTTGTAATATTAACAGTGAATGTTGCTATATTAACAACATGATTATTATTGCTGTTATTTATTGTTGTGAATTTGTATTATTAATTAAAATAACCCAGAAGTTTATTGAATTTAATTAAAACAACAGTAATAACAAAATTCACCTCAATAGAAGTGTTTATTTAAAAAAAAAAAACTATTTATTTTACTACAATAACAATAATAATCATGGTGACTAACAATAATAATTTAGTATGGTAATTTTCTAGTCTTTCATGCTACTTGTTTTTCAGTCCTCTGAGATTTCATGTCCTGCCTCACTCGGCCTTGAAGGATCAACATGTGCCCAGTAAAACTGAGGGTTGCGGTGGACAGTTAAAGGAAGATGTCTGTGCTCAAAATCCTCAGACTTTTACAACTTGCTGCAATGCTAGTGAGGCCCCAGAGACTGAGTGTATGAACGTATGATCTGAATCAATCTGTATGGAAGTCATCAGATATTGACACAGAAACCTTGTTTGTTGCTGTATTGATTTTGCAGGCAGTACAAATCCTGAAGTGTTAAATAATGAGAACAAGATCAATGCTGCAAAACGCACGTCCTCCACCGAAGGCTCTCACTCCCCAGCCGTCAGAAATCCCAGTGAGGAGGATGTTCAAAGGTGAGGTGGTCATTACAATCCAGTTTCTATCTAAACCATATGCATTAATCATTCATATCTCCATATCTGTATTCATTATTCACTCATTTGTACTTTGTTTATTCTTAATTAATTGTGACATGAATTATAGCCACCAGCCTTCATCTTCATGCAAACCTCAAGGTTTTCAAAACAAGGTATGGAATAGTGAAGTTCCTTCAAGGTTAATTGCAATCCGTTTAATAATGTCTTGAGTCCTTGAGACATTTCGCGCCCTGAATGTCTTTAACATCTTCATTATTTCTCATCAGGTTGAGGGCAGAAATGCAATTCCTGCTGGTGCCATTAATCAAGCAGGGTTTCCATCATGTGATATAGTCTTGCCGTCAGACTTAAGTGAAGGTGAAATTACAGGTAAGCTGTTCCCCGAATTCACTTGTTCATTTTAATAATCGCAGCCTCGCTTCATTGTTTTAATGGTATTCACAGGTGAGGTGATCACGCCGTCTGGAAAGACAGCACAGCCCAACGTGATCGATAACCAAGACGGTACCATCACTCTAAAGTTTGATCCTTCAGAAGAGGGTCTTCACCAGCTGCTTATTAAACCATCCATAAGTGATTTACCAGGTTTGACTTTATGGAAAACATTGGCTTGTCCCTCTTTTTTTTAGTTCTTTATCAAACCAGATCAGATATTTTAGTGTTTGCTTTAGTTGACCATGCATAAAATATTTTAGAGCTTTGCATAACTTGAAAAATGTGTATTCATTATTATCTGTCTTTAAACCCATAGGCCCAGTTTCACAAACAGGGCTTAGCTTAAGCCAGGACTAGGCATTAGTTAAATTAAGATTTAAGCAACTTTTACAAAAATGCCTCATAAGAAATTATTACAGGTGTGCATCTTAACACACAACAATGACACTGACATGTTCAGGGCAAGATATTTTCATCTGAGACAGCTCAAACATGCAGTTTAGTTTAAATACAGTTCTTTCTCCTTCCTGCAGAACTTCCACTGCAGTATTATGTAAATAGTCTTGCTAATCGGAGCACTATGGCCTATGGACGTGGCCTTGTGTATGGAATTGCAAATGAGACGGCAACATTCACCATCTGTCAGGAAGATTCAGCCTCGAGTGAGCATTTGTTTTATGATTCCATTATAACAGGATGTGCACCTTTTTTGTGTGCAGTTATACTGTATATTGTTTGTACATCCAGTTATTCAACTGTGTATCAATAAACCGAGAACCGTAACAAAGTCAAGTGGAAAGTGTGCTAAACTGGATACTCCTGAGACCTGACTGTTGCATAGTTATTTTTTATTTCTTTAGGTGAACTGGACATCACAATTGAGGGTCCATCTGAGGCAGATGTGTGCTGCTTGGACAATGAAGATGGCACTTGTACTGTGAGCTACTTTCCAACTGAACCTGGAGATTATGAGATTCAGATTCAACATGATGATGTGTCTATCCGAGGTAGTCCCTTCAAGGCCAGAATTGCCGGTATGGAAACCCCACCAAACCTCAAACCAGTATTCATAATGCCATAAAATGAAATTACTCGATGCATGGTTTTATAACCCAATACAGATGGAAATGTGAGAAGTTCACAGGTAAAACTGGGCAGTGCGGTTGACTTTAGCCTGGACATCACTGAACAAGATATAAGCCAGCTCTCCGCCAGCATCATGTCCCCTGCAGGCAATAATGTACCCTGTTTGCTGAAAACACAACCTGACAGCCATCTTGGTGAGCAATCTATTAAAGTACACACAGCTGCAGCTGGTAGAAATGAAACGACAAGCATTAATAAGCCTCAGCAAATACGTTTTAGCATTTGATCACCTCAAGGATACCCACATCATTAATGCTACTGTCAAATTTCATCAGAGGTGTGCTTTGTTTGTTATGCAGGTGTATCATTCATCCCCAGAGAGGCTGGTGAGCATCTGGTCAGCATCATGAAGGACGGTGAGCATGTGAGCAATAGTCCCATCTCTCTTTCCATCAGTCAGGCAGAGATAGGAGATACCAGCAAGGTGAAGGCCTTCGGCCCCGGCTTACACACAGGGCGCACATTCTGCACGTCTGAATTTGTGGTTGACACTTGGGATGCAGGTACAGTATGCTGCTGTTTAATAACATTACGGTTTGGATTGTTTGTCATGGTGCTGCAGATTTATGTAGTCTAAAATGATTTCCTTTTTTCTCCTAAACTTGCTACCTGCAGGATACGGCGGGCTAACAGTTGTAATTGAGGGTCCCTGTAAAGTAGACGTCCACACTGAGGAGCTGGAGCATGGAACCTGTAATATATCGTACTGTCCAATAAAGGCTGGGAATTACAAAATCTCCATTAAATTCTCAGATGAACACATTCCAGGTTATTAAAACAGCTGCCTTATGCAACCACATGCGCTTCTATGTGTTTTTATTTAACCTTTATCACACGTTACAGTAAAGTTATTTTTTTATGTCACCAACAAAAATTATATTTCAAACAATTACTTAAATACTTAAAAGCATTGATAATAAGAAAGGTTTCTTAAACTCCAAATCAACATCATTTCAGAAGTAATGGCTCCTGAAAATTCAACTTTCCTATCACAGAAATAAATTACATCTTCAAATATATTAAAACAGAAAATTTTAAATTGTAGTAATATTTCACAACATTGCAATTTTTTTTACTGTATTTTTGATCAAGCAAATGCTGCCATGTTGAGCATAAGAAACTTTTTACATTTTATTAAAGGTAATGTATAAAGAATTGTATATTTTGGGTAAATTATTATTTTATTATTTTTTTAATATAATTTAACTTTTTTGTGCAGTTGCTCTTAAAATCCAGTTAGCTGACAAGGGGACATTAGGACATTTCTTAGGACATATAAGTAAAGTATAATAAATGAATAAATATTATATTCCTCTTTACCAGGGAGTCCTTTTACAGCAGTGGTGACAGACCGTGAGCTTATGAGAGAGAACATCAAGTTCAACCAGAAAGCAGCTCCTATTGCCAACATTGGAAGTGAATGCAGCTTGGCCTTCAAAATCCCTGGTTAGATGAATAGCCTATCACACTAATCCAACACTATGTCTGACTTCTCCAGGACTAACACATAAATTTCCGTGTCATTACAGGTACTGATGCTGAGACTCTGTCTGCTTTTGTGCATGAGCCCTCAGGATGTCCAGGAGAGGCTGTTATTGTTGCCACAGGCAGTGACGCCTATTCAGTGAGCTTTCTAGCTAAAGAAACGGGAGTGTATAATGTGACCCTAAATAACCAAGATCAGACCATTCCCGGTTGGCCACTGCAGTACACCGTCGGCCCACTTGGACAGGGAGGATGTGAAAAGGTCCAAGTGTGGGGGCAAGGCCTTCAGAAAGCTCTAGCAAGTGTTCCAGGTGTCCTGCTAATATTTTTCTCTCTTTCTGTTTTTGACATGTACCCCGAGACAGCTCAGTTGTGAGTCATTTCAAAAGAATGTATTGATTTCATTTTGCAGCTGACTTTAATATTTGGTCTCGTGAGGCCGGAGCGGGAACTCTTTCTGTCTCAGTAGAGGGTCCTGGAAAGATTGAGCTCCAGTTTGACGATCAGCTGGATGGTTCTTGCACTGTGTCCTACACGGCTCAAGAGCCTGGTGGGTAATTACTGTAATCCTGTATATGCAATGTTTAAAAAATCTTTGTGTTTTATGAATCTGAAATCAGAATCAGAATCAAAATGGGCTTTATCCTAGGCATGTATGGCTTTTGGTTATTTACACGATGGAAAAGAAACAGCTGCCTAGTAGATTGACTGAAGATCGCTTATATGAGGACATGAACTTTTTAATTTGTTCATGTTTGACCATATATATCTGTCATTTTACTGAATAGGATGTAAAGTTTTAAAGTAGGATATATATATATATATATAAAAGCCGGTTCTTTGATTAGCCCTAAATCTTCGTCAGATGTTTTTAAATGCAGCGCCAGTTTATGAACAGAGCCGTAGATCCCTGAGAAGCTGCGCCATTGAATCACACGCGAAACTAACGCGTAGCTTCTCAGGAATCTACGGCCCTGTTCATAAACTGGCGCTGCGTCTGACGAAGATTTAGCGCTAATCAAAGAACCGGTTATACTGATGAGATGCGCATAATATATCGTACGATATATATCGCCCAGCCCTATTTTAAAGTAAGACAAACCATCTTTTACAAGAAAATACTAGGATTTCAGGATTTCCTCAAAATTTCACGCTGTATATTG
This sequence comes from Enteromius trimaculatus, assembly GCA_032361065.1. Taxonomy (NCBI): domain Eukaryota; kingdom Metazoa; phylum Chordata; class Actinopteri; order Cypriniformes; family Cyprinidae; genus Enteromius; species Enteromius trimaculatus. The sequence goes on from JAUMHP010000080.1 coordinate 7,469,558, forward strand.
TGCTACACTTTTTTTTTTTTTTTTTTTTTTCAAGTGTAATATTTCCATTATTTAATGTTATTTCCAAAAGGTGTGTGTGTGTGAGAGAGAATAGGGATATGAGAATAGGGATATCCACATCATACCTATAACAATTACAACACAGAAAAACTATATTGTTAAAATAATTGTCGATGATAGTTATTTACAATTAGAATTCATCCTCCTTCACACTTTATATAAATATAAATGTACATTCAACATCAACATACTGATCAATGATTTTTTTGAGGAACAGAAGAGAGAGATTTACAGAATTTGTTCTCTTGCAGGTGACTATGAGGTTTCAGTCATGTTTAATGAGGAGCATGTTTCTCAAAGCCCTTTCTATGTGTCTGTCAGTGCCGCCAAAGATAAGAGTCTCACACAAGGACAAAATTGCTCTGGTATGAATTAAATGTTTGGATTAGTGTATTATGTTTTAGAGACCCTTTCTATTTCATATTGGAAAGTGTGTATGTCTGATGGTACTTTGTTCTTTCCCAGCCGTAGATCATAGTCAGATGTGTAACAGCTATGAGGAACCCTCTCTGTCAGACACGGAGATAAACACAACATCTGACAGCAGTGCTGAGCCAGTTTTCCTGTCTGATGCTAGTAAAGTCATCTGCCATGGCCCAGGCCTGAGTAAGGGCTTTCTAGGACGCAAAAACACTTTTTATGTGGACTGCAGTGAAGCTGGTCAGTGGAGCTTGACATTAGCAAGAATGTTAAGTTACTCAGTTCACAAAGTAATGTGTCTCTCAGAACTCAGTGTAGCTGCTTTTGTGTTCTAGGACGAAACCTTCTCTTTGTCGGCATGCATGGCCCCACCGTCCCCTGTGAGCGAGTGTCAATCATTCACATGGGCGGACATCAGTACAGGATCAACTATGCTGTGAAAGAAAGAGGAAAATACATATTAGCAGTGAAGTGGGGAGATGAACACATTTCAGGATCTCCATTCCATATTACTGTTCTGTGAAATACCTTTTTGTGTGTGTGTGTGTGTGTGTGCACACTACTGTTCAAAAGAAAGAAGCCTCTTATGCTAAGGATGCATTTAAACAAAAAAATGTAGTAAAAATAGCACATCAATATTTTGGATTTGATTTTTACATTTTAAAATAACCTTTTTTTTTATTTTATTTAATTTAATGCAAAGCTGAATTTTCAGTATCATTACTCAATTCTCATAAGTATCCTTATACTAATAATAATACTAATATGTTGATTTGCTGCTCAATAGATATTTTTTTATTACCATTGATATTATAAACAGTCGTGCTGCTTCCTGTTTTCTGCATTCTTTAAAAAAATGGAAAGGTCAAAAGAAAAGCATTCATTTACTTTTTTTTTTAACAATGTTGAAGTCGATTTAATGCATCCATGCCCAAGGAAAGTATTCATTTCTTTTAAAATCCTAGTTTTATTTAATCTTATAATGTTAAAATATATTCTCATATTCTCCAAACAAATCTAGGTTTCACTATATTTAACGCGTAACTAAGCTAGATGGCTGGTTCAAATATTGTGAATTTACTTTCATAACTTTGCTCATAAATGTGCAGTGAACATAAATGCAACTAAATGGCTTTAAATGTCAAATGGAATGCATCTGGAGAAAATGTCCATGCGATTAGTCAGTCTATTATTAAAGAAAAACAACTCTGTCTCATCATTTGCTATTATTTCTTGCATTTTTTTTTTTATTTACTTGATTGTTTTATTTTTTTTTTTGGGAGTAAGAGGAATATTGCATTTTCCATTTGAATTCATTGATTTCTTGGGATCACGAGATCACCACACAGAGCTTTCCCTGGATGTCATCTCAGTGTTCATCAGGGTAAGCAGACCGCTGACGTGGACTTTTGTGAAGTTATAAGAACAGACTGACCGGCTACAGTATGATGTTTAAACGGGACTTTTGGAGCTGTCATGTAAAACTGCTTGATTAGATCTTGACTGACGTCAAAGTAGGATTAACCTTATAAAGTAAGTTCATTGCTCTCAAATTGTTCCAGATCTATTTGTTGACTCGTACGTCATTTATTATTTTAATGAATTACACTTTTAACCGCAATTCAAAGGTTTAGTTGTTTTACTGAGATGCTGTATTTGTAGATATATGTAAAATATCTGTCAATATACAAAAACGTTATGGAACATTTATGCATTTTCTAGGCAGGGACACAAGAACCAAGGGATAAAATGATGGTCATGTAAATATTTTAAGCGCATGGTGAGATATCTAGGTTACATGTATTGATTAGACACAAACGGATGCTGCCAGAGCCTCCCCCATGCATCCCTCACCCTCATTCACTCTGACCTGTACATATGCAGTCTTATAGCAGGACAACAAAGGTATCTTGAAGTTTTACTTTATATTTAGCAGTGATTTCAGTGGTTCTGTTTGTAATTGTGTGCTGTATTGCTCTGCAGGGTGTTTAGATAAAAACTGAGTTGCCATGGATCAGGACATGGTGAATATGTTTGCCATTGCTGCAGGGACTCTTGCTGTCCCTCTCCTTCTTTTCATGGCCTCTTTCATGCTGTGGCCATCATCACTCATCAAAATCTATTACTGGTAAATACCACTTATAAATATGCATAATACTTTATAATAATATATACATATTATTATTGAAGCCCAACCTCCTGGTTGTCATTAAAGGAAAGTAAGTAATTTTTCAGTTTTTAAATAATTAAAAAGTATGATGGTAAATAAGAAATATTTAGGATGTTTAGGTCACCATATAATCTCTTTCAAATTGTATTATACATACTGTATAATAATAATAATATTTGTATTAAATTCATAAACCTTTTCACTGTATAAGTCATTTGGTCCACATTTTTAAACCTCATTTATAGTTGCATTCAGAAAAAAATATTTGTGGCTAAGTTTAATATTTATGTATTTGGATGTTGTATAAAACTGTGATTATTTGAATCATACCGTTTTAACAAACTAACTAATAAACTAAACTATGCATATTTGTCATATTGACAATGCAAAAATAAGCCTGTGAGATTTCATGGGGTGATTTATTATTAACTCTTTGCATCTATATGATTTTATTTAAATATCCATTAAATCTTCATCTTTTAATTAAAGACAAAAATTTAAATGAATCAACAAGAATCTGTTCGTTCTAACAATTAAACGTATTCAAAGTAGAAATCAAATATTCTGGAGTGTATGCGGGCATTTGCACGCATCTTTTATAGTAATGCATTTGTTCATATTGCGTGTTTATATTTGTTTGTGAAGGTACTGGAGGAGAACTCTGGGTCTGCAGGTACGTTATGCAGACTGTGGGGGTTATCGCTTCTGTTACTCGTACAGAGGGAAACCAGGCCTCAGGCCTTCTGTACTCATGCTGCATGACTTCTCTGCTCACAAGGATACATGGCTCCCTATGGTGAAGGTATAGTATGATAAGTGGCCTGGCAGTGTGGTAAGATTGTTGATTATAACCGAGATAAAAACATTGTGTCTTCATCTTAAACAGTACCTTCCCAAACATCTGCAAATACTGTGTGTCGACATGCCGGGGCACGAGGGGACAACACGTACCAACACAGACGACTATTCAATCCAGGGCCAGGTCAAGAGAATACGGCAGGTAATTGCTGTATTGGTATGTTTTTATGAATAGGTTAAACATTTATGTCTTTGTTTTTATGGCCATACAGTAGATGCGTAAATACTACATGCCTGCTTTGAGAACTATTAGATATATAAAATGCCATAAATTACATGATTATTCAACTTAATGATTATTTTCTTCAGAAATGTCTGGAGTCTATATACTGAAATTGATTTAAACAAAATTTTCAAAATAAACTAAAATTATTGAATGCAATATTTATGTTTATTTCAAGTTTATGGCTAAACAATTGCATAGAGTGTTTTTTTTTTATTATTATTAATTCCAAAGACTGATGCTATTATTCATACAGAGATTGTAGATTTACACTTTCAAGCCCTCCCCGACCACGCCTGAACATATGCCTTGGAGGATGATAATTAATCATCACAGTCCAAATGATAAAAGGAAATAATAATAGTATTAATATTATACAGGAAAACAAAAATTATAATATGAGTGAGCATATTAGAATAAGGAGAATCATTTCAAATCTTACCTGCCCAAAACTTCTAAACAGTACGGTAAAATTAATTTAAAATCTTTAGAACATTTTTGCAAAATCTGAAATATGACTAGGCAAAACCTCACAGTTGACAGTCAACTTTTCCAAAGAATTTAAAGGAATAATTCATCCAAAAATGAAGTTATTCCTTTAAGAACCTTAATCATGAAATGCACGCTTTTCATGGAAACTGCCAATATTGCTTTTATGAAAAAAAGCAATAAATATGCTGAAGTTTTTATAAACTTCAGCATATATAAAATGTTTGTATTTGCCCCATTTGTGAATATTCCCTATTTTTACACTACTCAGTTTGTAGAGGCCATTCGGCTAAACAGAAAGCCATTCCATCTGGTGGGCACTTCAATGGGTGGGACTGTGGCCGGAGTATATGCAGCCTGTCATCCCTCAGACCTCTGCGGTTTGACCCTCATCTGCCCAGCTGGTTAGTCAGTATATTTAGTCTTAAGATCCACACCAACACAAAAAGGTTCTGCTTGTACTGCAGTTTTGTCATCTGCAGCATTAAAAGCTTGTGTTCATCAAAGCAGGGTAGATTCTGATTGGCTGTCAATCAGATTTGCACTTTTGGGTGAATCAGTCTTTTAATATAACTCCTTTTTCTCTGAAGGTCTGAAATACCAAAACGAGAGCAAGTTTGACAGTCAGATGCATGACGTGGAGCACAGCCAGTACACACTGAATATTCCTCTTATTCCGTCCACCCCAGAGGAGATGGAGGAGATGCTGAAGCTCTGTTCTCACATGCGCTTCAGAGTGCCCCAACAGGTTAGTCACACTTAGCCAATGTATGTGAGTTACCCAAGATTCAAAACACACATTCATACACTATCTGTGGCATTTACCTTCCATTATAGATTCTGCAAGGACTGGTGGATGTACGGATACCACACAATGACTTTTATTATGAAGGTCTGTATATGCTTATCCACTGCACTGGATATATTTTTACTATTTGGTATAGAAAGTGTTGTTTTTAGTCATGTATTTGCCTTCTCTCTAAGTATCTTCTCTCTAAACTGCCACAGTTTTCATGGAAATCATGAGTGAAAATTCAAAATATGCCTTGCATGAGCATATACAGCAAATAACTACCCCTTTACAAGTAATCTGGGGCAAACAGGACCAGGTAAGTGTAAGCCGGCATACTAACAATAATAATAAATGCATGGGAAATTTATTTATATATATATATATATATGTGTGTATGTGTGTGTGTGTGTGTGTGTGTGCATATGTATGTATAAAATAAAACACAAATCAGATAATATATATTTAATATTTTATTTCAGTCAATGTTTATTTCATTTTGTGTTTTCAGTAAACTATAACAGCCATCATATCTTTATTTCGAGGTGGTGGATGTGTCTGGGGCAGCGGTGCTCGTGGAGGCTCTTCCAGGCTGTCGTGTGGATCTGCTGGAGAACTGCGGTCATTCTGTTGTGATGGAGCGACCCCGACAAACAGCCAAACTCATTTTAGATTTTATCATTTCTCAGCAGAGCTCAGAGAGCGCCAGCACCAAGAAGAAATCCTGAGACCTCACAGGATATCAGCTGTATATTACTATATAATACTTAAATGAAGCCCCCCCCTCTGGCCCTGAAGCATAGAACAAACTTAGGGAGAAGTAATATAATAAGTAATAAATTTGCAGTATGTACATTCACATGCACAGATTCATACAAAGTCACACTTATAGAAAGTTGTATGGTAACACTTTTTATTACAAATAGGTTAACAAATTAAACCTAACAAACTGAGCTAACAATGAACAATGCTTAATAATGTTTATTTCAACATGGTACTTAAAATCATAAGCTGTATCTGTTGTATTTTTAATAGCTAACATTAACAAAGATGGTGTATAAAAAAGTGCATTAATTCATGTTAATGGATTAACTAATATTAACCAGTGAGATTGTGTTGTTGATTGCTGTATGTCGATGTTAGTTATAGTATTTTCATATACTGTAGTACTGATTATTATATACCAGTACACTTCATTCTTTCAGTCTAAGTAATTCTGAGTACTATGACTTTATAAAGCACCGAGAACCATAGCTCTTTAAGTTTTAGTTATATATATATATATATATATGAGAAGTTCAGATGCAAAAGCCTTTAAGTGCTCAAATTTCAGTAGTTCAGTTATTTCAATTTAATGGAAATTGATAGGTTCTTTTTATTACCATTAAAAGTAAAATTTCAGACGGCAACTGAACCCTTCATTCATTAGGTGGGGTGATGATGGATAAATTGAAATAATAAAATAAGGATTAAAACATAAACATTCCTTGCACTATGCTGTAGGCATACATACTTTAGGCTACATTGTATAAAACAAATATTCATTAACCCTGCTGGAATTGTGAGCTTCTAGCAATTTTCCTGCCTTTCAGTAGCTACAGCTTTTGTACCAAAAAAGTCCAATAAACAGATATCCATATCCCAAAACTGCTTCTGCTCTTTTTGTTGGTGATATTTTGTAAAGTCACCTTTTGTAGTGACATTTTATCCCCAACTGTCCCTAATTAGATCAACATAGATTCCCTTAACACGAGCTTCTTCAGCACAGATGTGTTGTGATCCTGTCCCTGCCATTAATATACGCTAGTGTGGGTCACGTGACAGTGCGGCAGCTGTGTTCGCGTGCAGAGCAGCTAACGCTCAGTGTCCTATACAGCCGCTATCAAAAAAGACGATTAAACCCCTCAGACCTAGAGACAGGTAAGGGTAGGGTTATCCCATACAGCATGACTGTCGGGAAAAAAAAAACGTTTATTTGATTAATTTGCCACTATTACATTAGGAGTTAGCAGGGAGCTAGCTGTGTGTTATAATAGCTGGTTAGCAAAGGTTACTAAAAACGCTTCGTTTCATTACAACGTTTTCATGTTTGTAGCGTTACATGTCATCAGGCACGTTCTTAACTTCTTTCGAGGGAAACTGTTAGTATTTACGTTTCAGAAAACCTGTTTACATGTCTAACGTGCTATTGAGCATCTAATTTATTGCGCTTCCTTACTCAGTAACGTTAATGCATCCTGTGTTTATCTCATTGTTGTCTCAGATGTGTTACAACAATGTATATTATTAAGTGAGTTCTATGCATATTTATGTACCGTAACGTAGGGCTAATAAGTGTCTTTTTTGCAGGTCTTCTCAAGTATAAACCCCGAGCTTCTTCTGTGTATCAGAACAGTCCATCTATCCTTATCAAATGGATAATGGGGACTGGGGGAATAGGGTATGTATGTGGGAAAATATTTAATAGTTATTGTTATCAAGTGCTTATTAGCCACTGTTGTGTGCTGTGCAGAACTGCTATTTAAATTTATAGTTAATTACATTTACATAACTGTAATATGTGTTTGTAATATAAAAATACGATTAATTATGTAGTCTGCCACTTTCAAAGCTCGAGCTCTTTAATGTCGGCGGATTCTGATTTGGATTCTCACTGTCAATTATTTTATTGTTTGTCAGCTAAACAAAAAAATTATTGAAGTGATTTCAATGATCTGTGTTGTTAACATTATAGATATGGTGTGGATTTCTCTGTTTGTCATACAGTTAGAATGATTATTAACTTAGTGGTTATGGCTATTTTTCTTTCAATCCTGAAAGTCCTGTAGCTGGTCTAACTGTAATTCTTAAGCTACCTCCATCATCATTGGCAAAGACTTTCAGCCAGTCCTGACATGGCTTGTTAGAATTTCAAAAACTGATAAGATTTTCCCATAACTGACATTCAAATGGGTTAATATTTCCATACATAGGGGTATTTGTCTGTCTGTCTTTGTATCTGACTCACTGTAAGGTCTGAGTAACCTTTAAATTATAAGCTTTAAGGGAGTTATTTAAACTTTAAAGCAAAATGTCTTTTCTACTGCAGTTCAGCATCCTGTAGGCTGTCGGCAATTTGATACTTATTCCAACACATGAGTCGTTTCCTTTTATTTTTTTTTATTTTTGCCTTTATTAATAAGGCACAGAATTCCAGGTCTCTAAAAAATTAGATTACTTCAATTTTTTTTTATTAATGGTTTCAGCCCTCCAAAACGGTGACGTTTAATTAGCGCTTCTCCGGTGATAGATTAGCCACATTTAAATTACCAAAGAACCCATTAAGTGTTAATGATTTTCTGCTGTTGTCCATCTCTTGCAGTTGACTCACCCAGTCACCTTAAATGTTGGGGGTCACCTCTACACGACCTCTATCTCCACTCTTCAGCGTTACCCAGACTCCATGCTGGGCGCCATGTTCCGCGGCGACTTCCCCACCACACGGGACGCTCAGGGAAACTACTTCATCGATCGGGACGGGACGCTTTTCCGCTACATATTAAACTTCCTGCGTACATCTGAGCTCACTCTTCCTGTTGACTTCATGGAGATGGACCTTCTGCGTAAGGAAGCTGACTTCTATCAGATCGAGCCTTTAATCCAATGCCTCAATGACCCAAAGCCTCTGTATCCACTGGACACCTTTGAGCAGGTGGTGGAGTTGTCCAGCACTCGCAAGCTGTCTAAATACTCGAACCCAGTAGCGGTTATTATCACACAACTAACCATAACCACCAAGGTCCACTCGCTACTGGAGGGAATATCCAACAACTTCACTAAGTGGAACAAACACATGATGGACACCAGAGACTGTCAGGTGTCCTTCACCTTTGGACCATGTGACCACCATCAAGAGGTGTCTCTAAGGGTCCACCTCATGGACTACATCACCAAACAGGGATTCACGATCCGGAACACACGGGTGCACCACATGAGCGAGCGTGCCAATGAGAACACAGTGGAGCACCACTGGACTTTCTGCCGGCTAGCATATAAAGTAGAAGATTGACCAATCGATGACCGTGCTGCCAAATGTGGTTGCTGCTGTTTCCAATGCAATGTTTCAATATGTAGAAATTCCATTGTCAGTTCAGACCAAGCAAAAGAAAAGGGAATGAAATGTAAAGGATCACATCAATGCAATGCTGAATATTTCACAAAAGCATTAAAATAATATATACAAACGCAACTGCAATACATATTCAGTTAATACTCAAGCATCTTTCAGAAATCCATTAACACCTTGCCAACAATCATTGAAAGAAAGAAAGACCAGAAATTGTTTCAGGTATTCATTCATTGCATCAGATCAGAAGTCTGTCAAACATTGTGCACTATGTGCAACATCAGGATGTTAGCGTGCATGTATTTCTAACACATTTTGTAAGCATTAAGTGTCCACGTGCTGTAAATGGAAATAAATTAAATTTGTCCATCAGTTTCATTTAAAAACATCAATATGAGTCAGCTGTCTTATTTTGTTTTACACAGCAAACGATCCTGCTAAATAATAGAGGCAAAGGGAAATGTTTTAAATCTTTTTAAAATCCATTTAGATGTTCGCTTTATTTGTTATATAATAATAAAAAAAAATTGTATTACGTTAAGCTACCTTAGGACTTGTGTATCATTGCTCTTTTGTTGATTTGTGTAAAAGCATCTGCTAAATGACAAAATAATAATAATCTTAAAGCTATAATTCACTCAAAATGTAAATTCTGACATCATGTCATCCTCAGGTTTCTCCAAACCTATGTCCACTTTTGGTTACCAACATTCTGAAGACCGTATTTTCATTTTTGGGTGAAATTGTGTATATATGTGTATATATAAATAATTGTTTATATATCTTGTTTTTTATTATTAATGGATTTGTAGCAGTGAGTGAGACCTATCAGTAAGTATAGTATTGTCCCTGCATGCAATAGACTTGGTAGAGTCCTGGCAGCGGACCTATTAGAGCACACTATCAGTGACGTTTGCTCCGCCATGTTTTCCGGTTCCGTCAGAGCAGCGGTAACATGCGAGAAGACCAAGACGGTGCAAGATCAGTGTTGAAGGACAACTGTCCGGATGTTGTGTTCTAGCGATTAAAACTCCTTTTTCTAAAGTGCATGTTATTGTGCTGTGCTTTAGAAGTGTCTTGCCGTTGACTGTATTGAAAGAAAAAGATGTTTGGAAAAAGTCAGAACCTTAAATATATATTAAGCCTTGTACCTGGGAAAAGACGTTTTGGGACGTACAGATTTTTGCCCTTGTTCTTCTGTATCGGGGGTGTCATGGAGTGGATCATGATTAACGTGAGAATAGGAAGAGAAACGTTTTGTAAGTATGCTGCCAAGTCCAGTCGTATGCGTACATGCACGCCCCTCTCTTTAAAGCGTTTCTGTGCATCAATCTGCGTTCTCGTTGCGCAGAGATTTACTTCATCTTTAAAACCAAAATATTTTTTTTTAATGTGTATTATTAATCTTAATTAGGTAGGGTACAACGGTGCTTAATTTGCATCATGCTTAGATTATTTTAGAAGAGTTTTTTTTTACAGTGTATGCGTATATATCAAGCCTATATCAAGAATACATTTTAAACTATGTATTGGTTATGGTTATGGACAAGTGATTTTATTATTTTCTGGCTTCACAGATGATGTCTACAGAAGAAAAGAATCGGAGAGGGAATACCAGCACAAGATTGAGGAGGGTTTTGTGCTCTCAGACTCTAAAGCCAAATGAGATCATCAGAACACATTGGAAATAATCATGATAAAGAGACTGGAACCAAAAACTGTGCACGCTAACACACCTTAGATATCATTCAAAAATGGGGATATTGTTGTGCATAGGGCTGTGACGTTATAATGATGACATATGAGGTGCAGGACGCTGCCGGTGTTTCTTTCTGTAAGGAGGATTGCATCTTTTGTATTGTTTAAATGATAAAGATGCTTATTTATGCAATATAAATGGTCTGTCTGTTCTGTGATTCTAAATAATACACTTTGGAAGCCTGCAGAATCATATTTTGTTACTTTTTACAAGTCATTATAATGAGAAACCTCACAATTAAAATCTCATATAGAGAAATGTTCTTGTTTATGAGAGCTTTTATACATTTCTTTTAATTATTGCTCATTATTAATTTTTTTAGCATGAGTTTATATCATTAAAGTGAAAAATCATTACAGAGTATTGTTATAATGACTTAGAAGGAGAAACTTCCATAGTTCCAAAATCATATGCTAAGGTATTATGAGAATATATTTATTCTTAATTTTTTTTTTTACTTTACGCAGCTTTACTGTAAACGGACAGTTTATTATAGTGTGCATACTTTAAGTTTATGAAGATAAGGTCCAGTAAATATGTCAATCCAAAATGAATTTATTTACCAGCATTTGATATCAGTAACAGTAACCACTGAATATATTTTCCACATTTGAAGTTCACAGATATTACTACAGTTTTTACTTGCAAAAACATTAACAAAATGATTACATTGTTAATCAAGAAAAAGTTGTTATTGTCTGTATAAGCTGCTAACAAATGATCTAAATGATCTTAAATGTCTAAATGCTTGATGCAATCAAAAGTCAAGATTCTTTGTTAAGCTGTTAAATCTTTGTTAATGTGCTGTCTGACATCTTAACAGTGGTTGCCAGTTGGACGATGGCTTTAGGAACATTTTCTTCTTCTCAGCGGATCACTTGTAGTGTCCAATTGGTAGAGCTCTCAGACAGATGAAGCTGTTGGGATGCTGGGCCAGCGTTATCGGGTTTCCGTCCAGCCGAACCTCCTGCATGTTGTACCTGATGTAGTGAGTGTTATTTCCTTTGCAGAATGTGTCATCCGTCAGTGACGTTATGTTGTTGTTCTGAAAATGATTTTAAAGGAATTTATACACTAAATACTACAGTCTATTAATAGGCTACATTGAGATTACAATAGTGTTGACCGTACATGCAGATGAACCACATGGAGGCTTTCCGGCAGCAGAGGGATGGCCTCCAGCCCGTTGTCTCCAAGGTACAGGTATGATAGCTTGGTGAGTTTCTAATGCAAAAGATAGAAGCCACTTATGAGTAACATAGCAATGTATGTTTTCAGAATCTTATTCGTTTTTACCTTGAAAAGGTTTGCTTTTATTCCCTTTGTTTTCAGTAGATTGTGGTTGACATCGAGAGACAGAAGCTTAGCCGGGAGCATTGGCAGTTTGACCAGTTTATTCCCCGCTAATGTTAGTTCTTCAAGCTGATCGAGTTTTGAAAAGGCTCCATCTTCTATTTCAGAGATCAGATTGCCAGTCAGGTCAATTCTTCTCAGTGTGGCTGAAAAACAACATGGATGTATTTACTGATTTGGACTTCCACACTAGGCTTCAACTGAATACGTGTTTTTATTAACTTTCTGTCATCATTTACTTACTCTAATGTCATTTCAAACCTGTTTGACCGTATTTCTTCTGTGGAACTTTTTGTCCTTCCACTCATAAAAGTTTTTTTTGGAGAAATGTCACAGAAGAACTGATTTGTTCTACAGAGAAGCATTCAGTAAACAGTTTTTAAGATAACCATTTTTTTTTCTTGGTGGGGAGAACATTGTTTCAATATCAAGAGAAGCTCTTGTGTATTGGAACGATTCTGTGGATGTTAAAGTTCATGGCATCATAGATGCTTGTAAAGAAGCTTAATATTTTTAAGCTCAGTATACAATGAAAGTCTAACGTGGTCTAAGTGTCTAAAGATTGTTTTTGTACCTGATGCGTACTGAAAAGATTCCATGGATGTTAAAGATCCTTCATGGAATCATAGATGCCTGAGGAGAACCAGTTTTAAAAGCTTGCAATAAAGGTCAAAATAGGGTCCAAATGTTTACAAAAAGAAAGTCGCAGGGGTTCAGAATGACATGAGGGTAATAAAAATAATATAAGATTTTTTATTTTTGGGTAAACTGTCCCTTTAAATGCACAAATCCGCCTAGGTTTGCTTCCCCTTCTATACCAGTGACTCTAAGGGACCTAAAAGCACTTTCTCAGTTCTGTTTTAGAGCCATCAAAGGTCGCAAGGAAAATTTCCCTTAGTTGCTTTGATTACATTGATCCGGTTCCAGTCTTTACACATTGTGTCATTGGTGGCCACACCTAAAAACCTTTCCCTCACCAAAATCGGCAAAGTCTCTGTTGGTAATTTTAGTGATTTTGTTGAAGCGCGCATAGAGGAAAGCTGTTTCCTTTGGCAGATGTGGAACTGTTGTCATGTCAGGAGAGACCTCTTCGCAGTACACCGATCCAGTTAGACACACACACATCAGGCATGTGGGAAGTTCTGAAAAAAAAAATTATAAATAGGCTTCAGAATTTTTTTGCATCAAATGATAGCATAATTGAAGCAATGAACAATTACCCTTGTCATCTTTATTGTCTGCTCCTGGACCTTCATCTGTGTCAACTGGACTATCATAGTCTGAGTTAAGAATGACTTTTTTCTAGTAAAGCGGATGAAAAAAAAAACTATATTATTTTGTTTCCTCAACTGGTTCACATGCTAGTTTGCAATTTTTTTTCAATGAGCTCAGATAAGCCCAGATAACTTGCCGATGGTGCTGTTGGATATAATCCCATTATGGATTTAACAGGTTTTCCATTGCATACCTTACTTGGAACAGATGTATGATATCTGGCATTTTTATTAAACAAATATGCACATTCGTTTTAGCCATCAAAACCAGTGATATGTTTAGCAAATTTCCATTGTAATATCACAATGTATGCATATAAGCATTATCAGCATTAAATTGCCATACCTTTGGTTTCTTGGCTTCCATGACGGTTCTGCTTTCTGAGATTAATTCTTCATCATCTATTACTTTCAGTATTCCTTTTTGTTTAGGCACCACTTTACTGGTTCTTGACGGTTCACAAAATATCCAGGGCACGGTCACAAAAAACAGTAAGATCCTCAGATCCATCATCGTGTGAGGAGAAATGGATGTTGTGGTGTGTGAAGAAGAGAGGAGCAGCGCAGTGTGTCACAGCCTCAGAGTAAAACGAGAGCTTTAAAGAGAGTCTCTGCAGTGACTGCCTGTGAACCATTAAAAAACACTTCATGAAACTGGCCTTAACCCACTCCATGCTGTCTTAACCGCACTCGCCTCATTCCCGCCAAAATAAATGTTTTGAAATTATGGAGTAAAGTGAATACAACATTGGAAATGATACATTAGTGAATAAGCACAATCTGACAATAATACCGTGTATTTCATCTTGTTCTGATATAATGAGACATTTTCAGGGAACTGTGTGATTCGGAAAATACTGGGGGGAATGAACAGTGCTGGCCATGGAAATAAAGGACAGAATTCAACAGGAAATTGTTATTAGTTCAGGAATCTTGGACCGTGTGTTTGAATATGGTGAACTTTTAAAATGTGCAAACTTCAAATCCATCGCAATGTGATGTTGAAAAGCTTTATTGTTAGAAATGCAGCTGGGTTTGTTTGAGAGGTATCGGGGGATGAATTGAGAGAAGCGGGAGAAAAATGCCTGTCCCCCTGGTTTTGATTAAGCCAAAGTGAATCCTTTAGATTTGGACAAGAGAAATTATATCTGTGAACCGGAAATGCAGGAGAAAGTGCAGTGAAAGATTCAGCTGACATGCTGTAACATCACCTTCTGTTTGCTTCGAAGAAGAAAGATCTGATGGCATTAACCCTCCGGTTTTTGGGCATCGTTAGAGTACTACTTGTTATTCCATCTTTATCTGAGGCATTTGATAAACTGGGAAGAGAATTAAGCAGGTGTTCAAACAAATTCATGCCAAGACTTCCCAAAAGCACTTCCTCGACCTCCCTCTGGGTGCCGTTACTTAACATGATGGGACACAGGATAAAATTAAAGCAGAAGAGACAGAAAAAGCCTAGACAGACTAGACAGTTTAACATGCAGATAAAGAAAACGATGGCCAAAATGAGTACTGTATAGGCAAAGCATCTTTGTGGTAAAGTCCGGATATTATTCTGCACGTTTTTGCCTACAGCTCTACCATTTGATACATCACAGAGTAATGTATTGAATAAAATATTAATTATCAAAGAACAAACTTAATTTAACTTTTGTAAATGTTGTGATACTGTGATACTCAGATATGTTATGGAAAACCCTTTATTATAGAGCTTCTAAGAAAGAAAATATAAAATGTAAGGTTAGGTCTTTAGGTTGTAGGTCTTTGTTCCTAAAACAATATAATGAACCTCATTATATTTCATATTAAAATTAGTTCCTAAACACCTAAATGTCAATTATGCAACCATGTTTCATTTCTTTAACTGATGTTTATTTTCATTTTTTGTTTTTGCCATTTTAGTAGTATAGTAATATATTTTAATTAAATTATTAGTTTTATTTTAAAATTTTAGTTTTTTTGTATATTTCAAATTATAATCATTATAGTTTTAGTTAATAAGTTAATATGATTGAAAACTGAAAACTAATTGTTACTTTCGTTTTGTCAAGGTAGCTAAATAGAACATATATAAATGATGTTTTTTATGATGTCAGAAGCATTTGCATTTGATAGGTTTTGCCACATCATAACCATACCCTTTGGAAACCTATACTAAAGATATTTCTTCATTTATTTTTACTCAAATTGTGCTTTTCCATTGATTAACATTCAGTATTCATTCTTGAGAGGAACAACAATTCGTATATGAAATCTTCACATGAAAGTGAGTGTTTTCATTAGAAAGCATCCACATAGCTTAGACAAAAAAAAAAAGATTACATATCCGTGATCAAATATGAAATCATCATGATCTTTGTGTTTGTAAATGAATGTAAGATGCAACATTTATGTTCCACATTCTGTTTTTATTCTATTCTTTAATGTTTTAAACAAGTGCAAAATTTACACAGAGGAAGGGTTTGAGAATCTCTTACGACAGAGACCTTTGCATTACGTCGAACCATTTTAATAAATCCAATCATCTGGTAGTTTCTTCCTGTTGGCTGATGCATTTGGTGAGGTGGCACTTTTAGGCCTCGCCGGTGAGGACTGGTAGAGAATACAAGTGGATCCATCCTCACCGATCCGATAGGACACCTCGTAAGGGTCCACCCACAGTGTCAGCTCTACTGGAAGTGATGAGAAAAGCTGCTCTTGTGTATATCCAACGGCAGAGGCTGCTTTTCCAATAAGCGGGTCCATTTTATGGTTGATCCGTAAACATCTGTAGCCAGAGCCTCTGCAGGGAACTTGAGGAAACCAATGGTGCTGATAGTGCTCTGAGGAGAAAAATGCATTCAATAGCTTCATTTTAAAACATTTCTATTTATACAAAAATGAAAGAATTTCATCAGTGTTAAAAAAAAAAACTATTTTGAAAATACAATAAAATAGGTTACTGGTCTATAACTGTAGGCTAATGATGATATCAAGATGTTAAATAAAGAAAATCAGCGTTTCTAAAAGAAAATAATCAGTTGAAATTAATGAGTCATTTTATGAGGAATTAATATCTATTCAGTTATTAAAGAAGGGTCAGGCCAGCCCAGACTGTTATCCCATCTCACCCAGCAGAGCATCAGTGAGTGTGTGAGTGAAGATCTGCAGCTGATCTCCATTCAGAGAGTCGCTGCTGCTCAGTAAACTGCTGATAAAAGAAGCAGCGCCTCTGACACCTTCATCATGTTCTCAGAGACCATGTACTTCACCAGAGAGATAAGTTATATGCTGTACACATACAGATAAAGTGAGATTAGGCTACATGAAGTTACACTATTGAAGGCAATTATTTGTTCTAAGGATGTTAATAACAACGTACCTGTAATTAACACAAAACAGATTTTAATAACAAACCGACAAAAATAGACTCTCTGCAACTAGAACATTAGCGACATTAACTCTTTGCAGAGCAGATGAATGAGACTTCTGAGCCAATTACGTCATAGAGGAGAAGCAGCGCGCCTCTCTAGCGCCATCGCCTGATAAATCAGCAGTCACGTGTGCAGACAATCAGATTACATGCGTTTTAATGTTTTAATTATAGTAGTGGGTTATAATTATAAATTGACACTGATTTTTTTACCTACTAAGACTAGGCTTATTTAAAGTCAATAACCCGACGTTTAAAGTGCAGAACGGTTTTTTTTCTGTATAGTAGACTTAACGATGGTCAACTTTTTTGAGTTTTTATGTTCCGTTATAATTATGTACTTAATTTAATGTACTTAAAATGTGATTAAATTGAACTAGTAGCACATTTATTGGTTTTTGAACGCATGATTAAATTAGACAAAATAGCCTATTTATTTAACAAATTCTTGTGAATAACGTGTGTGAATAACACGCAAAACCTGCGTTTTTCAGAGGCATTCTGGGTGTCTGGGTCTGCTGACCAAGTCTATGATTTCAGTGATCACCTCATTGATTTGTCAACTTCACTTTTTTATGAAAGTGGAGTTCACTGATCATTGCACATGTATAGTTAATCTGAAACTACATATTTCTTAGGGAATAAACAACATTTATTTATTTATATGCATATGTCTTATTAATCAGTAATTTGCTGGAATTGACAGGCCTTTGTACTTTGTATTGATTTATCTCGACTTGTTCTCTAAGTAGCCACAGACGCTTATGCAACCACAGTAAATCAACAATGATGTTGTCACAATGGGCTGAGTAAACGCAGTGCCCTATACTAGAAAAACCTGAAAGATGAGCAAAGAGCAATAAACATTATGCACGACACAATTCCGTTAACTTTGCATATTGTTGCACACTACTGCAGGGCAAGGAAAGCCCCACAGTCCATACACTGGATCGCTCCTCCCTATATCCACGAATAACCAAGCAGAAAAAAAAGGTGTGTCTTTGAGCTTTCCGAGTATAACCGCGGAAGGAAAAGAAAGAGAGCCAGAGAGCTGTGTTGTTGAAGTGAACCCGAACACATATCAGATAAGGTAAGGAGGTTTCCTTTATTAAGTATATTAAGCTTTGTATGTAGTGCTACACTTTGTACTATGTTCTCTGTGCTGGGTTCTGCCTTGTAGCTACTAGGCAAACTAGTTTTATTCTTTAGAAAACTGTGTGAGAACAAACCTGTTGCAGACTGTTTGTAACCCTCTTACCCCACAGACTGTGTTTCAACATGTCCCTGCAAATAACAACACAGGCTATTAACTTCACAATCGGTCACTTAACATTTAAGCAGACACAGTCTATCCTTAGGTGTCAACTGTCACTTTCAGACCACTGCTCTCATTGCTGTGATCAGAACATATTAAGTTTGTTAATCAGGCTCTCAGTGGTACATATAGGTTTTGGGGTCTTCAAACCTGATGAATTGTTACTGTTCTTGTGTGTGTTGTTTTTACTTCAGATAAATGACCATTTTAGGATTGGAATGGGATACTTAGTTAATAATTGATGGAGAAAAAATCATCTAAATATATTTTTATTAAGCAAAGTATTAAAAAGAGAACAATGCCACAAACCACAATCACATGCTGTTTTAATCTTACTTATCAGTTTCCAGATCACATTTCTCCAAACACTGAGTACAGTCAAATTAGTTTAATTTGCATGATGTGCATGATTTAATTCAGGCCTTTTTTAACATTTGAACCATTTTTTTTTTTTCATTGAATCATGGCATTTTAACAGGATGTCTGTCAGACTGTTCCTCCTCACTCTCTCTGTTCTTTCTGGCCTGCTGAGCTGCTATGGCTTCAGAATTTGTGCCTTTAATGTTAAGAGTTTTGGTGACTCAAAATCAGCAAATGCCAACATCATGAATTCTATATCACGGGTAGGAGGATTAACATTACAATGCTTTATACTTATTTTTATGGTGTATAAAAACATGTCTCAAAATGTTCTGTTTTGTTCTTTTTTTTGCAGATTGTATCTCGCTGTGACATATGTCTGCTCCAGGAGGTCAGAGATCAGAAAAATAAAGCCATCCCTCGCCTGCTTGATAAACTCAACAGGTAGACAATATGCAAATATTAAAAAAATGTAAGATATAAACAAATGTACAGTACATAGAAGATGTTCTATTTTTCTTCCAGACTTAATAATAATGATTATGTCTATGTGGCAAGTGAACGTCTCGGGAGGACACCAACATATCAGGAGCAATATGTTTTTGTTTATAGGTATGTCTTCAGCACTTCTGTACATGATGACAGTACTATATAACTCTGATATTAGAGTTTTAATTTATCCTTTGATACTGGATATTTAGTTGTGGGGCTTATTTCTCTTTTGCATTTAATTTGCCTACATTTAAATGTTCAATAAAGTTCTTTAAGACACTAAGAATTTAAGTTGACTACATATATTCTTCAGCATATATTTTTTTTAATTTACTGTATATTATAAAGTTGTGATGCCTAAATTTACATATTGCACTTAAAATGATTGGTTTTAGTTCTTTGTGTTTTATTTAATTAGACAAAATAGTGTTGAATTTTAATGTCAGCAATTTATCAGTTATCAACCATAAAGAGAAAATAATAATTATTATATATTATTGCTGTATCCCTAGTAAAGGCATGGTATTAATAATATTCAATATTGCTATGATGTACGTCTTGCATTATTTGGATTAATACTAATATTAGGATTTGGAAATTTCACGTCTTGCAAGACAATTGCCCTTCTTTTTATTTTTTCTCAAACAGAAAAAGCAAAGCGAAGCTGATAAATAAGTATCAGTATCCAGATACACAAACAGGGGATGAAGATGCTTTCTCTAGAGAGCCTTTTGTGGTACATTTCCAAGCCCCCCAAACAGGTAAACATACACAAGGAATACTTAGGTGCTGAATTTGTTTCATCATAAGCTGAAGCTTGATTTTGGTTATGTGATCTCATGTTAACAGTGGCCAAGGATTTTGTATTGATCCCACAGCACACCACTCCCACAAACGCCACCAAAGAGATCGATGAACTCTATGATGTCTTTGTAGACATTAAAACACGCTGGAAAATTGAGGTATAATGATGGATTTCTTATTTTATATAGAGTGTAATATCTTGAAATCAAATCATGAATTTGGCTTTTTTTATCATCAGAATGTGATGTTCCTTGGGGACTTCAACGCAGCTTGTGGTTATGTAGCTAAAAAGAACCGTAAGAATGTCAGACTTTTCTCTGACCCGTCTTTCATCTGGCTGATTCAGGATAATGTGGACACCACAGTAAAAGAGTCAACTGACTGTGCGTATGACCGGTAGGCTAACAAAAAAACCTAAATCAGCATAATAATGCTGTTCATGATTTGCATATAGGCACTGCATATGGCCAATCTTTTATGCTTTATTAATATTTTATCATAGTTTTTATGGTTAATCCTCAGAATTGTTGTGCATGGAGAGCCATTTCTCAGAACAGTCGAAACGTTTTCAGCACAGCCGTTCAATTTCCCCAAGGAATTCCACCTTACAGAGGCACAGGTAAACAAACTCGACATTGTGTTTTTTTATGTTGCACATTTAATGTCATTTAAACTACAGATTGTCTGTTACAGGCTTTAGAAGTGAGCGATCACTACCCCATTGAGGTGCTACTCAAAACTCAGAAGTCTGGGTTCTCCTCAACAAATGGCAAAGCTTTGTGTCTTCGGCCTACAACATTAATTCTGATCATTTTACTACTACTGCAGATGATCATATGAACACAAACGGGAAGTGGATTATTAATCTCATCTGGATGAAGTGGGAATTTTACTTTGCTGTTACACAGCTGTTATTGTACTTCAGCTCATCCACATCTACAGAACGTGCTGGGGAGTGGATGTGACTGACTGATTGCTTTTTTTAATTGTACGATTTTACTTGATTCAGTAATATGAATCAAATGTGTTTCTGTAAGTCACTGAGAAATTATATTTTACTGTGGGAACATCATTTGTGAATATAAAATAAAGTACAAAGAACAATCTACAGAAAACTATGTAGATTTTAAAAAAAAAACATTGCATAATTAAAATTATGTCTCAATGGTCCCTTAAAGGGCCTAGCACTGCACAGCTAGGCTCATACACAACCAGAGACTTAATGTCTGCAGCTTTTGCACACTACACAAGTACATATAACCTGTGTAGTCGGCTTAATAAGCTGCAGTTAAGAGTCACAGACCACACAAACGCTCACCTATCAGCTCCAACACAGGATAACATGGAATGGGTCTTCATGTACCATGATCCATTTAGAATATTTATTTTTTTTCCTTTTTTAGATTGGCACCTCTAGAAAAGGTTACGCTACAAATTAAAGTTCAAGAAGCAAAAGACTGTAAATCAAAGAATGGACTTTATTTGTGATCAATAGAGCCTTGGTTCACACAGATGAATAAGTGTGAGTGCTTAGTTGGCGTGCAGGGCCTTCCAGTGGCTCAGGGGTCCACGGCTGGGGATGTACTTCACCCCACAGCCATCAGGGATCACTCGCTTCTCTGCCAGCATGTCATCAAAGTCACAGGCATTGAACTTTGTGAATCCATACTTCTTGGAAATGTGGATCTAGAAAGATTGCAGACGAGTCAAACAAACCACTTTCACATAAAGCTTAACTAGATAAATGTTTTTAACTTCATGTTACGTACCTTCTGACGGCCAGGGAACTTGAACTTGGCTCTCCTCAGAGCCTCAATCACATGTTCCTTGTTCTGGGCCTTTGTGCGCACGGACATGATCACCTGGCCAATGTGCACGCGAGCCACTGTGCCCTGAGGTTTACCAAAAGCACCACGCATACCAGTCTGGAGCCTGAAGGAGGTGAACAAAGACTTAGCTTACTAAAAAAAACTGGTTAAACAGAAGATTTGGGGGGGGAAACAAAAGCAATGTTATGTCTCAATGGTCCCTTAAAGGGCCTTGCACTGCACAGCTAGGCTCATACACAACCAAAGACTTGCTGTCTGCAGCTTTTGCACACTACACAAGTACATATGACCCGTGTAGTCGGCTTAATAAGCTGCAGTTAAGAGTTACAGACCACACAAATGCTCACCTATCAGCTCCAGCACAGGATAACATTTTGTTGATACGGATAACATGGAATGGGTGCAGGCGCACACGGATGTGGAAACCATCTTTACCGCAGGTCTTCACCATGTACTTGTTGGCGCAGATACGGGCGGCCTCAAGAGCTAAAACATACATTCACAGATTAGAAGGGGGAAAAGACTAAAAAAAAAAAAACCTTTATGGACCAGAAGTCATTTGATGTAGAATACTTGAGTATAAGATATGAACAACAGAACTGTATGAAGAAGCCTCACCTTCACTGGACAGCTGCTCATATTCATCAGATACCATGTGAGCACACAGGGGGAACTCATCAACCTTAGCCTTCTTCCTGCCCAAGTCGAAGATCCTGATCTTGGGATCTGAATTTGGGAAGAGGGATGCGCTCAAATCACAACAATTCTTGAATTACGTGGTTACAGACCACACATTCAACATACCCACACCATCTCTAGTGAATTCAACTTCATAATGAGTTGTTTAAATGTGCTTAAAATCAACACGCATAGAAACAGGATTTTTTTTTACCGACTTTTAAAGCATTAAAAAAAATTCCAGGTTGTCTATAACAATTGGGATTGTCAACCCTAATAAAAACACTAGATAAGAGTCTTCCTCCGTAACTTACCAGGAACACCTCGACAGAAACGGGACTTGGGGTAAGGCTTGTTCTTACAGTATCTGTAGCTGCAAGAGACCACTGACAATTAGCAAGACTCAATCATCATCATCAACATACATAAAGTTATTACAAGAGAAAAACCCGATGTACACAAATCTGAACCCCTTAAATATAACATTTGCTATAGAGATCGAAATGAGCCCACAATTACAATCGCTGCTAAAAAGCTAAACGTCAATCAACATTAAGTGTTCAATCGGGCGCTAATTTGTGGATTTGGCATTTTTCAAATGTTGAATTTTTTTATGACGCATTTTAATAGAAGCCAAAATTCTCCTGAGTGGACATTCGGGTTAAACACAGCAAGCAGCTTGAGCTAGGTACTGTCAGTGCTGTACGAGGCCGGTGTGCTGCACATGGTTAGCGGGCCCTGCCATTTTCACTACGGCCAGATCGTAAAACACCAAATTCCTAACTTACCAACGGGCTGGACGGCGGCCCATGGTTGCAATCTGTAACGTACACAATAACAAAGACTTTAAAAGAAGAAAACGTGTATTGATAAGTGAATAAATTAAGAATTTTTCGACAAATCTGAAGAGAGCGACGAAGCGCGCTCTTACCACGCACTCACCTAATGGAGGAAAGGAAGAACACTGAATTTCCGCTGCGTCATAACGCTCCGAGAGAAACTTCTTCCGGTTACATATTTGCGCTGTATTTATGCTATAATTAAAAACGAATTTTATACTCTATTTCGCAGAATCTGGTGTAATCAATAGAGTAATTTATATTAATAAACGCGTTTAGGCTATCACACAAATGATCCTTTGTATTTTCAGCGCTCAAACTCGAACGTGGACTCTGTAGTTCTGCGCTCGTCTTGCTGTTGGTATTTGTAGTCCTTTTTGGGTGTTACCATTAGCATTGCTAAACTGTTCACACATACTGGCGCCGCACACGAGCCCCGATGAAGATTGTCTTATAGCCTACCAACATTAATAATACTTTAATAAAAACAAACATATAAATGTTTGTCAGCGATAAAAAAGTGTATCTTTGTAAAGTTCCACTGTGTGTGTGAAGGCAAGAAAAATGCGTTTCCACCCGAAAGAGTATAAAAAAATCCCAAAACAATTCAAGTACCAAAGCAACAATGACATTACTACGTTTTTTGAACTGTTAGGAACGTATGCTACTTGTTTATAGAAACGTAGTGCTTTATCGTGTAGAAAATACACTACGCTTAAGGTTTCCGTTATTTTACGAGGTCAGTGAATGTTAGCTTGTAAAGTCATGCAGATAACAAAAATAAATCAGTGAAATCATCGTTTTGGTTAAAAATATAACGTGTAAATGTGTGATTGTTCCCACTTTAGACAATCTTGGATCGGCTTGAAGCTGTCTGTTTGAAAACACAAGAGGGCGACAAAGACCTTCAAAAGCATTCACGGGTTCATCGTCCCACATTGTCTCGAGGGAGCGCTGTTGCTTTGTCCTTCTCCAGCTCGGATGTGGTAATGAAATCCCTCCTGCACACTCTTAATTTTTTAGAGAGGAATGACCTCATATCTCTGAACTGTGGATAATGAGGACCAAATGCTCGGGTGGTCATTGGAACCCATAAAATCGCAAATGTTTGTTCAGATTCAGTGTAAAGATGACTTGATATTACAAAAATCCAGTTTCTGTTCTAACATTTGATAGAAATGTAGAACAACAGTTCAGATGTAGAACACTAAAGCAGCCCTAATGTAAGAATGTCGAAGAGAGAGATTTCATTCAGGCCTTGACAAAGATCCTTTATAATCAAAGGAAACATCCACTCTATCTGAAGCTGAGGCCAAGGCTCTGTAAACAATCTGAAATATTCCTCTTGTGTCGCTCTTGTGTTCTTCAGATAACTGGGGCAAGCAGACATTCTTACCTTAGATGGGGCTGTGCACAGGTCAAGCCAAGTCGAATCTACCTCCTCATTCATTTTATCTCAGAACTGCTGCGGAGTCAACCTAGAATGGTCAACTCCCACAGCAACAAATACTGGAGATATAGTACGAAATAATTTATGCCTATAAGGTTTATAATAAGGCTTTGGTAAAAATATTAAAGAAATAAAAAAGTTTTCCATTTGTCAGATTCCCTCCTGACATACATAGTAATTAATTTATTGATGCTTGAACTGAGCATCACAAACAATTCTAGGAGGTTTTCCATTGATGTGAGTCTACTTGATGAATCAGACAACCGTTGCGTTCTCATGTTAGAAACATTTATTTTTAGAGTGCATGGCAATTTCTAAAGTCACATTTGAGGTTTGACTGTGTATTTAAAGTTGTGGAAGAAAACATGACAGTCTTTTCAAGTAGCCTAAGCTCACCACAGATATGTTTTTGCTCATAAATCATAATCTGCTATTCTAAAAACCCATCTGAAATTCCAAAGGTAATCCATGGTGAATTCCACACTGGCTTCAAACTGAGGTCATGACAGAACAGCTCTTTTATGGGATCATGATGCAAATATGCAATGTAACCACCGCAGTATTACTTTAGTATCTGTTCTGATTTCATTAATTGTTTAAACCATATTTGATTTACAGTTACACAAAACATGACAGCATGATCCAAGTGTTTTTGCATCTTTAAAATGTTTTTTTTTTTTGTTGTCGTTGACCTTTTGGTTTTCTTCATTTGCATATAGCATAAATTACATATAGTGAGGTGCGTGTTATGGTGATGGGAATATCACACTTTATAAAGGGTCTTGTTTCCTTTCATCAAACCACAAACTAGGTGTGGGGCTTCAGTTACCACACCCAAAGCCTTCACACATCAGTGCAGAGGAGTTGCATACCCATATAATGCACAGCATCAGTTTTTGCTCGCAAGCAGATTGAGTTTTGCATGTCTTGGCCTTGTACAGGTCCTGCGCAGTTTGCAGGCTGTGCTTGTGTACGTGCATGTGTGTGTGTGTGTGTGTTTTTAATGCATGTGTGTGCTGTCCGGAGTAAAAAGTGGTGTAATTTAAGTACGCAAAAATGTGAGGAGAAAAAGAAAAAGAGAAAGGGTGTGTATCATGAATCATCATGTTAAAGAGGAATTAAAAACTTGAGGAAAGGGAGAACTATATGGTATCAAAAGGGCTGGGTTGGATATTGCTCACTACATCCTTTTTTAAAAAAACAGATTTTACCAGTTTAGTGTGTTTTTTTTAAATTAAAATATTCTCCTAGATGGTTTTTAACTGACCATGTTGGTGTTTTGCTGATCAGCCAGTTAAAAAGTGGCGTTAAAACAAACCAAGTGATTTTTTTCCCAGAAGGACTGTTAAATATCATTGTTTGTGTTTATTTGAAGATGTAATTAATCATTTGATGATCTCTTGGGTAATTTTCCGTTCAGCTGTGTGGAAAACACAGCCATAGTCTAATTCCTGCAGGACTTGTATGGTTAATGTAATGATCCCCCCCAATGACAGATTCAAGCAAGTGGTTAGTTTTTTTCCGCAGTCCAAAAAAAGAAGTTGGAAGACATATGTCATTTTGTTGATGTTGTGCTGGTTGAAATAGTCACTGTCTTGGACTTGGTGTAAATGTAACATCAAGTGTTTATTTAGTGACGCTGTTTCAGATATCCTATTCACTCACTGCCTTTATTGAATTTATT
Source organism: Enteromius trimaculatus (assembly GCA_032361065.1). Classification (NCBI taxonomy): domain Eukaryota; kingdom Metazoa; phylum Chordata; class Actinopteri; order Cypriniformes; family Cyprinidae; genus Enteromius; species Enteromius trimaculatus. The sequence goes on from JAUMHP010000080.1 coordinate 7,495,925, forward strand.
AAACAGTGGAGTTACTGCATTTTCAGCTCGTAGTTTTAACATAACATAATTTGCAGTCTAACATCGTCAGTGACCCAGATGAGGTAATCCACTTCATCTAAAATAAAACATTACATTATTATTATTAATAAATATTATATTAAAAGGAGGGATGTAAATTAATTAGAGCTTTTAATCGAATAAATTACATGATGTGCAGCGATTTAAGAAATCAAATAATCACAAATTAAATGTGGCTGTGATAATAAGTAGACATTACAAAAAGTAGCTGTAGAAATAAATATTTTTTAGATTTAACATAAAATAATGATATTTTCTTTGCGGTAACAGCCTCGCATAAACTATTGAACATAAAAAAACATGTTTTTTTGGTCATACAATGAAAGTTATTGATAACCAGCAATACAACTGAAATGTTCTCAGGCCCAGAAGGGCATTGGTAAAATGGTCCATGCGACATGAGTGCAATTCAGCTGTTATTTAACGAAGCTATGAGAAAACTTTTTGTATGCAAAGAAAACAAAAATAATGACTTCATTCTTCTAGTTTCATAAAATTATGGTATCACTTAATTATGGTTTTTTCTGATGTACTACTTATGTTTCTGGGTCTGGGAAGATTTTAGTTGTGTTGCTGTCTATGCAGGATCAGAAAGCTCATGGATTTCATCAAAAATATCTTAATTTGTGTTCAGACATTGAATGAAGGTGTTAGGGGTTTGGAATGACATGAGGGTGAGTTATTAATGACAGAATTTTCATTTTCGATTAGTTAATGTTATTCATTTATTCAAATGGCACTTTCCCCACTTGCATTTAAGCAGGCTTGTGTATCCCCGCTGCTCAAAAAACCCTCTTTAAACAGTTCACTTTTAGATAACTATAGACCGATCTCTCTCCTTCCATTCATAGCAAAAACACTTGAACGAGTCGTTTTTAACCAAGTATCTCTATTTCTCACACAGAACAGCTTATTAGATGCTAATCAATCAGGGTTCAGGAGTGGCCACTTAACTCAAACTGCATTATTGTCAGTCACAGAAGCCTTGCGGTTTGAAAAGCCGACTCCAGATCATCAGTACTCGTTCTGCTAGATCTTTCTGCTGCTTTTGACACGGTAAATCATCAGATCCTCCTGTCCACACTCTCATTACTTGGTATCACAGGGATTCCACTTCACTGATTTGAATCCTATCTCACAGATAGATCCTTCAGAGTGGCTTGGGGTGGTGAGGTATCCAAAACACATCATCTGGTCACTGGGGTCCCTCAGGGATCAGTTCTTGGACCCCTCCTCTTCTCCATATACACTACATCTCTGGGGCCCATCATACAGGCACATGGCTTCTCTTACCACTGCTATGCTGATGACACACAGCTCTATCTTTCATTTCAACCAGATGACCCAAGTAGACACACGGATCCCAGGCTGAGTGAATGAAAGATCATCATCTACAGCTCAACCTGGCATAGACTGAACTCCTCGTTTTCCCTGCAACTCCAACTTTACAACATGATTTCACCATCCATTTGGATACTTAACTATTACCCCATCAACATCTGCCAGAAATCTTGGAGTTTTCTTCGATGACCGCCTCTCCTTCAAAGACCATATTGCTCAAACTGCCCGATCTTTCAGGTTTCCCAACATTAGAAAGATCAGGCCCTTTCTTACAGAGCAAGCCACACAACTCCTGATCCAGGCCCTGGCCATCTCCATGCTGGACTACTGCAATGCTCTTCTATCCGGGCTTCCCTCATGCACAATCAAACCTCTACAAATGATCCAGAACGCAGCGGCACGACTGGTCTTGTCACACCTCTCTTCATCTCCCTGCACTGGCTCCCAATTGCAGCGTGCATCAAATTCAAGACACTGATGCTTGTATATGGAACAGCCACAGGCACTCCCTCCAGAACTCTGAGATACAATCTCAAAGAGGCACAAAATCTCTTTCCAGAACATTCTCTTACACCGTTCCTGGCTGGTGGAATGATCTTCCCATCACTATCCGAAATGCCAACTCCCTTACTACTTTCAAACGACTGCTGAAAATCCATCTCTTTCAACACTATTTGACATCATTAAAAAAAAGAGAAACTTTTAACCCTACTCTTTCTTTCCCTTTCTAGCCTGCACTTATCTGAACATTGCCTGTTGTACGGTATTATGAGCACTTCCTAATTTGTTTTTGCCTCTTTAGGACTAATAGCTTGCTGTTTTCCCCACCTGTAAGTCGCTTTGGATAAAAGCGTCTGCTAAATGAATAAATGTAAACGTAGATAGATAGATTCAAGACGTCTTATTTTTTCTATTTCCTTAGAAAGACAAAATATATTTTGTGATGGCACTGAGAAACTTGATGAGCTGGCATACTGCACCATAGCATCACCTTAAACAGGAAGTGAAAATATATCCGTTGCTATGGAGATGACCACTAGTTTATAAATAACAAAAGCCAGAAAAGCCTGCAGCTAGAGTATGACACATCATAACTTTCCCGTCTGCAGTTCTGCAGAAATCAGCAAAGACAGAAGAATTCCCTACATTCCCTGCTCACTCACCATCTCTGGTCAACTGATGTGTGTAGGGCTGCTCAGCTCAAACGTGTGCTGACATGTCAACTACCATAGTCATGAGATCATGTGATGTCATCCCGGGTCACTTAAAAACACATGTCATAACGAAGTGTATAAAGGGGCCCTGTCTTCAGGTTTCATGTTTTTAGTTTATCTGGAATGGCAGTGAAAAAATGTTACAGTGGTGTGCTTGAAGTGAACAATGCAAAATGAAGAGAATGGTGGAAAAATGACAGACTATTATCCTATTTAGTGTTGTAAAGCTGCTCTGACACAATCTGTATTGTTAAAAAAGCTGTATAAATAAAGGGAATAAAAAATAATAATAAAAAGCACAATAAATGTGGGGGTTGCTTCAGTTATGAGCACTTTTTGTCCCGTTTGATCATTAAAAAAAAAAATATATATATATATATATAATAATAAAATAGAAATAAAAATAAAGCAAACTTTTAACACTCTCACTCAAATAGTTTTTTTTTTAAATTTGCTTTAATAAATGAATACCTTTATTCATCAGAGATAAACTAAAATGATGAAAATGTAACACAAGATTATTATTTTAAATAAACATTTTTGCTTTGAAATGAAAGAATTCTGACAAAAATGATCATAGAAATATTTATCAGCTGAGCTGTTTTCAACATTGACGATAATAATAATAATAATAATAATAATGTTTTCTAGATATTAGCATATTATAATTATTTCTGAAGGATCTTGTTTAACTGAATAACTACAGTAATGGCTACTTATTTATAAAATAAGAATTAGAATTAGAATTTTATGTAACAACACTAATTAATTTTTTTTTGCATAAAAGTATACCATTTTAAAATAAAAAAATATAAAGGATTTAATAGAACACATGTAAAGAAACCTCCTTTACAGTGAAACAAAATGCAAAATATTACACATTTATATACAGATGTATATTGTGATTTGCAGATGTATATGTGCGTGTGTAAAGAGGTGTGTAAATGTGTCATGGGTGGTTTATCTCAAGTTAAAGAAAGAATCTAAACACCCCAAAATACACAGTGCAGCAAGAACGGCCATTGCTCTCCGTTGCAACCTGGTTCTTTGTGTTTGGAATTGAAATTGTGAAATTTAGACAACGGTGCCAAGTGTTACTGCTCATTGCACAATGATCTGACACGTAATAGACATGTCTATTCTGTGCTGTCTTGCAGTCAGCGTTGCCTTTATGAATTAGCTTGTTTAGTGAGGACACAGCAAGTCTGCATGATGCACGTATGGATTTTTAACACATCACCCTTCCGCTTTGGGATTGGAGGCGTAAGTTACAGCCCTGAAGGATGAACTGTCTGGATTCTTGTTCAGACAGTTTAATTTTGAGTCTAATTTCTAAATTGCAGTTTCTCACTCTCATACTCACGAGCAGAGCCTGCTGACGGGGGGTAGACTGTCTGAGCTCCACATGTGGTGAACCAGATAAACAAACACTGCCAGGACTGCCATCCTCCACTCAAAAATGACATCATTATTTATCTGCCTCAAACATCTGCTTCGGTTATTCAGTCCAGATGCAGGTATAGAAAGGTTGTCCCTGTTTTATGCAGCTTCAGTGCAGTGTGATGTAATGTGTGCACATGTGTTCTGCAAACAGAATGAATTACATAATTATGATATGCGTGCATTGATTTCACACTTTTGCACAACAGCTTAATATCATAATGTATTGTTTACACGCACACATGCACATTGATTTTTTGTTTATTATAATGGTTCAAATGATTATTATTGCTCATAAAACAGAGAATGTGAGAGAATGAGATTCATCATTGATAGCTGTGATGTTCTTGACCTCCTCCACATTCCTCCTCCCAAATAAGGATAAGGTTGCTGACACACTCTCTCTGCCCTTTTCCTTCTACTCTTTCTCTTTGACTCACATTTAAGGACATGCTATTCTCAAATACAGTAGCGATAACAAAAATGGTGGCTTTTTACTTTGTATATAAATATATATTTATGCAGTTGATTTTGTGTAGATGCTGGATCAGATTAAGGGAGCGTGTGTGCATTGAAGCTGTTCAGAGAGGATATTTTTGTTATTCCTCTGAGGCTCGGTTGTGTAGGGAATATGGATGGGGGTCTCGAGGCTAGCATTTCCTTTGCAGTTTATTGAACTCCTGTTTGAATGTAAAAGTGACATGCTCTACACAAATAATTTAAGGGTTGTGGAAATAATTGAAGGCTTTCCAACTTACTATTAATTATGAAATCATTCACTATTAAATACAAGTTAGTTTTTGTCTATTTGTTCCTATTGTGGAACCAGCATTTCTATTGATGGAACACAAGTAGACACTTAATTAAATAGCCTCACTTCATGTTTGTTAAACCCTTGTACAGAAAAGATATTACACTCACAATCATGCTGTTGGTCTGAATATCATCATGAGTGATTTGAACATAGTCATGAGTTAGTTACTTGTTTCTTATTACTTAATTAAAACATAAGGTATTCTACTTAGAAATATAGCAAATTATCAAATTATAGCCAAATATATCAATTTCCAAACAAATTAACAATAATAATAAAAAACATTCTAAATCTGTCAGACAATCCCCTTTGCCCTAAAATATTTACTTGTAATATCCTTTGAGATTTTAAATAAAGGGTTACTCCACCTCAAAGTGAAGATTTTGTCAATAATCATTAACCCCCACGTCGTTCCAAACCTGTAAAAGCTTAGTTCATCTTCTGAACACACATGAGTTATTTTGGATGAAAATCCATTTAACACAGAACACAGACATTGCATACCAAATCGTTGAATAAAGTTGTTATTTTTATTTTCTTTCCATACAAAAAGTATTTTCATAGCTTCATGATATTACGGTTGAACCCATATGGACTATTCAGACTTCGGCTTTCATACTTTTAAATGACATGAGGGTAAGTGAATGACAAAATTAAAATTTGGAGTGGAGTAATCCTTTAATATTCAACACATTTGCGTGATTACAATTCTCTGATGGTTAATGGTCACAATACAAATAAAATATATATATATATTTTTTTTCAGTAATAATTTAGTTTTACTTTATTAGACTTTGTGCTCAAACATGCAATTTATTCTGGGACTAGCTTAAGCCTTGTCTGTGAAACTGGAGGTGTATGTTTTAGATTGTTATGCTTTCATTGGAAACTCTGTTTTTGATTATTAGTATGCGTTATTCTCTCATCCCCCACATTTGTCAATAATAAATATCAAACATGCACAAGCTCATTTCAAGAAAGAATTCATTTCCACCAGCTGTAACATATCACTATCCACTGTAAGCATCTATGGTATGTCCAGAAGTAAACTTTAATTTTTATTATCGAGCAGGCATGAGAATGTACAAAACCAAATTCCTTGTCAGCTCAGCAAACATCAGATCTTTCAGATCATCACTCTGTATTTTACTGCGAACAAGAGATGTAGCCGTCAGCCAGTCCACCGAAAGCAAAAATTACAGCTACCGCTCATGATGTTTATACAGTCTTTACACAGCAGCATGATTTTAGGGTTGTTCGAGGCGTGGCTGAAATAATCTATGCACAGAGGCTTTCGTGATGGAGGGTTGTTTAGTTCTCTGAGAGCAGATCTCTCTCTCTCTGTCTCTCGCTCTCCTTGTCTCTCTTACCTCCACAAACACAGCTTACCATATATGGCTGTGTTTGTGGAGAGGAAAAGGGTAAGTGCGTGTCTCTGCGTTCAATTGTACGACTTTGCACCATCATGTGCCTGCGCATATGAGTGTTTGAGTGGGTTTGTGGGTACAAGTGGTCATTCAAAGGGCTTTTAAATAAGAAAGAATAAAAACAAATTTGTGGGAAGCATTGATGAGATGTGATTCAGAGTTTACTTAGTGGGCTTACTTTTAATGACAGCATGAATCAAGTCGGCCAGTGATGAAATGAATGTAACACACTCACCAAGACTCATATCATGTAAGTAGTAAACCTGCGTTTTTGAATACTCTCGTTATCTGAATATGAAGTAATGTTTACCGCCAGCACATTGTTTTATGTGTGATATGAAATGCGCTGGAAGGCAGGGTGTGACGTAATGTGTGATTTGTCAAGCTTGCTTGCCTATGCCTGCAACTCACAGTGTTCTTAATATGGTCAGACTTCCCAGTTGGAACGAATCAGAGTAAGAGAGAAAAGAACGAGAGAACATAAGGAAGAAAAGTGGGAGTCTCAGACATCATGACCGCCGCTCTGAAGGTTATTGTGTCACGTTGACCCTTGTACAGTCAAAGCTCCTGAGCGTGTCCCAGCGTCTTCCTTGAAGGCAACACAAACAGACGGCTGTAAGCTAGGAATGAATGATCACGTGCAGATGATGTTCATTGACTGTCATTATCTCAATCCCTCAAGACATTAATGTCTGTTTTCACTTCATTGGAGAGAATAAGCTGGGCCTCATTTTGCACACTACAAAGATTTCATACAGCGTTTACTGCCAAAATGTCACATTTCCGCACCTCAGGGGTAAATATTCGCTGTGAGTTTGTTTACCTTTCCTTCTTCCCACAACATTTTTGGATGAATGTAAGCAAACCGAATTAGTGACACACTGAAATGAAATCCAAAACCCTTTAATTATGCATTCTATTAATGTTATATTACCTAATAATGAAATGTGTACAATTTAATTTTATCTTTATGGTAACATTATGATATGAAAAAGTTAAAGAGTCAGGCAGGGTCTGACTCTACCCTTAACTGCTCAAGTCTTTTACATTACTATTTTATTTTAATGCAAATAGCATATTACTCCCATCTAACATGATGTTATTTATATAATGCAAACAGTATCTACCCCTATTTACACATATCTAACTTTCTGTACACTTTTTGAATAGAATAGATTGACAGCTGTATTATAGTTATAGTGTAAGGGATCAGAATAATATTTACTCTAAACAAACTCAAACACTATTAGGAAAAGCAAATGAATGCTAAATGTATAATCGTGTTTGACTGCAATGTGTTATTACCTTTGGTGAGATTGTTGCAGTCATGTACACATCGTTTGTTTGAAATTCTCCATGCATCAAAATGGAAAATGTGGGCTCTTTCTGGCAAGATATTATCATTAGTATAAATAATTCTGAATGATTTCATATGCATGCTGCTTTCTGCATATCATAATTTCTTTTATTTGATCTATTGAATTGAAGGTGTTCATATTTACATTATATAGCAGCCAATCTCATTCCAATCTCTCTGCAAGGATAGACAGGGACAAGAGTCGGCATGCGTTATAGTGCCCAACTACACATTGCAATAGTGCAACAGTACAACAACTTACTGTAGTTTGGCCATTTTACTTTGCTCATTTACTAAATAAAAATAACTCTTGTTAAAGATGGTTAGTTTAACCCCCCCCCCCCCCCCACACACACACACACAAAATGCTTGTGTTTTACTTACCTTCGAAGCATTATGACTTTCTTTCTGAGCACAGAGAGAGAACAAAAAATGGCAGTGACAAGTTAGAAGCAAAAAATTAGGATTTTGTAAACAAAAATGCTGAAGGATTTTGATATAATTCAAAAGGAGACGTAAGGAAACATTTCCTTTGCTCCTACATTTGCCAGAGACACGTGCAACACATACGTCTTATGGCAACTGCCGGGACTGCTTCCGGTTACCACAGTCAGCAGAGGTGAGACAGAAGTGTTTATTATGTTTAATATATGTATTATTTGAAATATGAATATTTTTCCTACAAAAACGCATGGATTTGCTACAGGAGGCCTAAATTTACCCCTAGAGCCGTGTGTTTGCGCATGCTTTATTTAACATGTTTTGGTCTGTTAAAAGCAAACACGGCAATGATAGAGCTTAAAGAAATGGTTCAATTTGTACAGGTTTGGAACTACTCAAGGTTGAGTAAAACACAGCCTAATTTAGATTTTTAGGTGAATTAACCCTTTAAGTCAGTAAATTAATTTCAAAACAATTACATATATCTTGCTATTTCATAATTTGCAGTTAATACGCAATTATCAGTCCCAATTTTATGGTCACTATATAAGCACTCATGCCACTTCTACCACTCATTTTGTCCATATAAATGGACTATTAAAATAATTTGTCTTTTAAAAATGCCCCTTTAGTGACTAAAGTAAAATCTATATTTTGTATGAGTCTAGTTTTTGTGAAGACCTGGATAACCTGATTGTAGCTTGACTTCTGAAGGATCATGTGACACTAAAGACTGGAATAACGGCTGCTAAAACATTCAGCTTCGCATTTTAATAGAAAACATTTTAAATTGTAATATCATTCCACGATATCGTTTTTGCTTCTTGATTAAACAAATGCAATCTGAGTTAGAATAACAGACATCTTTCAAAAAATTATAAAATCATACCAACCCCAAAGTTTAAGTGTAAGTGCTTAGATATTATCACATAAAGCAATGCGTATTTAATTCAATAAATACTCAATTATGCAATGTGTCATATAGACTAATGAAGATTGAAGTTAAGCTACTCAAAATCCACCAACGCTTAAGTAAATGTACTTATTGAGCGGTTTAACCAATAGGAGGTTGGAGGGAATGACGATGATGTAACTGAATGGCTCCTTCCTGCCAAAACAGGACCAGGAATGAGTTAATTGACCAATTCTCTGATGCATTTTTTTTAGATACCCCAGGGAAGGACAATGTGCTCCAAACACCACATCTGCTCCCCTCCCAGAGTCACCATCAGGCAGCAGTTATACAGAGAGTTACAGACTTGAGGAGGTAAAAGAGAGATGATTATTAGTGAGAATCATCAAGAATCTACAAGCATAACAATAATGTCATGCTACCAAAACCTGATGACACCTCTTGTTTTTTAATGAGGTGTGGCGGAATATGCCGGACACAGTAGGTGTGGCATCAGTGATTCACCAGGTACTTTTTATTTACTAGATGCGTTCCAGTGGATGGTGAAGATCAAAGATATCAATACCTGTTAATATTGTTTTTCCTGGGCAATGCACTGTAATGTTCTGCCATTTCTGTGTGTGTGTGTACTTAAACCACCTGTGAGATCAGACTGACTATCCATGTACAGTCAGTCAACCAAGAAGGCCGTTCTGTTTTCTGTGATGTGCAAGTGAAGAATAAAGCCACAGTATAAAGCACTGGAGCTGATGACACCTATTACAGACTTCTAGAGCTTTCGAATCTGACTCACTCTGCTGTAATATCCTCTCAAACAGTAACAGATGGTACAGACTCTTTCACTGCCTTCAGACATGTTTGTAGGTGAGTGCTGCTGTCTGTTGTGTGTGTCACATAAGAGCAGTGTTGTACGTAAGATGACTTTCCCTGCACTGATTAACCCCAGTTTGATGCAGATGTGTTTTTCACTCGACTTTAGCTCTATAATGACTGCTACACAACACTATCCTGTAATGCTAAAAAAACCTTGAGATGAAGACATCCTCTAATCTTTAACTTGTGAAGACGACACAAAGATTAAACCATAAAAAGTCCATTTCCAATTAAATCAGATCTTTTTAAATCTTTGAGCCACTTCCGTATGTGGTCCTAAATCTAAAACAGGTCAGATGTTTTGCAATACAACATCTGTCGGAATTTGACGTGATTCTAGATGAGTGTTCATCATGATCTGGACTGTGATCGGTTCACACAGCAATCTAGTATTTGCCACAGTTAAAAAAAGATGATGTGAACAACAACTGAGCATCTGTAGATCAGGATGTCTTTAAAATGTAAGAATCATCATCTTGTTCTTCTGTCTGTCGATACAGTGTATGATATGACTTAAACCTCTCAGCACAGTCCTTGAAGGCGGTAAATGTAAACCTATGAAAACACAGTCACAGAGGCTGCTCTTTTTGAAAAACACATTTGTTTTTAATGCATGTCTCATGCAGTTCACGTCCCGTTCAGATGGATGGGATCTCTGTAGTTTTTTATCGGCTGTGGGTATGTGAGCTTGAGGCATGAGATGTAATTTTAACACGTGTCTAAAAATGTGTCAATTCAGGATTATGATCACAAAGTAAATTTGTGCACAAATTCACTTGACATACACAGTGAAAACTAAACTTTACTGGTTTGTTTTTGGCCTTCATTTTGCTCCTGCCTGTATCAGAATGGTGATGAATCACAGCTCAGTTATCATCTTTGTTTTTTGCTTATACAGTTAACAACAGGACTCTTTGCCCTTCAATGATCATGTCCTTCCACAGAGGCACACGTTCCTGTGGAAAACATGCCGTATCTGTCACTACAGCTTCCTGTGTTAAAGAATTACACCCAGAAACGGATGGGTCACAACAGGCCCCTCTCTCTCTCAGTCTTTCTGTCCTTCTTTTTCTCTCAACAGTGTGACACGTTTGATCAATGAACAAATGCTTGTTTTTTTTAACTTGGTCGGTTGTTGATGAACGTTATTGCCTTGTTAAACTTGCTGCTATTTTGTTGCCATACTTCATAAAACATAATTAGGCGGATGTTGAGTAAATTTAAAGTGTTCAAAATGTTGCTCTGGCTTCTATCTAACATGCAAAAGTGATGTCTAATGCTTAGGGTGCAAGTCTCACTTTGAATGAAAACAAAACTAAATGTTTTTGTCATTCTTTCTGTCTTAACTTATATTTGAGAACAAATCGCCTCCTTTTTCTAAACTAATGGAAAAAAAAAGGAATGTACAAAGAATTCTTGGGATTACAATGGGAAAATGTAAGCGCTTCAAACAGTTTTCTCTCTTTGCATGTCATTTCTCTTTTTTCTTTGCTCCTCCTTGATCTCTTTGCCTGCTACTGTACTAATTCTGTGTTTACTGTCAATAAAACTGAGCATAATATTTTATTAGCCCATATATAGGCTCAATTTCTAGCAATGACAACATTTTTCCTGGTTTTCACAGTGTGCTGAATGAGATTACTACTGCCTCCTGTGCACACAGTGAACATATGTTTTGTTGTGTTTTGTGATATTTATATTTGTTTATTTTATGTCATATTTAGAGATTAGGGACTCTAAATATCTTCACACTATTTCTAGCTAGTAAGCTGTACTATGAGATTCTACATATTTTGGTTGTGCATGTTTTACCTACATGGGATGCTTTGTTAGTCTGAATCACCTGATGTATGGAAGATTTTGGACTATTCCCACTAAGATTCCTGGCTTTGTTGATGCCTTTTCTTTGCATGTGGCTATTTTCATTTACTCTCCACTGATATCTTTCTGCCTTTCTATTGCTGCCAGAAGATCTCTGCCTGTCTTGTCTTGATCTAGGTTGACTTGATCACACTCAAGGGAATGTGGGCAAGAAAAAACACAGACAAATGATGAGATTTCTTCCAACCCCAATATATATATATATGTGTGTGTGCATGTATTATATACATGTATGCATTATTATGTACTGTTTAGCCAGTAGGAAATATTTGTTTCCTTGAGTGTGTTTCTGTATACGATACGAGTGAGAAAAACTGAATACCAGCATCAAATACCATATGGCATATACAAATGATACCAGGTTTCAGACTGCTGGATTTAGTTAAAGGTGTGGTGGGGGCAGTATGATGTCACCCCACCCCACCCCAAGGTTCTTTGATAAATTACGCCGTTATAGCTGGTCCCTTCTATTTCCCTCTAAGGAATGAAGTACTGGGAATGTTTGCAGTCAAACACAGTAACCCAAGGGAGACTGGCTGTCTACGCCAGGTTTTATTGGTACCAAGAGGGTTACGAAGTCACATAGACTGGCACATACTGGGTCCATTAAAAGATCCAGCTGAAATAAAGTAATGTATTAAACAGCAAACTCTATGTCTTTAATTATTACAAAGTGACACATTTACAATCTCGCCTCTCTTCAGCAGCCAATCAATTTTGTGACAAATTACAAATTTGTCCCAAAAGTGTGTGAAATAACATCCAGTTAATAGACTGCATTTCACAATATTTGGCCTATAATAGTGAGGACACCGCAGACACAATGGTGATGACCATAAGCCTAAAAGGTACACAAAGATTCAAATCCAAATATACTGATCTATAACTTTTTTATAGCCTGTGCAGTGTAAAAATAGGATAAAATCCAATGTGTCTTGAGGGAAAGGCGTGTTTTAATGCGACCTGTGTCCGAACGTTGAGTTAAGATAATTTTGTCCACTTAAACAATGGAAGTTCAAATTAAATGGATATTATTACCTCAGGACATAACTCGAAGCTCTTTGTTAAGCAGCAACAGTGTTCATGCATCAGGCAGATGGAGCAGATACAGGCGCTCTGGGTCTGAACAGGGTGACATCATACCTTTACAATCTGAAGGCGCGGCCGCCGGTATCACGTCAGCTCGAGACGCGCTCTCGCGAACAGAAGAGTAACCCCCCTCTTTGATACTTTACCAATTAAGGTTCTCGCATTAAGACCAGACAGGACAGAAGGAGGCAGAAACGACTAAGGGGTGTCACTAGTGTTTTTTCTCGAGTTCAGCGAGCAAACATTTCCTCCAGGGACACTCGTCGGCTCCGGGAGGGTCGTACAGTGAGATTTCTGCACTGTGCTCCAGTCAAGTTCACTCTCCGCTGCCTGTGCCACACGCAGACTCTGAAGGGATACAGAAACAAGAATTACTTCAAGACAAGCATCAAAATGTAAGTTATAAAACCTCTATTCACTGCTGCGTGTCATGTTTTGTCTTGCACTAAGCGCTTTTGAGCCAGGACAGCTTACTTTTATTCCTGTTCGCTTAGGGTTGAAAGTCACTGACGCAAACGTTCACCACTAAACGTATTTTGCGTAAATGTTTCTTGAAGCGGGATGGGTGAAGGGCGTGCAGCGTAGTGTCCGTAATTGTGCTGAATGACTGGATATCATATTCTTGCCTACTTATAAGTGCCCTGCATGTTTAACGACATGTGAGGGCGTACCCATAAAATATTGCAAAAATTGGGAGACTGGATAAAAGGAAATAAACTAAAGATATATAAAACATCATTTATTTTAAAGGCTAAATATTCCTATTTAATTTATATTAATATTGCATGCAATTTATAAAAAGTGTATATATCCGATGGTCTTCAGAGGTTTTGGCTCATCACTGTCGTAATCTAATTAATGCCTCCTCACCAAATAAGGGAAAATATGGAAAGGTCTGCGCGCCCTTCATCCTTTGAAGTAAGAGTTGCGCGCGCCTCCCCATGCTCGAGGAAAATCTTGCACGAAACATCGCGACCTCACCTGGATGACAGGCGAGAGACAATAGGGCTCATACAAAAAGATTAGGTTTTACAGTAAAAACATGTTTTGTTTTTTTTCTTTATAGGGATGGATGGGGCTAGTTGTCACAAGAGTTATGTATCAGTAACTACAATGTCAAGTCAAAAGTCCAAATACACAAGTTGTTTTGTATGTTGGTTTCAAACACATAGCTCAAACCCATCTTAAATTGGGGTTATTTTGGTGAATTACGTCCTCTAAAATAAAATTACAGTATCATCATATTTTTGTTATTGCTCTTGGTTAAATAAGTGAGCACAATAAAACCACATTGGCACATGCAGAGTAGTCGATTATGAATGAAAGCATATTTCATTTGAAAGGTTTGATTGTGTCTGTGCAAACTTTTTTTTTTTAATAAATTTGAGGGTGGGGCAAGTTGTCACTTTTTTTAATTTATATTTAGCAGGCTCCATTGTGACAACTCACCCCATGTGACCTTGCTTCTAGTCAGCCCTCTTGCAATGAACTGTATCTATTTGTCCTGTGCAACAGTGATCAAAATGTAGATTTTTTAAGGTATATCCTTAAATTAACTTTTAAATGTAAACCTGCCTTGCAGCAATATTCACTGCAGTCTAAAATGTGACAACTACCCCCTGTCACTTGCAGTGTTATAATTATTGTGTTCAAAATTATATAAAACACAACTTAGCTGCCCATATTTTTCTGTTTGGTTTCCATGTGCACAGAGGCAAAAACAAAGCCACATCCTGTTGATGAAAGAGTGAAACACCTTTACAAAAATACCCATAGTGCCATGCTCCCCGTCAGTGTGTAATCTGAGTTTTTCACTGGTGTAGACGAGATGCACATCAGCCTTTGCGGCTGTCAGAAAGTATGTGGGCTATAACCACACTTTTCAGCATGGCTGAAACATGGCATCACACGCCATCTCCACTTAAAAAAAAAAATCTGTCCTCAAATGAACCTAACATTATAATGATTACACTGAAGACAAGTGATTACATTTATCTTGGTTGAACTGTGTTCTTTTTAGCTATGTGCCTCAAATAATATTCCTATATTTGTCTAGTGCATATTCGAGTACTTTACAAACCTGTATCTACAAGCACATTTTGTGCGATATTTTGAGTCCTGTAAAAATACACTGGAAAACCCATCCTGCCAAGTCAGACATGATATTTTTTAATACTTAAAATATGTTACCTTTGTGAATGTTATATATCAGATTTAAAAAGTAATTCCAATTCTTTCGTGTAGCATGCATGATTGAGCTGGACGTACTTAATTTTTTTTAACCATCAGTAAGCGTTGTATGTAGGAACAAAAAATCCAGATTGTCATACTTCAAATTTCCTGCAGGTGACGCCAGAATACAATATGGCTACAGTATGGGCTTGTTCTGAACGCCTTGTTTGTTCTTCCTTTGTTTCTGAGCAACTGGCCTATTTACAGTTAGACTGCATTGTGGACATGATAATATCACATGGGGTTTGAGAACAATAGGATAATGGTGATGTTGTTAACTGGAAATAAAACCAATGAAATATTAAGTTATCCGAGGACTATGAATAGGCTACCTAGTCATGAATGAAAGTTCATGATCTTGAGCCTGACATGAAGTAACCTTATCGGTTAAGTTTTGAGAAAGTTTACTGACAAGTCTGAGCGTTTCCTCTATGCTCTGCTAGAAATACCAAGTTTCCCCCGAGCATAAATATGAGGAGACAAGAACAAGAGCGAGAGTATAAAACATTTTGTGGTTATGTAGATGTTTTATGAAGGGGGCGGGGAACTGGAGAGGGGGTCAGGGGGGCATCGGTGGCTCATTACATGAAGGGCATTCCACAGATTCTCCTGGAGAGACAAACGCTGAAAAAGCTCTAAAGGGAAACATTCTTTTTGGACTGCGTCCTCAAACACTGTTTTGGCTCATTTGCCTTATTTAGTCAAATGTGGGATTAATGCGGTTCTAAACTGTTATGTTTTGTGATTTTCTCCTTCACAGCGGCTACAAGGAGGATAGAGATCCGGGCCGAGAATTTTATTTGCCCACCTTGGGCATTCAAACACCTCTTTAGACATATTTTCAGCATTCTTACTCATCTAGTTTGAATTTTCACTTAGGTTATTTGGACACCTTTTACAACTACAGTTCATAATTTGATAATTATTACAACACATTACATCAACACAGGAGCATGGAATAGTCGGACGTTTGCTTAGATTTAGTCTGGACTTCTAGTTCTAGTCTGGAATCTAGGCTATATGTGTTGATAACACTATTTTAGTATTAAATGTAAGAAATATTTTAAACATATGACAAAAATATACATATTTTAGATGAACATAGCTTTAATTAAATTAAGTTAAATGCAACACAAGTGATTTATTTAATTAAAATCGCTTTTTCACGTCAAAGGTATTCTCCTTATGAACGTTATGTTGAGAATTTTGGTCAGGACATGACAGGCAAACGCAACAGAGGTTTACGCACTAGACATTGCGTAATATCCTGTATCATGTGAGCTGTTTTCAGACGAGTTACCATACACCTACAGATAAAACGACTAAATGAATGACCCACAATGGCATACTGTCATTCATCAAAACTGAATCAGTTTTATGGAATAATATATGTTTGTAAATGTCCACGTACTTCAGCCATGTGTTGTTGAGAAACACAAATGTAATTAAACGCATGTGCATGTTAGCCTGATTTCAGTCAGTTCTTTTGTTTTCCCTTCTAGTCACATAACTTTGGAAAGAAGAGCACACAAATTGTACAATTCCACAAGACTCCACCCAAAAAGCGAGACAGCGAATTAGTGCTGGAGACCCGAGTCGATAAAAATGAGTCAACACACACGCCCCCACCAGTCGAGCGCCGCCGCCGCTCCCCTATCCAACGCTTCTCTCTCCCCGGACAAGGACGCAGACATGCCCGCTACAGAGAAAGATCTCGCCGAGGACGCGCCATGGAAGAAGATCCAGCAAAACACATTCACGCGTTGGTGCAACGAGCATCTGAAATGTGTCAATAAGCGCATAGCGAACCTGCAGACGGACCTGAGCGATGGGCTCCGGCTGATCGCGCTTCTGGAGGTGCTCAGCCAGAAGAAGATGTTCCGCAAGTACAACCAGCGCCCCACGTTCAGACAGATGCAGCTGGAGAACGTCTCTGTGGCTCTGGAGTTCCTCGACAGGGAAAACATCAAGCTGGTGTCTATAGGTATGTTTTGATTTCAACCGATCATTGCACTTTATTGAATGTTATACAAGTTATAAAGCAAAGCTCGTGGCATGCAGTATGACCCGGCACGAAATTTTGCGCAGGCCACAAAATAACGGGAAAAGGGGATGGGAATCGAGGCCTTTGCGGCCACGGATTGTTTTGTGCACAGTTGTACCACGTTACCACTGCCTCACAAGTTGCACGTGTTCTGTGAACTTTTTGTGCGTTGTTGCTCAAGTAAAGAGATTGCAAAGGCGATTAAAGCAGTTGAGAATCTGACAAAGAAGCGAGGAACCACAGTCGCTCGATTCAACGTGCAAGTCCAGCCCAGATTGTCGTAAAGAAGCAGCAGACATCGTGGCGAATAGTTTAGGCTGGTTTAAACCCTAGTTTGAGAGCTAAATGCAAGACAAGTGCACCAACAATTTCCAAGTTTTCTGCATTGGTGCAATGAAGGAGCTGTAAAGGGTGAAAAACGGTACTGTTCATCTTAATAGGACTGTTCAGCTCTTACGCTGAAGGTTTATATTTTATTGAAAGCTGCTTTTTGGATTTTTTTTTATTGTCTGAGTTCTCACGCGATCAGTGAGCACACTGCGCAAAACAGAATATTATCTATTATCGATCCGCGAGGACACGCCTTCCTCTCAGGACGAGCACAGCTGTCTTCATCAAAATTTAATGAGGTTGTTTTGGGTGTCAACGGTTTAACGGAGGGATTACAGCATAAAGTTGCACAACATCGTTTGTACTAGAGATGTCGAGACACGGTTCCTTCATTCAGTGCTGGTTGTGATTGATTGATGACTAACACGGTGACGCCCTCTAGTTTATGGCTCATTTCAAGCGGAAGCAGAGTGATCAAGAGTTGACCAAATGCGTGAAGTCTGATATTAAATTCAATCGCAGTGCATATTTGACGAGCATAGCAATAAGCAATACTTGGTCATTCATGAACTTAAGTTCATTCAAACAATACGGCGTTAAGCATTTCCCCTGTATTACAAATCAAATTGCTCAGCATAATAAGGGAGAAGCTGGGTTATTGTAAAGGAAACTTAGCATGAATTCTGTCCCTTTTTGCTTTTAAATCGGCATTCAAATCGAGGTTTACACACAACTGTGGTTTTCATATTCTTCTGCTTGATTTAAGTGAATCTTGAGATTCCTCAGTCACATGATCAATCTTTGATGTAATTTCTTTAACTAAGAGACACTGCACTCTTTTTATTTTTTTTTCCCCTTTATTTCAGGCTTTTTTTTTTTTCGAAACCTAAAGTTTTTTGGTTATTTTAAAGCTTAACTCACTCTTGAATTCCAATATTTGTAGTCCTGGTAGATCATTCGGTGTGTAATTTGTTCTCTTCCGGATGCCCAGGCTTTCATCAGGAATGCCACAACTCAATGGCTGTAGGGTTTTGCTTTTAATGCATTTCCCAACAGTGCCCAAAGGGCATAAATAAACATGCTCTTAGATGACGCAATCAAGGATTATTCAGCAATTGCTCCATATTTGTACTTCGAAACCCCTTCATCACTTACTGTTAATATGAGCAAACAATGCGTGCGTGGCTTGCCCACAGATAATGGTATAATTGTATTTTATGAAATCTTTCACCATGTAAGCGAGTTATTTGCGTTCTTTAGGAATTTAATATGGTTATTTGTTGGGGAATGGGGTTTTATAGTCATTGTCTTTTTTTTTGTAACTGGAACGGTTTGTATCATTGGCAGTGTACGTGGTTTGGAACATTGCAACATGAATGTGCAGAGAAATACTGCGCAAGCATAAAGATGGTATGTGTGTACCCCTGTCATGACAGGCCCCATATTTTACCTGTCTATACGAATATAGTGCTGCCTTCCAAAGCCTGAAAGAGAATGACAGCCCTGTATCTCCGTCTTCATCTGGGTGGGGCTCAGAAAAGAGCTTTCAAGTGTGGAGCCTAGAGACGCGCTAATCTGTTTCTTCATCAGGCGAGCTAGTGCTTAAATGTGATGCAATAAAACACAATCTTGATCAGCATAGTCTTTTAAACCAAATTTAGGGCACTTAAGAACATTTGATGCTTTTCAACAAAGTTGCTCAATACCTTGTCTTAGTTGATATTTGAATGCAATAATTCAGAACAATGGGTTCGAGTACAACTGTCGTAGTTTAGCTTGTGAAAATGAGTTACAAGTAAAAACTTGATTCTGTTGTGTAAGTGAAGTGTACGCCTAGAGGTGCATAATAGAGAAACCTTAAGTAATAGCTCAGAGCTTCTGAAATGCAGTAAAATAAAGATTGCGGTGTTATTAGATTTGTTCTGGTTACTTGAGTTTAAGTTTTTCCCTGTTTGTCATGTGATTGCTAAAAATTCTCACTATACCACACACTTAACATTTTTTTTTTTTTATACAAGTATTTTTGTATGTAGAAAACCAAAGTTTTAAGCTTAATTTAAACATTTTATTTCTAAAGACTTACAGAGCCAAATGGAGAGGCATGCATTCTTTAACAGGTCAGTGACTGAGGGAGGCTACCTGATTTCTGTGCTTTATTGGCAATGCCTGGATTTCCTGTTCGTATGGTTGACAGTCAATGGAGAACAGCAGTAGAGCACTTTTTATTTTTAAGCTGCCTTTGTTGCAGAAGTATATTTTTTTTCCTGTGTTCTAAGAGATGAACCGAACAAACCAGCTTTAAGATAAAAAAAAAAAAATCAACTTTAATTTTAATTCTATCATGCACAATGCTTCATGGGAATGGGAGTTTGTCACTGAGCTCTATTGGCATAGTTATCTGTGGTGTTGTAGTGACAGCTTGGTGGATCCTGTTCAGGATTACTGATGGTTCTGTGCTAGATGTTGAACTTGTAATCTCCCTCGACGTATATATTGTTGCCTAATGTCTGAGCTCTGTTGTGAAAGACAGAAAATGAAACGGATTTTAGTTCTGGATCCCAGCGGCTGCACTCTAGTGCTCCTGAACAGAACTTTCACATCACTGCAGCTGCTTTAAATGGGATAATCTAAACTGATACTGTGGGTGTACTAGTGCCTGCTTGCACCAGCTAATAAGTGGCATGTGTGCGTGATTGTGTACCTTCACACCCTTCACCACACTGGAAAGCACCCTATGGCAAGTCTCGCAACCCGGCCTCAGTGTGGTTTTTATCATTTTAGTTGGTATCGTCAGTGCTCTCTTTAATTGGGCACGCTTGAATCTCCCAAATTTATGCATAAAAGAAAAAGGTGATTTTTTTTTTTTTGAGCTTGAGTGTCTCTTTGTGACTCAGACGTTGAAGTTCCACTTTACTTGGAAATGTTAAGAAAGGTCTTTTTTTAAGTTCGTTGTCACCCTACTAGACAAAGCCGCTGCATGGAAACCACATGAAGCCATCTGCCACGCGCTCCGTATTCTCCGAAAAGCCTCATGACTACAAACCGAGACTGACAAATGGGTAGGTAGACTGAATAAACAGGGACTCAACCTGGACTGGAGACAGTCAATTAAAAGGAATAAAAATGCGTCCTGGCAATCGATGAAAAGGGGGGTGGGGGGAACTCTTCCTCTGCTGAGCATAGATAGCAGCAATTCAGTTTTTTCCTCTTCCTTTTTGGAGATAAGAAATTGAATTTGGCTGAAGTTAAGTTAATACAGAGAAATGGGCTGTTTTTTTGCTGTATTTTTAGACTGAGGATATGACTTGCTCACTTTGCTTGAAGGGTGATGGATGACAAATAAGAGAAGTGCAAGCGGGATCAAGAAAAGGCGGGGCGGTGTTTCCTAATGGGTATAATTGCATGACACTTCCTTGATATGGCAACCCATAGGAGAATCCAAGTTTTTATTTATTTATTTATTTTTACATGCTAGTTAAAGGCTTCTTTCAAGAACAATATAATGAATGGCAGGGTGATTTTATTCTTGATGTTTTCCGGAAAAGAATCCAGCAAGTGGCACTTATCTGATTGTCCAAAGACATTTATCTCCACTCTTATTTAAGAGCAGAGATTTATGTTAGCATTCACACTGGCAGAACTACTGATGAATGGAAATATCGCTGAACATGGCCACATGATCTCGTTAAAAAGTAGGCTGGCCTTAAAGGTCTATGAAATATGGATTGTGGCACTAAACGCGCTCTATTGGCTTGACATAATGAAAATCTTATGTTTAATATGGACGAATACTCTTCTGGCCTGTATTTTGAGGTGAAGTTGATGGAACTGGGTTCTGTCCAGCTGCTAAAGAACCAAGCCAAATGACAATCCAGCTCTGTCAATATGGGGTTTTACAAAAGCACTACCACAGCAGTTTTCTGCTCTAGTCAGTTTTCCCTTCCTCACTGCTTCTCTTCCTTTCCCTGCCTCCTCCTCTTCCCTCCTACTCCCAGCTGTAACTAGAAACCCCTGTGCAAGGGAATGGGTGGCCTGCCAGGATCAAGTTTGCTTCTGCCCTTTTAAGGCTAAAAAAACCAAGGGGAACATTTCCAGAGAGTGAGTGAGAGGGAGGGAGGAAAGGAGGGAGGGACATTTGGAAGTCATAGAAAGTAAAAGAAAAGGAAGTTTTCTTGCAGAGTTCATGCTCCTAAAATCCTGTATTGGATGTGCTCTGTTTTGAAAACCAAAGCCAGGTTGAACAGAATTTGACATTTCTGTGCCACATGGTCCTTATTAAGACCTGAGGCACAACATTTGTTTTCATGCTTTTTTAGGTTCTTCAAACTGCTGATGTTGGAGATAGAAACATGCTTACAAGTACTAGTGGCATTGTGGGTGACCCATGTGGTATACAGTGCGTTTCATGGCGTTGACTGATTATAAATATATAAATAAATATTTAAATATAGAATTTTATTTTTTTCCCTTCAGCGGAACGTAAGAACACTTCGGTCCAAACTGCTTTTTTTTTTATTTTTTTTTTTTTTTTTTTTTCTTTTTTGTTGTTTACCGGTCATACATTTTAGGGAATAGGGATGAAAGATCAGATTAAGAAACAACTTTAAATACTTGAGAAGGAATGGTGACATTTCTAGTAATTAAATATTATTATCTCCAAGGTGGGTGCATGCTGGGAATTTCTTGGGCATGAACATTTCTGTGTTGGAGTGATTTGTACAACGGGGCAGCCTACTGAACAAGGCAACGGATTGTGACACAATAGGTGCGTGACAGTGAATGTGACATACTCGGATCCTTTCCTTCTCTTCTAATTCCTTCCTCGCTTGCTTTCTCCTTCATTTGCTCTCAAGTCATTTGTCTCGTTACTCTAATTTAACAAAGCACTTCGCCGTTTTTTGTGGGGGAGGCCTGGCTTATTTAAAGGCCTGATTGGAATAAGGAGATGATGGTGGTGAAGGAGCCGTTTATACAAGATGAGAAGGAAGGTGGTCTCGGCTATTTTGAGTACCAACCCATGCCCACAAAACCTGCCAATTAGCTTAAGTGGCCTCCCAGCGAGCTGGATTAGTCCCGTACCTTTTCCAAGAGAGTGAGAAAAGCACTTTCTTACAAAACAAGTGGCAAACTTGGTTAATCTTCCATGCTCTAATTGCAGGTCTGGTTGCAAAATAGCATGTTACATTACAGACGCCCACATATAGACGTGTTTTATGCTGCGGTAAAATGACTCCTTGTTTAAGCTGTGCAACACGACTGCAACACAACAGGTAGAAAGCATAAAAAACAGCAATGTACTTTTGTTCTGCCAAGCTGGCTGCCTCTGATAAGTTTTCTTCACTTTTTCATTTATTCTCACTATAGCCATATTGCTTCTCTTGTTCCTCTTTAAGGGTGCTACATCTTAAAAATAGCTGCTGTTCGCTTCGATCCCATGCGTGTGAAATGCGTGGTGAAAGTTCTGACCAGATTCCAAAAAAAGTGGTTCCCACAGTCTTCTCGCCGCAGGCAGGACAAACAGCGTGTATCGATCAGGGAGTAAAGTGGGGTTTCGCCGGAGATTAATACTGTGCTCGGCAGAGCTCATGAAGTTGTTAACGTAATGTGGAAAAACCGGTGTGATCAGCCATATTGACAGCGCAGGGCAAGGCCACTGATTAAGTGAGTGAAGTGCGTTTCACAAGCTCGCTCTTGTTCCCACATCAACTTTTTATCATGTCAGAATTTTTCTTCCAAATAAAATTTCGTTTTGCTCCTGTATGAGCCTGTGCTGGGGGAGGAACAAACTAACTTTTGCATTTTTCAGCACTATCACTTAGCACGATTTTTTTTTTAAAGAAGTAGCAGTGTGACATTATAAAATGCTTCAGATTTTAAAGCATTTTCAAAACTTTTTTTGTAGTTCTAAATGTATTGTGCATGTACATCGGGTGTACACATTTACTTTACTTTATTATTTATGAGTAACATGAAAAAGTGATTTATTGCTCAAATAGTACAATTTTAGTCCTTTTGCAGTCTACATTTTTATTGCTATACACATTAATATTACAGTATTTATTATATTACAGTTTTAATTTAGTTAAATGCTTCTGTTAGCCTTTTTTGTTTTTTATTGTTCTAGATATGTAAGTTGTGACATTTGCTAGTTTTGTTGATGATATTAAGTGTTTATTGATAGCATTAAGTTTTACATTTTGTGTTGGCGGATTTAGTGTAAATTAATGGTAAAAAAAACAAAAACAGTAAAGTTTAGTAAAAGGGCTTAAATCATTAGCTTGTGCTGTATCTAGTATTTCAACCTATATGTATCTTAACAAACTACGCTTTAAAGTATCTTTCCCAGAACTGTTAGGGTAGAAGGACACGTCCAGGAGATAGATGGTTTAATCCAGCAAGTCATAGCAGAAGAGAATTTTTAATAAGAAGAACATTAGTTATGAATCTTTATTTCAAGCTGCGTTCTTCATTGTCAGCACATTTGAAGGCTTAATGAATGCGTATGTGTGGTGTCTGAAGCCTGAAGAAATTGTTATATATCTTTATATTGGACATAAAAGGTCACCTTGAGAAAAGGAAATTAGACTTTCATTTTTTTTTTCCCACCCTCTGCCCAATAAGTAGCTGACCTGCATTGGAGAGACGTGTTAGTGAGTTTTTAATCAGCAAGGATATTTATTTATTACCCTCAGCCTGAAGCTAATTTACTTCATCTCACTCACTTTCCTGTTTCAGGTCATTTACATACAGCCCTCCCCCCCAAGGCCTGCTGGGACAGGATTACTGTATTAATTGCTTTTCGGTATGATGGAGAACAAAGCAGCCTTTCTTTTGCTCTTCCTCATATTCAAAGCGACTAACGCTACGAAGTTTGCAGGAAATTAACCACTTGGGACCAAGACCTTGACCGAAATGTATTTCGGAAATTGCGGCTTGTGAGCGAGAGCTCACATACTTGTCCACTTGTAATCATCTGTGAATCTGGTACCTCAAGGACACGGAGAAGCAATAAGATGGCTTCAATAGTCGACACACGTACATGACTGTACACAGGTGAATTGATTTTTTTCTGTGTGATCGCAACACCAAAGTGTGATCGAGCTTCTTTTTGCAATCACAGGTCGCGTGCCAGTCGACCCGCACACGCCACGGTGATGAATGGCCTCACGATGAGGCCTGTCACTGGTAGGTAATGTCGCTAAGTCTCCCACCACAAAGACCACAGCATGTTCAATAATATCGACTGTGTGCGTGTATGTGAGCTCATACGCCGTTTGGGATGTTGTAGGATATCTTTGCTTTCATCTTGGTGTTATGGGATATGTTTATCTTTGTGATTCTGTTGTTGGATATAGATGACTTCGATGGCCGATTCAAAGAGCAAAGGCGAAGTGACCGGACTGATACAGATCGAGATGGAGGAATAACAGGCTGAATGGATGAACAGGAGGAAATCTCTTTATCTAAAGGGTTTAACATTTTGCTGAAGGCTTCTTTGCTTTTGGATCGCCTACATTTGTGCCTTTTGGGCAACATCTGAAGTTGTATGCTCGTTTGGATCCTCCGTGGCTAAGGCCAGATGTCAGTGGGTTACTTCATTCATTCTTTCATTCATTATATATCTCCTGTGTGGTTTAGATCTGATTCATCAAGAGTTTCTGCCATGGTACAGTTGCATTCTAAGCTGTTTTCCACCCACAAATATAAGATGAGCTTTTCACAATTATTTCTGAAACCTGCTTTTGGAGTAAGTGACGCCTGCTCCCTCCATTACCCACAGTCCCACAGCATTTATTAGCTCTTTAGAGCTATACCGGCTCATGGTCATTGTAATGATTGCCTTAGGACAGATGTTTGAGGCTTTAGAGATATTTCCTTCTTTTAAGTCCAGAGGTGTCTTCTGAAGATTGATGCTTTTGACTGAAGTATCTCAAATGGAAAAGCTCAAAACTGTGGACCACCATCTGTGTTACCATGGAGACTGTATTTTTATTTTTTTTTACCGGAGTGGAGAGCACCGGTTCCATGGCACTCTAATTGCCCTGTCAGACAGCGGTGCGGGAGGTTTTAATGTGGAGTTTGGCACTCCATGCTAGGAGTAGAGAACATCACCTCCTTTGTGAGTTTATTTAGAGTTTGAATAGAGAGAAATATTTAGTGAGGCTGAGAAACCTGGAGGTTCCTCTGTAAGCTCTCAGAAAATAAAGTTTTGATTGTGAGGGTCTCGTTAAACATCGATGTAACTTCTTTGGAATAGCTAAAGACTTTTTCTGAGGGCATGAAGCCTCATACGTCTAAATTGGCTTTTCATTTGACAAGGCACTTTTTTGGTTAATAAAAGTTCCTCGGTTTTTAAAAGGTTTTTTTATATATATAAAACGTTCTTAGAAATGTACACTACTGATACCTTTCAAAAGATTTTTAAAAACGAAACTACCACTTTTCATTTCAACAAGGTGAATAGAAAGTGACAAAAAGACATTTATTATTTTACAAAAGATTTCTATTTCAAATAAATGATATTCTTATGTGCTTTTTATTTAAGAAAATAAGATGTATCACAGTTTGCAGAAAAAACATTGGGTTTCAGCATTGATGATAATCAGAAATGTTTCTTGAACATCAAGAAGGATCACATGGCACTGAAGACTGGTATAATGAAGCTAAAAATGTAGCATTACATTATAGGAATAATACATTTTAAAAATATATAAAGAAAAGAATTGTTTTAAACTGCAACAATATTTCACATCACTGTACAAAATTGATAAGAGTGAGTTTCTTTCACAATCATTTTTTAAGAAATCCTATCGACCTTAAAGTTTTGAAACCGTACAGTATTTTTCTTTTTTCTTCCTCTAAGCATGTAATTATCTAACCATGCACTTATATTGCTGCATGAGTCACTTAAGCGATGACTCTTTCAGACATTAACATCATGGAGGAATGAAAGACCAGCATTGTGTTTGTTCACAGGAAGGGTAAAGGTCAGATTACGGTCTACCCGTTAAGTGTGCTGAATAAAACCAGGAAAGGTGCGGAGACTCATTATGGGTTAAAGTCTAGTATCAGATTCCCATTAGCTGCTCAAGAACAAACCTTCCTTTTCCAAGGAAACTGCACATATATTAAAGGGTGTGAAATAAGAACATTTCTATCAACAAAATAACAGGCCAATTAATAAATCTTAACTAATCACATTCATTTTATCTGATAAACTAACAACAAAAAGATCAAATAAAGTAGTTGTGTTAGATTCAGTAGACATTACAAACATTTAGTACATCCAGAAAATGTAAAAAAATATTCAAAATTGCAAAAATGGCAATATTAAGGTTATAAAAGGAATACTGAAATGAACTGATAAACAAAAACACATGATGCTCTCACAACGAAACTCAAACCATTGGCAGGTCACTCAAGTCTTTCAACAGATTCATTCAAACATCTGATTCATTCAGAAACTAGTTGCAACATTTTAATGCATTGTTTTTTTTATAAATGCTATGCTCCAAAACAAATCAATCCATGTAATTAATAAATAATCAGCTATAAATAAATTATTAACCGTAA